>OY757014.1:48316329-48642586 GCA_963580285.1 Lucinisca nassula | reverse complement strand
CTCATACCAAATATCAAAGACCTGGGCCTTTTGGTTTCAGAGAAGAAGATTTTTCAAGATTTTCCATATATAAGTCTATGTAAAACCAAAGGGCCCCGGAGCGGGGGGCATTTTTGGCCCTAGGGCTATAATTTGAACAACCATGGTTGGGGTCCACTAGGTGAAGCTTCATACCAAATATCAAAGACCTGGGCCTTGAGGTTTCAGAGAAGAAGTTTTTTTAAGATTTTCCCTGCATAAGCCCATGTAAAACCAAAAGGCCCCGGGGCGTGGGGGGGGGGGGGACCCTCGGCCTTGTAGGGTGACGTCATACCAAATATCAAAGACATGGGCCTTAGAGTTTCAGAGAAATTTTTTTTAAAGATTTTCCCTATATAAGCCCATGTAAAACCAAAGGGCCCCAGAGCGGGGGCATTTTTTGACCCAGCACTATAATTTGAACAATCTTTGTAGGGGTCCACTAGGTGAAGCTTCATACCAAATATCAAAGACCTGGGCCTAGCGGTTTCAGAGAAGAAGATTTTTAAAGATTTTCCCTATGTAAGCTCATGTAAAACCAAAGGCCATGGGGTGGGGGCATTTTTGGCCCCAGCACTATAATTTGAACTATCTTGGTAGGGGTCCACTAGATGAAGCATCATACCAAATAACAAAGACCTGGGCCTTGCTGTTTCAGAGAAGAAGATTTTTAAAGATCTTCCCTATATAAGCCCATGTAAAACCAAACGGTCCCGCGGTGGGGGCATTTTTGGCCCCCAGGGCCTGGGCCTTGTGGGGTGAACCTTCATACCAAATATCAAAGACATGGGCCTTACCGTTTCAGAGAAGAAAATTTTTGGCCACAGCCAATAATTTGAACAATCTTGGTAGGGGTCCACTAGATTAAGCCTCATACCAAATATCAAAGACCTGGGCCTTTTGGTTTCAGAGAAGAAGATTTTTCAAGATTTTCCATATAAAAGTCTATGTAAAACCAAAGGGCCCCGGAGCGGGGGGCATTTTTGGCCCTAGGGCTATAATTTGAACAACCATGGTTGGGGTCCACTAGGTGAAGCTTCATACCAAATATCAAAGACCTGGGCCTTGAGGTTTCAGAGAAGAAGTTTTTTTAAGATTTTCCCTGCATAAGCCCATGTAAAACCAAAAGGCCCCGGGGCGTGGGGGGGGGGGGGGGGACCCTCGGCCTTGTAGGGTGACGTCATACCAAATATCAAAGACATGGGCCTTAGAGTTTCAGAGAAATTTTTTTTAAAGATTTTCCCTATATAAGCCCATGTAAAACCAAAGGGCCCCAGAGCGGGGGCATTTTTTGACCCAGCACTATAATTTGAACAATCTTTGTAGGGGTCCACTAGGTGAAGCTTCATACCAAATATCAAAGACCTGGGCCTAGCGGTTTCAGAGAAGAAGATTTTTAAAGATTTTCCCTATATAAGCCCATGTAAAATCAAAGGGCACCGGGGCAGGGGGCATTTTTGGCCCCAGGGCTATAATTTGAACAATCTTGGTAGGGGTCCATTAGGTGAAGCTTCATACCAAATATCAAAGACCTTGGCCTTGCGGTTTCAGAGAAGAAAATTTTATAAGATTTTCCCTATGTAAGCCCATGTAAAACCAAAGGGCCCCAGGGCGGGGGCATTTTTGGCCCCAGCACTATAATTTGAACAATCTTGGTGGGGGTCCACTAGATGAACCTTCATACCAAATATCAAAGACCTGGGCCTTGCGGTTTCAGAGAAGAAACTTTTAAAAGATTTTCCCTATGTAAGCCCATGTTAAACCAAAGGGCCCCGGTGTGGGGGCATTTTTGGCCCCAGCACTATTATTTGAACAATCTTGGTAGGGGTCCACAAGATGAAGCTTCATACCAAATATCAAACACCTTGGCCTTGCGGTTTTAGAGAAGAAGATTTTTAAAGATTTTCCCTATATAAGCCCATGTAAAACCAAACGGCCCCGGGGTGGGGGCATTTTTGGCCCCAGCACTATAATTTGCACAATCTTGGTAGGGGTCCACCGGATAAAGCTTCATTCCAAATATCAAAGACCTGGGCCTTGCGATTTCAGAGAAGAAGATTTTTAAAGATTTTCCCTATATTAGCCCATGTAAAATCAAAGGGGCCCGGGGCGGGGGCATTTTTGGCCCCAGCACTATAGTTTGAACAATCTTGGTAGGGGTCCACTAGATGTAGCTTCAGACCAAATATCAAAGACCTGGGTCTTACGGTTTCAGAGAAGAAGATTTTTAAAGATTTTCCCTATATAAGCCCATGTAAAACCAAAGCGCCACGGAGCGGGGGCATTTTTGGCCCCAGCACTATAATTTGAACAATCTTGGTAGGAGTCCACTAGATGAAGCTTCAGACCAAATATCAAAGACCTGGGCCTTACGGTTTCAGAGAAGAAGATTTTTAAAGATTTTTCCTATTAAGCCCATGTAAAACCAAAGGGCCCCGGAGCGGGGGCATTTTTGGCCCCAGCACTATAATTTGAACAATCTTGGTAGGGGTCCACTAGATGACGCTTCATACCAAATATCAAAGACCTGGGCCTTGCGGTTTCAGAGAAGAAAATTTTAAAAGATTTTTCCCTATGTAAGCCCATGTTAAACCAAAGGGCCCCGGAGCGGGGGCATTTTTGGCCAGCACGTATAATTTGAACAATCTTGGTAGGGGTCCACTAGATGAAAGCTTCATACCAAATATCAAAGACCTGGGCCCTAGGGTTTCAGAGAAGAAGATTTTTAAAGGATCTTCCCATATAAGCCCAAGTAAAACCAAAGGGCCCCGGAGCGGGGCTATTTTGGTCCCCAGCACTATAATTTGAACAATCTTGGTAGGGGTCCACTAGTTGAAGCTTCATACCAAATATCAAAGACCTGGGCCTAGGGCTTTCAGAGAAGAAGATTTTTAAAGATCTTCCCAATATAAGCCCAAGTAAAACCAAAGGGCCCCGGAGCGGGGGCATTTTTGGCCCCAGCACTATAATTTGAACAATCTTGGTAGGGGGCCACTAGTTGAAGCTTCATACCAAATATCAAAGACCTGGGCCTTGCGCTTTCAGAGAAGAAGATTTTTAAAGATTTTCCCTATATTAGCCCATGTAAAATCAAAGGGGCCCGGGGCGGGGGCATTTTTGGCCCCAGCACTATAATTTGAACAATCTTGGTAGGGGTCCACTAGATGTAGCTTCAGACCAAATATCAAAGACCTGGGCCTTACGGTTTCAGAGAAGAAGATTTTTAAAGATTTTCCCTATATAAGCCCATGTAAAACCAAAGGGCCCCGGAGCGGGGGCATTTTTGGCCCCAGCACTATAATTTGAACAATCTTGGTAGGGGTCCACTAGATGAAGCTTCATACCAAATATCAAAGACCTGGGCCTTACGGTTTCAGAGAAGAAGATTTTTAAAGATTTTCCCTATATAAGCCCATGTAAAACCAAAGGGCCCCGGAGCGGGGGCATTTTTGGCCCCAGCACTATAATTTGAACAATCTTGGTAGGGGTCCACTAGATGAAGCTTCATACCAAATATCAAAGACCTAAGCCTTGTGGTTTCAGAGAAGAAGATTTTTTAAGTTTTTGGTGAAAAAAATCTATTTTTGGCCCCAAAAACCTATATGTGCAACGGACCGGAACCATTTGAACAACTTTGAAAGGGGACCACCTAAGGATCATTCCTGTGAAGTTTGGTCAAAATCCGATCAGTGGTTTAGGAGGAGATGTCGTTTAAAGAAATTGTTTACGGACGCACGGACGCACGGACGCACTGACGCACGACGGACGACGGACGAAAAGTGATCCCATAAGCTCAGACGGTGAGCTAAAAAAAGAATGAAAAAAGAAAGAAAAAAAAAAAAGAACAGAAAAAAAAAAAGAACAGAAAAAAAAAAATGTCTCCACCGGGGTTTGAACTCACGCCCCTCAGATTCATAGTCAACAATAGGATCCGTAGTCCAGCACTCTATCCACTACACTGGCATTTGAAAAAAGGTTAACCAAAAGGTAAACCTGAAAAACGCAAGTTTGAAAAATGACAATTTCGCCAAAATTTTAGTCTTTTGCGCCATTTATGGATAATACATGAATGCGGTACCTCCACTTATGCATCAGTCCTGATATTAAAACAATCTGCTGCAGAATAGATGAAAAATATCACTTTGAAAAAAGGTTAACCAAAAGGTAAACCTGGGACGACGCCCACCCGCCCGCCCGCCCGCCCGCAGGACGCCCGCCCGCCCGGACATCGCTATTTCAAAGGACGGATTTTTTTTAAAAAAACCCGTCCAATTAGGTCCATACCCATAAACCTCAATAAATTCATTAAAGTTATAATGTCTTTGTTTCAACAGATCACATACTCTGCCAAACTCCTGCAATAGTTTTTTTTTCTGACTATTGGTATGTATTAATACTTAATAAACATAGGTTAGGAAATTTATTCCTCTTGATTTTCACAACATTACAGCAAATGTGACTTTTATTGTAATGGACATACTGAATAATTATTGAACTTAATGATTTCACCAGGTTTAAAATCTGTTTCCAAAATATCTCCCTTCCTTCTGCCTTTTCCACTTTTAGACAGAATGCTATCCTTTGTAATGTACAGTTGATTAGTATAAATAGCCAGTTATGCATGTCATTGTACTGAATTTATATGTATGCTCTTTGTCTCATATGCCACCTGTGTGTGGCCTGAGATGATATGAAAAACAAGAGTTCTGCCGAAGGCTACGTCTCGCCTGTGGGGGTGCAAAGTCACCGAACCATGACATCTCCACCAAGATCAAACATAGATGCTTGCATAAAAGTTGCCATTCTTAAATGCAAGCTTGTACTAAGCATCATTAATGAAGCTCTAATAATTCTTGAGATATGAACTTAACCATTAGGGTAAACACTAGGGTGGTTGCAATATTTAACAAGCAAATTCGTTGAATTGATATCCCCCGCCAAATGGGTTTTTCGTGTAGAATGGCAAGAAAATATATCTGGCCAAAATTGAGAAAAAAAAATTGCGCCTGCATCACGGCAGCATAATAATACATATTTATTTCAAGTTTCATTTTATTCCATGCAATAGTTGCTGAGAAGCGGTTCCAGACAAAGTGAGACGACGAAAAATCCAGAATTTTAATCATTTAAGGGGCCATAACTCTGGGTGTAAAAAATCAATCCAAAAAACATTTGTGCGTGCATCACCACAGCATAATAATACATATTTATTTCAAGTTTCATTTAATTCCATGCAATAGTTGCTGAGAAACAGTTCCCGACAAAAAAGTGAGACGACAAAAAATCCAGAATTTCAATCATTTAAGGGGCCATAACTCTGGATGTAAAAAGTAAATCCGGAAAAAAAATTCGCGTGCATCACCACAGCATAATAATACATATTTATTTCAAGTTTCATTTAATTCCATGCAATAGTTGCTGAGAAACGGTTCCGGACAAAGTGAGACGACGAAAAATCCAGAATTTCGATCATTTAAGGGGCCATAACTCTGGATGTAAAAAGTCAATCCAGAAAAAAATTGCGCGTGCATCACCTCTGCATAATAATACATATTTATTTTAAGTTTCATTTAATTCCATGCAATAGTTGCTGAGAAACAGTTCCGGACAAAGTGAGATGACGAAAAAATCCAGAATTTCAATCATTTAAGGGGCCATAACTCTGGATGTAAAAAGTCAATCCGAAAAAAAATTGCGCGTGCATCACTGCTGCATAATAATACATATTTATTTCAATTTTCATTTAATTCCATGCAATAGTTGCTGAGAAACGGTTCCGGACAAAGTGAGACGACGAAAAATCCAGAATTTCAATCATTCAAGGGGCCATAACTCTGGATGTAAAAAGTCAATCCGAAAACAAATTGCGCGTGCATCACCACAGCATAATAATACATATTTATTTTAAGTTTCATTTAATTCCATGCAATAGTTGCTGAGAAACGGTTCCGAACAAAGTGTGACGGACGGACGGAAGGACGGACGGATGGACGGACAACAACAAAACTATATCCCTCCGCCTTCGGCGGGGGATAACAAAGTCAGTGAACCATAAAATGTAGTTCAATATCAAATATGGATGCTTGCATTTAAGTTTCCATCCCCAGATAGAAGTTTGTACCAAGTATCATTAATGAAGCTCTTATAGTTCTTGATAAATTAACATTTGTGCGAACGCTAGGGTGGTCACAATATTTTACAAACTCAGTGAACCATAAAATGTAGGTCAAGGTCAAATATGGATGCTTGCATTTAAGTTGCCACCCCCAGATACAAGTTTGTACCAAGTATCATTAACAAAGCTCTTATAGTTCTTGAGAAATAAACTTGACCATAATGGTGAACGCTAGGGTGGTCACAATATTTTACAAAGTCAGTGAACAATGAAATGTAGGTCAAGGTCAAATTTGGATGCTTGCATTTAAGTTGCCATCCACAGATACAAATTTGTACCAAGTACAATTAATGAAGCTCTTATAGTTCTTGAGAAATAAACTTGACCATTAGGGTGAATGCTAGGATGGTCGCAATTGTGGACGCCTTGACAAACAGAAAGATGGATGAACGAATGAACAGAAAACCGGACGCCTATATCGCGCCATGCTAATAGCAGGCGTGACAGAAGGCGGGACAATAAAGTCCTTTGTTCTGTTCTATTCATAAAACGGCTCAACAGGAATTAAAGCAAATTTACATTGACAGTAATTGTCAATAAAACTGCAAGCACTGCATGATGCCCCACCACTACAATTACATCAAGAAAGTGCCGTATCAGAGTGAAACAAAGCCTAGTGGCTGTTTTCCCCATCCTAGTGATTAACCATGTGCAAGTTTGGTCAGAATCAATCATTAAGTTCAGGAGATATAGTGCTTCAAACAGACTACATGACAGAAATTGCTATGTTCAATGTTCAAGGGGTGATAACTCCAAAAGTAGGAAAATCAGAGTTATGGTTCATAATTATGTTCTGCATATCGTCTCAGGCTGATCTACATATCTGTGAAGTATCGTGAAAATATCTCAAATGGTATCAGATTTATGGAGTGAGTGAGTGAGTTTTACGTCCCACCAACAGCTAAGGTCATACGGAGACGGGACCTCGGTTTAAAGACTCATCCGAAAGTCTGGAGAAGCCCGGGATCGATCCTGCCACCCCTGGTTTACAAGGCGAGTAGCATAACCACTACACCAGGGAGGCTTCTATCAGAGTTATGGAGCGGACTCGAAACTGATAGCAACTGCTATATTAAAAGTTCAAAGGGCAATAACTCCAAAAGTAGGAAAATCAGAGTTATGGTTGATATGTTCTGCATGTCGTCTCATGGTGCTCTACATATCTATGAAGTTTCACAAAAATATCTCAAATGGTATCTAAGTTATGGAGCGGACACGAAACTACGATAGACATGGCTTTTTCAAATGTTCAAAGGGCAATAACTCCTAAAGTAAGAAAATCAGAGTTACGGTTCATATGTTCTGCACGTCGTCTGATAGTGCTCTACACATCTGTGAAGTTTCGTGAAAATATCTTTAAGAAATGGTATCAGAGTTATGGAGCGGACACGAAACTGATAGCAACAGCTATATTCAAAGGGCAATAACTCCAAAAGTAGGAAAATCAGCGTTACAGTTCATATGTTCTGCACGTCATCTCATGGTGCTCTACATATCTGTGAAGTTTCATGGAAATATCTCAAATGGTATCAAAGTTATGGAGCGGACACGGGACTATGGGGCGCTGACGGACGGACACGCAAAACTTCGGAGGCTATAACATAATACCCCTTCATTTTTTGAATGGCGGGGCATAAAAATTGCAGATATAATTGGTAATTGATTGATGACTTTACCTGTGAGCTCAATAGTAAGCCAATCAGATAAGAGGAATGTGAGCTCAATAGTAAGCCAATCAGATAAGAGGAAAGTGACACACCTCCAGACAGACATTGGGATTATCAAGGATGAGTTGTCACGTTAGCAAACTGGGTTAATCATGAATGGAATGCAAACATCTTAATTATTTACTACAAAATGGATAATGAAGGAGTGCAAATAAAACTAAAGAAAAGAAAGTATTCTTTATATTACTGATCTAGTGTGTGAGTGTTGGAGTTTTACATCTCACCAACAGCTAAGGTCATGCAGAGACGGGACCTCGGTTTAAAGACTCATCCAAAAGTCTGGAGAAGCCCGGGATCGATCCTGCGACACCTGGTTTACAAGGCGAGCAGAATAATGACTACACCATGGAGGAGTCTATATTACTGATATAGCAGAATGCAAAGTATATTGGCAGGATATATTTACCGTTTTTTTTTTACATTGTCCAGTTTCCCCCTGGCATAACTGGTTGACCCCAGTTTGGTCCCAGTTGATGATCAACTCAGATGGAGTGCGTCTTATTTCACAGCTTTGGAGATTCAACCCAATTTTTTTTTTCTTTTTTGAAATCAATAATCTGCCAATATATAAATCTGTGAAAAGGTCCACTCATAAAAATCGTCAAAATTTGCTGACGCCAAATTTAAGTTTTTACAGTATACAGGATCTGAATCCATCGGTCATAACATCTGAACTTTATAAAACAAATCTCTAGCCAGTTTCATAACTTTCAAATGAGATGACCAGGAGTGTAAGATTCTGTTTATCACGAACAATTTTAAATCAGATGTTACAGCCGAAGACGTTAAAAAGAATTTCAACAGAAATACTGAGTTGTCATCATCATGTGACCATGCCAGTGACCATGTGTACTGTTATTACATGCATGGTTATATGATCTTATATGACAAAGCGTTATCCACCAAATAATGGTGAAGTTATATCATTGAAGTACTTATGCTGTTAGGATGATAATACCAACCTTCCCTATAATTTCTGTCCAGTATACTGACTGTGAAGAATGAGCCGTAACCATGGGCACCAAAGGGGACTTTGTTTACTGATGCTAAATAGTCCATGAAATATAGAGATGGTCCCTCTTCCTTGTCATAGCCAGCTAGTAACAGGTTCACAAAATATGGGGTCTGCAAGCATATAAATATTGTAAACTATATATTCATGTAACCTCTTTATTACACTGTTCATTAAGGGGAATGGGAACATCTGGCACATTTTTCAAACGGAAACAACTTTCGGGACTTCCTTTTGCTTTCCTATAAGACCTGTTCCACTGTAAAAGGGGTCTACTCTTCAAGGAAAGAATTTGCTCCTCAGAAGCAAATTCTTTCCTTTAAGAGTTGACCCCTATTGACATGGGAGGCAAAAATACTCTTGGAGGGGTTGCCTCCCCCCACAAGGTGTTCCCATTCCCCTTAAAGCACAGTATACCCCTGTAAATCCCAGTTTTCTCCATATAAAGAGGGTTTACAGAGATGTTCATTGCATAGACTTGTTAATGTGATGCACTGGACTGAGGGGTTCTCAACTGTACATGTCTGACATGATTTCTTGATAACTACCAGACCTGTGCAATCAGCATAGATACACATCAGACTGGTTATAATATGCGGAGTCTGATTAGTCTTTGGTATTTGTATCAACTTTCTCTAACTGTCCAATGAGCAACATGTGAACACTGTAACCAGAGCAGTGGATATAGGCAGACTGATCTATAAACATTAGTTTCTAGGGCTACCATATTTACACTTTCAACCCATTGTATACCAGTGGACCTTTCCATTGCTATATGTACCTAGTGTGTACATAATGTACACCTGCGAGTAATGGTCAGATGTGACCGATTGCAGAAAAAGTAGATGGATAGATATGTGTTGGACAAGTCCATTTGTCATATAAGCGGTGTCAGGCCTATTTATTCGTTTTTATTCTAGTTTTGACAGAAAATTCTGTCAGCAAATAGTGCAGGCCCTGATCAGATGCCGCATTCTGCAGCATCTGATCTGGGCTTGCACTGTTTGCCAATGTATCCCTTTAGGGGTTTCCCTCATGCAATGGGTTAAACAGACACATTTCGTGTCAGTACAGTAAACGCTTACATAAATGACATACCATTTTAATGAACTAGATCGTGATCAAAACATGATAGAAGACCAATCATTTTTTGACTATATAATAGGGATGAAAATGTTCAAGAATGGCATTTTGCATTAGATGCGTGTTTAGCTTCTCAAATTTGTATGGAATTGAAATAACAAGTTGATTCTAGAGCAATGACAAAATTTCTTTTGCCGCCAGCTGTGATAAACAAGGTGTACTGTGTGAGAAATGATAACAAGAGAGCAAGATGGCCCTGTTTTGCTCATCTGGGTACCAGAAAATCATTAGCGATGTTTAGACAAAGAGTAACTGTGAAGAAAGGCAAGATAATTATGCTTGTTTACCAGACTGATATAAATGGGCCCCGTCAAGCGATTTTGGTACTTATCACCTATGCGAGCAGCGAAGGTTCAAGCGAGCCTGCGCATCCGCGCAGTCTCGCTAGAACCTTGGCTGCTCGCTCATACAAGCAGTGAATCAAGAGGAACCTTCAGACAGAAAGCCATATCCCTGGCCCCTCTGAAAGGCTGGGCATGCGCAGTTAAAATTTGTCATGACGGAATGCTCGAAGACACAAATTCGCTTGGCAGGGCTCAAACACCGCGTCCAATCGTAACGCCGAATGAGTGGTCGCAACACCGCATAAGTGGTCGTTTCACGCCGAATTGTGGTCCTTTTTGATAGATTCGCCGCCATTTCTCGCTCGAGGAGACACGGTGAGTAGAAACAAAAGTTTATTTGAAATATACAAACATGTTAATCAACTATGAAAAGTAGCCTATCTGGATCTACATACATTCTTCTAACTGCCAAATCTTCAGTTGATGCATAAACTTTCCTGAATTTGTCAAACACTTCGCGAGATTATTGTTGTATAGGTTCGGCCATACCACAAATAAGGATTCGTACCAGAAAGCTTCGTACTTTTCAAATTTACTCCAAATCTATGAACAACTGGTGAATACAAATGCCTCTGAAAATGACATTGTATCATAATATTGCTATTCAGTAAAAAAATATTGCCGAAGAAACAAACACAGAGACACACTCAACGAAATTGTAGGTAACGCCGGATAAGATGGTATCTGATTGATCGGTTAATTGCCAGTTGTCTGGCTGAGAAACTATGCATACTTAGTCAAATGCCAGTTAATATCAGTCTACTACCCTATATTGATCGTAGTCCGTCCATATTAACACAAGAAAATTCGTTTTGGCCTGAGATGAAGTCATTTAGATGAGGTGAAACTGCAACACTCGTGTTTTAGTGGTTTGGTTTGGGTTTTGACCCTTTCAAGATTATTTCACTTATATTGAGCAGATCGTTAATCAGAAGTGGGCGAAAACCGGAGTACCCGGAGAAAAGAAACACATGACCTTCCATTGCAGATCTTGGCGTCTCACACGTGACCCAAGCCAGGGTCTAACCCACGGCGGTGAGAGCCTAATGACTAAGAGTCAGCGCTCTTATCCACTAGGCCATGGAAGCCCGTTAGTGGTGTCAGTTAATTAACGTTTCATTTATCAATGGTTATCCTTTGGAAGCAAGGAATACACCACAGAACTGAAAAACATGGAGTGTTCATGCTTTCTGGGCCAGACTAGCTAGTTTCGGCCAATTAGACCTCATTAGTGACCCTCAGACATTTTCAAAATTCCACAATGGAATCTATGATCCCAAAGGACAAGACAATATAATCTACACTATGATGTAGGGCAGGGAGACGTTTTACCGCCGCCACACAGTCCGACGCATCAGCTGTAGTGAAGTTAAATATGTTCTATAAAAAGGTTATCCTTTGAGAGCAAGGAATACACAACAGAACTGAAAAACATGGAGTGTTCATTTCGCATTGTCCGAGTTAAAAGTCGTCCCCGTCAACACTATTTGGGTCATTTTGGAGACGTTGCTTCCAATGTTATGGGACTATTACCCGAAATTGAGATGAAATGACATCTCAATCCCTGCCACCCAATGAAACCAATAAAATTTATAAGCATGGACGGGCCAACTCGCAGCAGTTTCCCTGGGCAGGCTTAGACTTTCTAAGCGGATTACCAGTACTAATGTGCGGTCGGTATCAGCTCTGCGTGGAAGCATCGTGCAGCCTATCTATTTCTCCAAGCCCCGATGGGCGGGGGCGCTCTGTTTCAGTCGTAATTTGATGCAGCAGACCTCGGAGCTGTAAATCTGCCAATACGAAAAATCACGACTAACGAAATATGTGTTCTCTGAATTTTATACCTTAATTTGTTATATGTAAATTAATGATATAATTACGTTTATAAGGTTCACTAGCGAGGGAAACAAGGTTTACGAGGTCAACAGGACAGCCAAACGTTTATATAGATACAACATTAACCGAGCCTCAGAGAGAGAGATACAACTCTTACGTTTTTGACAAAGACATTCAGTGTGAACAAATGTACTCCTCGTTGACCACACGAAGATCCTTTGTATATTTACACATGCAAATGTAGCTATCGCAGTTGGTGACTCAAGTACTTGAGTCTGAGCGTGTTTGCAGGATGAACTGAATCTTGCTTTGTGCAATTATGCTATTGCTTAATATGTGTGCGAGCCGGCACATGAAATAATGGTATATCGCATATTCGAACAACAAGGCTCTGTCTTCACATGCTCAATGACGCATTTGCGTGCAAGCTAGCCAGAGCCTTCGAACGTGCATATTTGGTTGCATATGTTGTAAACTGGGTTAAAACTTGATAAATTTATTTACGGAGAATGAAATGTACCATTATATCATGTACAGGCAAACAATGTGAGCGATTCTTTAGTGCAGATTAACAGTTTCGCAATCATTATTCTTGTCCACTTACCACATAAGACAGTATTTTTGGCCGGCATCAGTAGCTCAGTTGGATGCGCATCTGACTTGTGATCAGGATGTCGCGGGTTCGATATCTGTCGGAGTCGGCAACATTCTTCCGTGGAGATTGATCATGAAATCTTTTCTACGGCCATTCTCCTTCCTGTGATTCAAGAAGGGTAGTTGTCAGTTTCTGGAGAAAGAATGTGCACTGAACTGGTTAACCGCTTACGCATTTATAAGCCTGCCCAGGAAAAGTGTGGATAGTTTACGTGACCGGCTCAAAATGATCTAAAATAGTGTTGACTGGGCCGATAAACTCAAATTTAAACCAAACAAAGACAGTATCGTCAACAAAATGTCTGTCAGAATATTATTATTCTAATACATTTGTACTGCTGTCCTGTTCATATGACAGCCCTATCCTGGCAACACGGTCTTCTCTCAAAGCTGTAAGGCCAGGTTCGCTTCGCTAAATGCGTTTGAGATGCAGCTCCAACACGAAACTGACAAGTCTAAGGAACCTGGGGTGGATTTCATTTACCTAAATCAGAATCAGGATTCGAAATTATGTTTCTGTTTTAGCGTTCTATTTGTGCAAAACAGAAACATGATATTAAATCAGGTGAATCATACTCCACTCATGTTTCAGAATGATTCAAGTACATCCAATTTAGCGAAATCAGAGAATCGAAACATACCGCGTCTTTAAAGTGGCAGAATCATGTTTGTGATTTAGAGATCATGATTTGGAATCTTGATTCTGATTCAGCTAAATCAAACGCACACCTGCTATTTTGTGACGGCATTCATTTCTGACGTCAGTAAAGCGTACAAGTCACAGCGAAAACTAGTGGCATGAAATCAGCTGTGACATCTGTTAGTGGTCTTTGCAGTAGATGGTTATTTTGCTGACAACGACAATCTCTTAAAATGTTTTATCAAAAGAAAACTTGCCTATGTTAGCCCCTCAAACCCAAATTTTGTGAAGTATAACTGAGTATCTTATTTTAGGTTTCAGTACTAGTTAGAACTAGATTGTGGGTGCTCGTGACTACCCTCAATCTATGTTTTGATTTGGAAATAAGATAACAATCTTGTATGCATCTGAAAATTTTCATTTTTTTTTTAATTTTGACCTCTATCATCCATTACGAATAACACCACTATATACAAATCCATTGAAAAAGTTTCGGCCAAAAAGTGGAAATTTTATGATGAAATCTTGTGATATTTTTCTAATTTCTGCAAAAAAATATAGATTGTGGGGACTTGATAGAACTGCCTTGTATGTGGGGACTTGATAGAACCGCGGTTCTCTCGAGTACCATCAATCTATGTATTTGAGCAGAAATAAGAAAAATAATGTGTACCCCATTTAACCCCAGTTTTACTGTATAAAAGTGGGGTTTAAGGGGGTCAAATTATAAATGCGTGTTTTCGTTATGATATAAACGTGGCTAACAAATATGTATTTGTACATCATTTCATGTTTTTAACAGAAATAGGAAAATATATATTTTTATCTTAAAATTTTCCCTTTAAGACCCCTTAATTTTTCAATATGTTTTCAAAGGGCTTGTAAACGCTCTGCCAACCCGTGTTATAAAAAATATGGCACTGCAGATCTTTTTACTTTATCATTCTAATTCCGGGGTTGAATTTGTTTGTCCAGTGCCACATTACGAAAACACGCCTTTTCAAATACATTGAAGCTTTTATTGTCAAAAAATGAACAATTTCCGAAGAAAAGTTGATATATTTTTTCATTTTTTTGTGCAAAAACATAGGTTGTGGGAACTCGTGAGAACTGCCTCGATGAGGTGGGTCTAAGGAGTACTCACACATCTGCATTGTGTTAGGTAATGTTAAAATAGCTTTAGTAAGGACCTGTACATTCCACTACTTTCTTGAACAGCTTCAATACGGGTCTGTTGCATAGACATGCACGATTATATCTGTTTCACAATTTATGTTAAAATAGCTAATATTAAGGACCTGTACACTCCACAATTTTCTTGAACAGAGTTCCAGACGGGTCTGTTGCACAGTTATGCATGGTTATATTTTGTTTGAATTTTCAAGCGGCAGGGATTGTCTATAGTCAACTGTTCTTATCTTGCAGATTGTTTTCTTTTGTTCCTTTATGTTTATTTTGCTTTACTGCAGTGCTTTCATTAATTTTATTTTTATTTTACGACTTTAGTTTTAATCACGGTTTTTTAAATAAAAATTGGAGACTCTAAAATGATGTATTGTATTTTTCATGTATATACCTCATTCCGACAAGTTTGTCGTTACATAGCTGTCAACCAATATCCAAGAAGCTGGCTGTATATTATTGAAAAGTAGACATTATTAATAAAGTGTCATTTCTGTGGCTGAAAAAAAAATCGAAAATTTCTGCTTGATTTAAATCAAAGCTGTTATAGCTCACGATTTATATATTATTTGCAGGAATACAAATGTTATAGCCCCAAAAATTGGGTCCTAAACTGCACAGGCTTGTCATCAGAACGTGGGTGTAGCTCAGCCTTTGTCGGTTACACATATAAGCTTGTCCTTATATTATTGTGTCTTGTTATTATTATGTAGCGCGCAGCACACACATAGCTACTGAGTCTTTTAGTAGGTAAGATTAGGTTCTCCGCCACTGATAAAGATTTACAAACTTTCTACTGGCAAAGTACAAATCTCTACAGCAAAAGGTTGTCATCACACTATAGCGCAGAGTTAATACCCTGTACCGGCTTTGTTTTCAGTCTCTTTAAACCAGGAATTTTACACTCATCTTTCCGGTGCCACTGTCGAACAGGAAGTGCACCTCTAGAAAGTGTCGAAGGTTCGGAAACTGTGCCAAATCGTATTCTTCTGGCAGCTTTCTTCTTTCTCAGACTCGTGGTCTCTAAGATGGAAAAGTTTTGATTAATAAGAGATTTAGGGAACAAAGCATTTTTGGTGGGGGAGGTAGGGTATGTGTTTTTCACTTTGAACCTACAAAAGACATAAGCATTTATATATATGACGTACAGGTTAGCTAACCGAGTTTCTAATGATGTAAATGTCAGGTTTGTTTGTTCGTTTTATTTGAGGTTTAACGTCCCCATCAACACTTATGTTATTTTGTAGACGTTGCTATGCTACCTTTACCAGATATTGGGATACGCGGTGTCATTTTGTCAATTTCAATCAAGTTTTCCGCCCCCGCCCATCGGGGCTTGGAGAAATTGATTGGGCTGCACGATGCTTCCACGCAGAGTTGATACGGACCGCACATTAGTACCGGTAATCCACTTAGAATGTCTAAGACTGCCCGGAAAAATGCTGCGAGTCGGCCCGTCCATGCTTATAAACCCTATTGGTTTCATTGGGCGGCAGGGATTGAGATGTCATTTCATCTCAATGTCGGGTAAAAGTCCCACAAAACTGGAAGCAACGTCTCCAAAATGACCTTTATAGTGTTGACGGGGACGTTAAACCTCAAATCAAATCAAACAAAAATCAATCAAGTTTTAGAATGATGAGTAGTCTCTGGGGTAGTATTAATGGGAGAGTACAGTTGTCATTAATATAAAATATTAAATGTTATTTACCTAACTAGCTATCATAGCTAGGAGTGTAACGATGCATCGGAACATTGATGCATTGCGATAGGCACTAGGTCGATAGTACTGCATCGATGGTAAAGTTAAACATCCTGACTATCGCCGATAGTGTTTTGAACTATCGATAGTTTTCTATAGCACAAGTTTTTCAGATAATTCCCGAAGTTGCTTTCATTCTAAAATATATTCTTTATTACCACCTGCGTCTTGTACCCGGTCAGGCGTCAAGCTGTATATCGTCCTAATTATAATCCAATAATCTCCCGTGTCTGTGGGAGTCAACGGTTGCTTGTCGCGAGAAACAGGCAATAAAATTACAACCGAATCGTGATTTGGCGGTAGCCTACAAATGCACTGTGTTTATGCATCCTATTTTGTTACGCATTATCCACTTAACACCCAGTGTCGGTATAGTCAGAACGCTGAATATCCCGTCATTGAACTGGTAAATTTACAAGTGTCTGAAGCATATTTCAACAGCACTTTGATGTTTATTGATAACGAAATAGTTGACACGGACGACCACGCATGTTTTGATTACTCTAATCTGCAAGCTGTCTGTAAGCCAGTGATAAGAAAAGCGATAATTAATGCGTGTTCACACAGTGGTATTTATTATCAAAGGGTGCCGCCCGCTTCAGCACATGAAGCATGGAAAGTCCGCACGTGTCGCTACCGCTTCAAAAGATGCAAAACTGATGACGTCATCGGTTGACCGGGACCGATTTGGATATAAAACTTCTTTAGCCCTGATCACAATGGTGTTCTGTTTAACAAACGCATGCGATCGATTGTGTACCGAAACACTGACACTTATATTTACAAGAGGGCCCAGAGGGCCCTGGTTCGCTCACCTGATCCAATGAATAACAAGTGGGCCCCAGGCAGGGTCATTTTTGGCCCCAGGGCTATAATTTGAACAATCTTGGTAGAGGTCCACAAGATGAAGCTTCATATCGAATATGAAAGACCTGGGCTTTGTGGTTTCAAAGAACAAGATTTTAAAGGTATACCCTGCATATAGAAGTCTATGTAAAACAAGATTTTCCCTATATAAGTCTATGTAAAACCAAAGGGCCCCAGAGCGGGGGCATTTTTGGCCCCATGGCTATAATTTGAACAATCTTGGTAGAGGTCCACTAGCTGAAGCTTCATAACAAATATAAAAGACCTAAGCCTTGAGTTTCAGAGAGAAGATGATTTTTAAAGATTTTCCCTATATAAGTCTATGTAAAACCAAAGGGCCACATGGCGGGGGCATTTTTGGTCTCAGCGCTATAATTTGAACAATCTTTATAGAGGTCCACTAGCTGAAGCTTCATAACAAATATCGAAGACCTAAGCCTTGTGGTTTCAGAGAAGAAGATTTTTCAAGATTTTCCCTATATAAGTCTATGTAAAACCAAAGGGCCCCGGCGTGGGGGCATTTTTGGCCCCAGGGCTATTATTTGAACAATCTTGGTAGGGGTCCACTACATGAAGCTTCATACCAAATATCAAAGACCTGGGCCTTGCGGTTTCAGAGAAGAAGATTTTTAAAGATTTTCCCTATATAAGTCTATGTAAAACCAAAGGGCCTCGGTGCGGGGGCATTTTTGGCCCCAGCACTATGACTATGATTTGAACAATCTTGGTAGGGGTCCACTAGATGAAGCTTCATACCAAATATCAAAGACCTGGGCCTTGCGGTTTCAGAGAAGAAGATTTTTAAAGATTTTCCCTATATAAGCCCATGTAAAACCAAAGGGCCCCGGTGCGGGGGCATTTTGGGCCCCAGCACTATAATTTGAACAATCTTGGTAGGGGTCCACTAGATGAAGCTTCATACCAAATATCAAAGACCTGGGCCTTGCGGTTTCAGAGAAGAAGATTTTTCAAGATTTTCCCTATATAAGCCCATGTAAAACCAAAGGGCCCCGGGGCGGGGGCATTTTTAGCTCCAGCACTATAATTTGAACACTCTTGGTAGGGGTCCACTAGATGAAGCTTCATACCAAATATCAAAGACCTGGGCCTTGCGGTTTCAGAGAAGAAGATTTTTAAAGATTTTCCCTATATAAGCCCATGTAAAACCTAAAGGCCCCGGTGCGGGGGCATTTTTGGCCCCAGCACTATAATTTGAACAATCTTGGTAGGGGTCCACTAGATGAAGCTTCATACCAATATCAAAGATCTGGGCCTTGCGGTTTCAGAGAAGAAGATTTTTTAAGTTTTCGGTGAAAAAAATCTATTTTTGGCTACTGTGACCTATATGTGCAACGGACCGGAACCATTTGAACAACTTTGAAAGGGGACCACCTAAGGATCATTCCTGTGAAGTTTGGTCAAAATCCGATCAGTGGTTTAGGAGGAGATGTCGTTTGAAGAAAAGTTTACGGACGCACGCACGGACGCACGGACGGACGCACGGACGCACGACGGACGACGGACAAAAAGTGATCCCAAAAGCTCACCTTGTCACTACGTGACAGGTGAGCTAAAAATGTGCTCAGATTTTGCGGTCAGAGGATTCAAATGTAACTTTCCATATCACAGGTCCTGATGTAGGAATGTTATTTGACGTGACACCGGTAACAATTCTGATTCTTCAGTTATCTACATATATGTCTATTATAATTGGGCATAAAAAAATTTTCATTAAAATGTTTGTAACTGGTAAAATATTTTCTCGATAGCAAAACGTTTGTGGATAGAGGTGGATAGAAAACGGCACCCAGTACGATTCCCAACTTATCTCAAGAAGCTCAATCACGAACAACACCATACAGATGTGCTTACACAAATTAAAGCGTTCGACTTTTCCCGCCAGGCATCTGCTATTTTGGCGCCAAAACATAACCATACACGAGGCAGTAGAATAGTCCGTTTTTATTAATAGTTAGATGTAGCTAATTGTCTTAGGAGCGATTTGATTGTGGATTAAATATGATTGAGGGATACATATACATTAGAGACATAGCTTGATCTTATTTTCACACCTTTTCACGCGAAACATTGTAGGCTTATCGGTAGCGCCGGTGGCTTGTGTTTACAGTGTAACAGCAGAATAGATTGATCAGTAACAAATATGGTCGGCGTTATAACACGATTCGGTAAACTAACATGGTCCGTTTGGTTGGACCCAAAGTTCTGTGTTATAACTAGGATGAGGTGAATGTAGTCATTTTATCATGCTTGAAGTGTTTTTGAAGACAAGCAAAGATTTCATTGCCTTCGTGAAGAGCTTACATTTATTTTGATTAAGAAACTGATGTCACATTCTCACAGTGAATTGATACAGTCATGTACTCTGCTACTTCTATTAAAATGAGTCTCCTGGCTCTTCCAGGAGGATTTGCACTTAAAGGAAAATAAGATGCTCCTTGGGAGCTATTACCTCTTGTAGGGCAGGCAGAAAAGCAAACAGGAGTTTACAACAGTTGTCCCTCTGTGTAAATTATCTTGCTTATTTCTTTTATGCAGATAAACATACAGAAAAGCCGCTTGTAGGTTTGAATCGTTTTTATTTCCTTCTCAAACAAGAAAATAAAATATGTTTCAGGCAATAGTATCGCAATAGTATTGCAATAGTAGTCGACAATAGTAAAAGTATCGCAATGGTGCTTCTTGCAATGTCAATACTATCGCAATAGTCATTTTCTGACTATCGTTACATCCCTAATCATAGCACATTATATTGTTTGTCAGGCAGAAAAATACTGACAATTTGCTGATCAGATACCATCTTATCCAGCATTACCTACAATTTCGTCGAGTGTTTCTCTGTGTTTGTTTCTTCGGCAATATTTTTTTACTGAATAGCAATATTATGATACATTGTCATTTTCAGAGGCATTTGTATTCACCAGTTATTCATAGATTTGGAGTAAATTTGGAAAGTACGAAGCTTTCTGGTACGAATTCTTATTTGTGGTATGGCCGAACCTATACAACATTAATCTCGCGAAGTGTTTGACAAATTCAGGAAAGTTTATGCATCAACTGAAGATTTGGCAGTTAGAAGAATGTATGTAGATCCGGATAGGCTTCTTTTCATAGTTGATTAACATGTTTGTATATTTCAAATAAACTTTTGTTTCTACTCACCGTGTCTCCTCGAGTGAGAAATGGCGGCGATTCTATCAAAAAGGACCACAATTCGGCGTGAAACGACCACTTATGCGGTGTTGCGACCACTCATTCGGCGTAATGATTGGACGCGGTGTCAAATATCTTCATAGATTGAGGGTTGTCAATAAAGCTCTACATCAGATGAACCAGCTGAACTAGTTTAATACATTCTGATATCTCCCAAAAACTGTACTAATCAAGTGTGCACCAGAGCAGGGCCATTTATTCCCCAAGGGCTATAATTTGCAAAATCTTGGAAGAGGTCCAATATTAAATAACAAAGACCTGGGCCTTGTGGTTTTAGAGAAGATTTTTCCCTTCGTAAGTCTATGTTAAACATGTGGGCCCTGGGAGGTTGCATTTTTTGGCCCCAAGGCTATAATTTGAATAAACTTAGTATAGGTATATTAGATGAAGCTTCATACCAAATATCTAAGACCTGGGCCTTCTGGTTTCAGACAAGAAGATTTTAATATGTTTTCCCTATAGTCTATATAAAACGTGGGCCCCAGGGCAGGGCCATTTTTGGCCCCCAAGGTTATAATAGGAACAATCTTGGAAGAGGTCCACTAGATGGTCCGACTAAATATCAAAGACCTGGGCCTTGTTTCAGAGAAGAAGATTTTTGAAGGTTTTCCCTTCAGAAGTCCTTGTAAAACATGTGGGACCCGGGGCGGGGCCATTTTTGGCTCCAAGGCTATAATTTGAACAATCTTAGCAGAGTTACACCAGATGAAGCTTCATACCAAATACCAATGACCTGGGCCTTCTGGTTTCAGACAAGAAGATTTTTATATGTTTCCTCTATCTTTTTTGTTTTGTTTGTTTGTTTGTATTGGAGTTTAACGGCCCAGTCAGAACTATTTAGGTCATTTTTGAGCTGGTCAGTTTACCTAGCCATACTTTTCCAAGGCAGGCTTTGCGTAAGTGGTTAACCATTACAGTGAACATTCTTTCGCCAGAAACTGACAACTGCCCTTCTTGAATCAGTGGAAAGGAGAGAATGACCGTAGAAAACCTCTATCTTAGTCTATATAAAACATGTGGGCACCGGGGCGGGGCCATCTTTGACCCAAAGGCTATAATTTGAGAACAGTCTTGGTAGAGACACTAGATGAAGCTTCATAAAAAATATAAAAATAGAAGTGAAGGCAATGATCAGGAATCGATATAATTAACCCACAGCTCCCATCAGCGGAAACAAGAAATAACTAGACCCTAATGGAAACACCAATAGCAGAAAGCCAAAAGGACAGTCACTTTCCCACAAAATGGCAAATTGGCTATCCAAAACAAAAACAGGAGGACCATGATGGTCCTATATCGCTCACCTGAGCTAAGCGTTTTACATACTTAATATTGATGTCTTTTCCCTTTATTTCCTATGTCTATGTTAAATAAGTGACACCTTGGGTCAGGCCATGTTGGGCCCCAGGGCTATAGTTTGAACAATCTTAGCAGAGGCCCACTAGATAAAGGTGTATATACCAAATATCAAAGACTTGGGCCTTCTGGATTAAGTGTATGTAAAACGTGGGCTATCTTGGCAGAGGTCCACTAGAAGAAGCTGTTTTCAAAATATCAAAGGCCTGGGCCTTCTGGTTTCAGACAAGAAGATTTGTTAAGGTTTTCCCTATATAACACTATGTTAAACATCAGGGCGGGGTCATTTTTGGCCCCAGGGCTATAATAATTATAATTTGAACAATCTTGGTAGAGGTCCACTAGATGAAGCTTCATACCAAGTACCAAAGACCTGGGCCTTCTGGTTTCAGACAAGAAAATTCTCAAAGGGTTTCCCTATATAAGCCTATGTAAAACGAGTGAGCCCCTGGGCGGGGCTTTTTTTGGCCCCAAGGCTATAATTTAAACAATTTTGGTAGAGGTCCACAAGATATCAAAGACCAAATATCAAAGACCTGGGCCTTCTGGTTTCAGACAAGAAGATTTTTAAAGGTTTTTCTAATTTTGCCCTTTTCATTGCCATGGCAATCAGAGTTCTGCATGGAACAACTTTGAGAGAGGACCAGCCAAAGATCATTTCTGCCAAGTTTGGTCAAAATCTGCTTAGTGGTTTAGGAGGAGATGTCTTTTAAAGGAATTGTGGACAGATGGACATACGGATGGATGGACGACAGATGGTGACCAATCACAATAGCTTCCCTGGAGCCTTCGGCAATAATCATCTTGACATTCTGAGCAAGTTTGATGATGATCGGACCAAAACTGTGGCATCTAGTGTGTTCACAAAGGCTTTTCACCATAGTTCCAGATGCAGTTTTTTTTTCGCCAAAAAGTACTCAACTACTAATATTTTTCTTATTTCTGCATGAAAACATGTTGTTGGTACTCATTAGAAGTGCCTTGGTGAGGTACTTCTAATGAGTACCCACAATGTATGTTTTTGTGTAGAAATAAGAAAAATAATTTGTGGATACCCCCTCTTATCTGCCAGGGCTATGCTGTCACTAATGTACAATTTGTGATGATGGCCCCTGCCCATCGGGGCTTCAAGAAATGGATTGCACGATGCTTCCAAGCAGAGCTGAAATCAACCGCACATGAGTACTGGTAAAACGCTTAGAGGATCTAAGCCTGCCCAGGGAAAGCGGTGCGAGTCTGACCGTCCATGCTTATAAACCCTATTGGTTTCATTGGGCGACAGGGCTTGAGATGTCATTTCATCTCAATGTCAGGTTAAAGTCCCACAAAATTGGAAGCAACGTCTCCAAAAATGACCTATACAGTGTTGATGGGGACGTTAAGCCTCAAATGCAACAAACAAAACAATTTGTGATGAACATACAACTTGGATGAAAAAATAGTGTCTTACCTGACTCCTAAGATAATCTGCTAAATTTTTCCTTGTGAAGTTGGCTGCTGCAGTGGGGGATAACTCATAACCTACAATATCAAGCCCGAATGATTTTCTATTTCTCTTTCAAGACCTATGTTGTGGATACTGGTTAGAATTGCCTCATCAAGGTCATTCTAACAAGTTCCCACCAAACAAAATCCTTATAAAACTAAAGGACCAAGAGGGCCAGAATCGCTCAACTGGATGAGGCTGATCATATATTACATTGTGTCTTGGTGGCCATTTTGTCTATCAGATCACATTGCCTTCAGTAATTCTGAATCTGCATGTTTAAATAATCTTTAAGCTTCTAATTTAGTTTCTGAACAGCTTTGTCTGATTTAGGATTCAGAAAGAGATGATGTTGATGCAGAGTGGAAGTGCCTGGCAGGCCAGAGCTATCATTTGCACCTGCCTTTGGCATATTCTGTTATCAAAAAAGTCAACCAATCATATGAATACAGCTGTAACAGAAAGCTATGGTGTATATGGCGGCTTGCAAAAAAGCCACAATACTGAATCTTCTTGTGGACTCAGCGAGTTTGACAAACACTGACAACACCTGAGTTACATGTACCCCTTCCTGTAAATCTTGTATGCAATTACTATACAGGTGCTGTGAAGAATTTCAAGAAGGCCACCATCTGGGATATCAGAATGCAACAATTTTATCAATTCTGAATCTCCATGTCATCCAAATGCCAACCACCAATTTCAACTCAATGCAACAGACCGTTCTGTAGCAGATGTTGTTTGAAGATTTTCAAGACGGCCAACGTGGCAGCCATCTGAGATATCAGAACAGAATGGCTCTAAGAAGTCTGAATCTCCATGTCACCCAAATGCCTCATCAAGTTTCGGCTCATTTCATCTTAATGTGGTTTGAAGATTTTCAAGCTGGCGAACATGGAAGGAATCTTAGATAGCAGAACAGAATAATTTCGGCAATTCTGAATTTTTATAATGCCCTGAAGCAATTTCCATAATGCCCCGAAGCAATTTCCATAATGCCCTGAAGCAATTTCCATAATGCCCCGAAGCAATTTCCATAATGCCCGAAGCAATTTCCATAATGCCCTGAAGCAATTTCCATAATGCCCCGAAGCCTCCAATCAAGTTTCAGCTCCATCCTACCTTTGATTCAGGAGGAAATGTAGGTTTGAGGATTTTCAAGATGGCCACCATGATTGCCATCTTGTATACTGGAATGGAAAGATTTTAGCAAATCTGAATTTCCATATCGCCCCAATGCCTCCCATCAAGTTTCAGCTTGATCTGAACTCTTGTTCGGGAGGAGCTGTCTTTTGAAGAATTTCAAGATGGCCTCCGTGCGCAGCCATCTAGGATATCTGAGCAGAACAATTTAGATAAATCTCAATCTCCAAGTCGCCCCAATGCCTCCCATCAAGTTTCAGCTCATTCCAACCCTTGGTTTGGGAAGAGATGTCATTTGAAGAATTTGAGGATGGCCTCCATAGTGGCCAGCTTGGATATTGGAACATAACAATTTTAGCAAATCTCAATCGCCATTTCGCCCCGATGCCTTCCATGAAGTTTCAACTTGCAGTCATGGCAGCCATCTTGAATATCAGAACTCAACAATTTTAGCAAATCTAAATATCCATGTCACTCTGATGCCTCCCATCAATTTTCAGCTCAATCTGGTTCGGCAGGAGATGCCGCTTGAAGAATATCAAGATAGAAGCCATGGCAGCCAGCTTGGATATCAAAATGAACAATTTTAGCAAATCTGAATCTCAATGTCACCCTGATGCCTCCCATAAAGTTTCAGATCAATTTGATCTTTGGTTCAGGAGATGTCATTTGAAGAATTTCATCTGAATCTCCATGTCACCAATGCCTCCCATCAAATTTCAGCTCAATTCGACCTTTGGTTCAGGAGATGTCAGTTGAAGAATTTCATCTGAATCTCCATGTCACCCTGATGCCTCCCATCAAATTTCAGCTCAATTCGACCTTCGGTTTGGGAGGACCATGGCGCAAAATAGGTCAAGGTAAACCTAGGGTCAACATTTTTGCAAACTTGGTAGTAGTCAATCGCCCGATGCTATATACCAAGTTTCAAGACAATCAGCCCAGTGGTTCTGCAGAAGAAAAGTTTTTAAGGGCTTTTACCACATTTGGGCATGGCTGCCATCTTGATCATGTGACCATCCCAATAATTTTTTGTTCCCTAAGTGTTGTAAGGCTGCATATAAAATTTTAATGGAATTGGTCCAGTGGTGTTAGAGAAAATGTATTCTAATATGTCAATGGACCTGCTACACAAGTGACCTTAGGCCGAAGTCCCTGAATGACCTTGTCCCTAAACATTCATAGACATTCATTTTTACCTATTCTCATATCATAAACCACAATATTTAATAAAAAAATGCATTGATTTTCCTATTTCCCATTGAAAATTAGACGTGGAGGCAATGATCAGGAATCAATACAATTAACCCACAGCTCCCATCAGAGACACAAAAGGGAAAGAAACACAAACATGAAACAACAGACTCTAATGGAAACCTCAATAGCAGAAAGCCAAAAGGACAGTTACTTTCCCACAAAATGGCCAATAGGCTATCCAAAATGAAATAATATAAGCGACATAAACACCCAAAGACAAACCATAACAAAAATAAACTGCGACAGAAGAACCGCCTTGGAACTAAGGAACCAAATTTGACCTTGGCACAAAATAAGTTAGGTCAACCTAGGGTAATCATTTTTGCAAACTTGGTAGTACTCTGTCATCCGATGCTACATACCAAGTTTCAAGACAATCGGCCAAGTGGTTCTGCAGAAGAAAAGTTTTTTAAGGTTTTTACCATATTTGGGCATGGCCGCCATCTTGGTCATACTTGCAAACTTTTGTTTCCCTATTGCCAGGGGGCTGCATATGAAGTTAAATTGAAATTGGCCCAGTGGTTTCAGAGAATAAGTCTTTTGAAAATGGTGGACGATGGAAGACAGAGGCTTACCATCCTATAAGCTACCCCAGAGCCTTTGCCTCAAGGAAGCCAAAAATGTCTTGATTTATCCTCCCTGCCTATAGAGACCACCTGTCTTGAGAGACCAATTTTGGTTCTTCCCGAAGATGGTCTCTGAAGACAGGTTTGACTGTACCACAATTTGCTGGACTTTATTATCTCATGTCCGATCCTGTACTATTGGTCTGGTTTGTCATTGTGTCTATGTTTGACCTTAAATTTACAATGTAGTGTCTAGTCACAAGCTGAATACGACACACATTTTTGGCACAGCGCGGTAACATATGAACAATAAGACCTGTCAGCAGACAGGATAGCTCACCTAAAAGTCGTGATTTGACTTAGTCATGCAAAGGCAAATTTTCAGACCCATAACAGAAACAAAGTCACAAAGAAAGAATTCAGTGCTATATCAATATCAGGGACCATGAATGATTCAAGGCTGTAACATTAGTATCCATTTCAATTTCACCCCATCCATGTAATGGCAATATTGAAACCATTTCACATGCTTTCAATGAAGCAACACGGGCGACAAATAGAAAATGCAAGGATAGTAGAACCCATTGTTCAGGTGATCTAAAAAGTCTGTCTGTGACCATGACTTTGACCCCCAGGTCGCGGTCATGGAAGCGGATGCTGCTGATAAAATTTTGAGACAATTATCTTTCACCTCAGCAATAATGAACTGAATCTACCATACGGTAAAGAAGAAAGTCTGTGACCTTGACCCCAAAGTCATGGTTATAGGTGCTATGTTGCTGATAAAAACTTAAAGCAATATCTATACCATACCAACTTCATCTAAAATGCAACCAAGTAATTATCAAAAATCTTTAGTGTAAAAACTCACATAAAAGTCTGTGACCTTGACCCCAAGGTTATGGTCATGAGAGCTGAATTGTTGCTGCAAAAACTTTGAGACCACTATCTTTTACCACACTTCACGCATAGCTGAAACCGACCCGCACACAAGTACTGGTAAACGCCTTAGAGGATCTAAGCCTGCCCAGGCAATGCTGTGCAAGTCTGCCCATCCATGCTTATAAACCCTATTGGTTTCATTGGGCGGCTGGGCTTGAGATGTCATTCCATCTCAATGTCGGGTAAAAGTCCCACAAAATTGGAAGCAATGTCTCCAAAATGACCTTTACAGTGTTGCTGGGGACATTAAACTTCAAATCAAACAAACAAAACTAAGTATAAACTAAATCCATCCAAAAGTAAAGAAGTAATGAGCTGCTAAAAATTTAACACAAAAACATAAGAATTCAAAGTCTGTGACCTTGACCCTAAGATTATGGTAATGAGAGCTGATGCTGCCGCTAAACACTTGAGACCGGTACCTATACCCATACCAAGCATAAACTAAATCCATCTGAGGTAAAGAAGTAATCAGCTCCTAAAAACTTTAACACAAAATCTTTCACAAAAAAAATCGAAGTCTGTGATCTTGACCCCAAGGTCATGGTTATAGGTGCTGATATTGCTGATAAAAACATTAAAGCAATATCTATCACCATTCCAAGTCTCAAGTAAAATCATCTGAAGGCAACCAAGTAATGATCTAAAATCTTCAAAACATACATAAAAGTTCTTAGTCTGTGACCTTGACCCCAAGGTCATGCCCTTGACCCCAAGGTCATGGTCATGTAGGATGATGATGCAGATAAAAACTTTTGACCAGTACCTATCACCACACCAAGTATGAGCTGAATCTATCAAAAGGCAAAGAAGAAGTTAGCTCTTTACATAAGAATTCAAAGTCCCCAAGGTCATGGTCAAGAGAGCTGATGCTGCAGGTAAAACATTGAGACCAGTCTCTATTACCACACAAAGTATAAACTAAATCCATCCAAAGGCAAAGAAGTAATGAGCTCCTAAAAACTTAAACACAAAATCTTTAACATTAAAGTTCCAAGTCTTTCACGGTCATGGGTGCTGATACTGCAGTTAAAAACTTTAGCCCAGTATCTATCATAAGACCAAATATAAACTCAATCCATGTACACATAAAAAAGTAATGATCAGCTAAAAAACTTCAACGCAAAAACTTAAAACATTAATTTTTGTGGACGCCGGTGCTGGGCCAGCCTCAGTAGCTCAGTCGGATGCACGTCTGACTGGTGATCAGGAGGAGGCGGGTTCAATATCTGGCAACATTCTTTCCTGGAAATTGATCATGAAATCTTTTCTATGGTCTTTATCTCCCTTCCGCTGATTCAAGAAGTGCAAGTGTCAGTTTCTGGCAAAAGAATGTGCACTGTACTGGTTAACCACTTACGTATAAGCCTGCCTATGAAAAGTGTGGATAGGTAAACTGACCAGCTCAAGAATGACCTAAAATAGTGTTGACTGGGCTGTTTAACTCCAAAACAAACAAACAAACGCCAACACTGGGGGTAGTAGAACAGCTTACTGGAACTTTTGTTCCGGTAAGCTAAAAATAACAATTCCATGAACAAAAATAACAATTTGCAGCAAAATGCCGAGCAGTCCTGTAATCTTATCCAATTTGCTTGTGGGACGATCTTTTATTATGGTATTACAGAGTTTCTCTACCTCATATTCGCTAATTACATACCAGGAGGGGATAGAAAAGAACATTTTCACCAGCCAAGTTTTTGACCGAGTATTGTCTGCCGACTTTGTTGATATGTTAATTAAACCACAATATCAAAATGAACAACAACGCCTGAAATTGCCTCAAATTCTACTGGTGATATACATAAAATTGCTCCTGTTACCATAATTACTACAAATGCAAAACACACAAAATTTGTTTTGTTTTAGTTAGAGGACCCATTTTACCATGTAAAAGCCCAAACTGTTTTTGTTTATGTAAACTTGCCAGCCTGGTCTATTGTTTTAAAAACCCAAGGGGTAACTGTGACAATTTCACAGAATAAATCATTACAAAGGCCAAACTTTAACACCATTAAAATTACACTTAGCACAAGATTCTTAACTTTGATACATCTAACCTTTTATTAGATACCCTATGTGTCTATTCACAAAAGGTTTGTAACTTTAGTTCCAATTGCTAAGAGAAACAGACGATCACGTACAGGCCTCTGATTCTTTGAAGTTGTGCGCAAATGCTGCTTTCAATTGAAACTCCATAGAAAACCAGTGCTTCAGCTGAAGTGCACGACCCGCCGGATGCTTTAAGCTTTATGAGTGTTACCATATATGGGTATGGCGGCCATTTTAGTCAAGTGACCTGGACCTAAAACCGTTCCCCAAATAAATGCGCCTTATCGTAAGGAGCAAAAATATATCTTATACTTTAGTACTGTATTCTGAATCGTTTGCAGGATAAAATGCATTCTCACTTTTCCAATACAAAAGCATGAAGGGTTTTTACCATATATGGCTTGGCGGCCATTTTGATCATGTGACCTGGACCCCATGAGCAAATTTTGGTTTCCCCCATCCCATAGAGGCTCCATATGAAATTTGACTTCAATCGGCCCAACGGTTTCCGAGGAGAAGCAGTTCGAAAATTTTCACATTTTTCGCCTCGGCGAGGCTATACTAAATGGAATGTAATATTTTGCAAGTTCATTGGTTAGATCTCATTGATATCTATCAGTATGCCAAAAATTGTTTAAATATTCCAAGTGGTTAAGTCACTATCACCAATTTTCTCAAACGGGTTACGGACGGACAGACAGACTGACAGAATGACAGAGCGATTTTAGGGCTGTCTAGAAAATCAACCGACTTCAGTCGGTCGCTTTTTCTGCGGGTCGTGCAATCGAAATTGGTAGTGCTACATGCCACACAAATTTTCTACATTGTTTTCCATCATGGTTAACGGCAATGGTGGCAACAAAGCGCTCTTTAAAGGAATTGCAAAAATTGAATGACAGGTACAGGAATAGCAACAGTTTAAAAATTGCTATATTTTTAATTGAAAGGGAGTCAATTAGAGAATTTCACAAATTAAACCCTTGATTGTAGTGCAAAATCATGAGATATTGTAAAAGTAAAGTGAGTTTCGATGATCAATGTTCATGATCTTTCATCTCTGACAAAAATGATCATCTGCGCATGCGCAATGCCAAATTCCTTGCAAAACCTTTCTAGGCACATATTGCAAGACAACTCTTGAGCCAAATAGTATAGGCAAATGCAAATGAATGCATTTTGTAGCTAAACATCCGGGGCCAGTTGTTCAAAACTAACGACGTCGTTAGTTAACGTATCGTTAAAATTTTGATCATTAAATATGGCAAATATGCTGAAATTTTTGCTGAAAAAATGTGAGCAGCTTTTGCGTCCGCAAAAGCTGCTCACATTTTTTCAGCAAAAATACCAAAATTTATGATATTGTACTTGCTAGAAGAGTTAACAATATGACCACTAACGAGCTCGTTAAGCTAACGATGCTTTGAACAACTGGCCCCCGATTGGCATTGTTTACAGCCTTGTTTAGCTGAATGGCTGCTGGATAGCTGCTGGACTTTACCCCGGAAGTTGGTATAGTTACTTTTTTGACCGGGTATATAACAAAGTTCCAGTGGTTTTAACTACGGCTGAAACGCAAACATTGTTTGTTTGTTACCACTTGCTTCTGTCCTAGGAAGTTTCTGACGGCACCATTTTCTGTCCTGGCGAAGGGATTTAACCAATAATGTCCACTATTTTCCTCACGGATTTAACTTCAACATTCTGATTTTCCGTCAAAAGGAGTAATGTCCACTATTTTCCTCATGGATTTAACTTGAACGTTCTGATTTTCCATCAAAAGGAATTAATATACTTCCACATTTTGAAGGTTTTCCTTCACTTTAGATATTCTAAGCACCATTAATTACATGTAATTGCTAAAAGTTTTGTGTAACATGTTCTATAAAAGGGTTATCCTTTGGAAGCAAAGAATACTGCACATAACTTAAAAGTACGAAGTGTACAGTTAAAGTCTGCACTGTTTACAGGGAAATTTTAAACTGGGGACACCGAGTCACTGACGCTTCAGAGAAAGATCGATGCCCAATCTGATTGGTCCATTCGAGGAGGTCAACAAAGCTGATTGGTCAGCATATACATAAACATAAACAAGTTCTTACCCCACGTTGCGCACACCAATGCCCCCTAACACCTTGTGTCATGTGCAAAACAAATGGGGTTTCGACACCAGCTTAACCTTTACACTGCTGTAGGCGCCAAGCCCTATCTTTGCAAACAGTGAAGATCCAGATCAGATGGCTTCTGAAGAAGCCATCTGATCAGGATCTACACAGTTTGACATTCAGTTTATGAATATGTAGAAATAAGCTGCATCAAGTAATCTGATTGGTTCAAAGTCAGAAATGAGTGTGGCTTAATTGAATATTCAGCAGGTTAAAGGTTAAAAGGCATCCTGGATGCGATTCTGCGAGATTACATCGTCCCCTCTCCTGCATGAGGGAAAATGTAAGCAAACAAAATCACTTCAATATGCAACAAATTTTAAAACAGATTACCAATAATCTAACTATCATAGACTTATTGATTATATGATTAACCCATTTAGTACCAAAAACCCCAAAACGGGTAGTTGGCAAACAATGCAGGCCCAGATCAGATGCCGCAAAATGCGGCATCTGATCAGGGCCTACACTGTTTGCAAAAAGTTCAGCCATTTTTCAAATTAATTTTGAAGAGAACACAAGCTGGCACCCCTAAATTTTAAAATGGATTCCTGCTCTATATAAGGAGGAAGATTCCATTTGGAACAAAAAGGGTTAATCGTGCCACCATTACTGGTTGCTCAAGAAACATTTTCTTGTGCCTTGGCACATCATACATACCATTTCGCATCTTGTACAGCTGGATATTTTTACTGATATATTCAGCAAACTGTACTGTGTCCCCAGATTCTCCACTCACTAACATCAGTAACTTGTCACTCATTTTGTGCATCTTGTCATAATCTAGAACAAAAAATATCAGCTATGACACAGATGCCCCCACCCAGGGGCCATCCTCACGTGGAAACAAGCATTTTAACTGTCGTCTACCCACCTCAGGCTTAATGACTGCATTTCCCTTATTCCCCGCAAAGAAATTTATGGTTCGTTCTGTATGTTTCGGTACTTCGTAGAACCGGTACCGGTATTTACCCAGTGACAAAAGCGCGGGAAAGCGCCCGAGAATCACGGATTAATCAGAATTCCCTTTGCGCGTGACCAATTCGGATGTGTTTTCAGATATTGGATTTTAATTTCTAATATTTGTTGTTTACTCGGATGGTACGCTGTTTTTCCCTCGCTGGAAATGTTGGTATTTGTTTTCCTTTCTTCATATAGTTTATTTAGCAAGAATTTCTGCTTTTAACTTCTTTTCTTGTTGTCACATAAATTCGTGACCTTTTTCGTTATTGTTTGTTTTGTTCTTGTCCTTCATTGTCCCAAATCCGCGGCTCTTGCAGACATTTAAAAGCCTCCTGGGACAATCATTCTTCTTGTTTTACATGCTCTCATTGCAGTTTTGAGTCACGCTGTGCCACTTGCAAACTGTGGACGAGCTCAGTGTGGACGCTTGCCGTAAACCGACGGTCGTACAAGCGAAGACGTTCCACTAAAGAGAAGAAGATGGGCAAGAAGGGAGCCGCTTCCAAGCAGTCAGGCTCCGGGACTGCAACTAAGCAGTCCGGGACTGCTCCCAAGCAGTCCCAGTCTGAGAACCCTTCTCAGACTGCGTCCGCATCGGGGGAGAATTACCGGGAGAACCGGGAAAATTCCCCGATAGACACACGTCAATCTACTCAAGATCGACCGGGTGGGTCTTCCACCCAAGTGTCTGCGGACAAGAGGACAGAAAGAACACCCGACGCCAAGTCTGGGGATAGTCTTTCCTCGTCCTCGGGACCAGATTCTTTGGAATCTGACCGGTCACCGGGCCGGGAATCTGGCCGGTCACCGGGCCGGGAATCTGGCCGGTCACCGGGCCGGGATTCTCGCGACCGGTCATTTCGGCCCAAATCCAAAGATCCATCGTCCAAACATCGATACCCGGACCGGGTAACCCGGTCTACATCCCGGTATCGGTCAGTGGGTCGGTCCACTTCCCGGCAACGTTCCCGGGACCGGTCATCCCGGCATCCTTCGGCGGGACGTTCATTTCGTCACCGTTCACCAGGCAGATCATCTCGCCACCGGGCACCGGGACAGTCATCACGGCGCCATTCACGGAAACGGTCAGATCGGCACCGATCGCCGAGACGGACATCTCGTGATCGATCTAAACACAGATTGAGTTCACGGGATCGTCACACGCCTCATAGAAGGCATAGATCGAGAGTGAAGAGAAAAAACTCTAGATCTAGACGCCTTAAACGCCATCATCATACGAGTTCAAGTTCTGACTCGTATTCGAGGTCTAGTTCAATCATTTCGGACTGGTCTACCTCTTCTGATAGGCACAGGCGCCATAAGAAGAAGTCTCACAATCGTTCTTCTGTCTCTAGAAGTCATAAGAGACGTAGGCACTCCTATGGTACTCGCCATAAGGATCGTGCTAGAGCTTTATCTTCAAGCTCGGATAGGAATGATAATCTCTCCATCAGGGTGGACAATAATGAATTTGAGGGTGAGAGCAGAGCTGGTTCACCCCATAAAGCCTCTTCTAATTTGGCAAAGAAAACTCGATTTGACAGAGGTTCTTCCAATTCTGAAGAGGAAGAGGAAGGTATCATTTCTTTTGCCGAGGCAATTCAGGAGGTTATGAGCTTACTTCCCTCCGAATTTTGCCCTAGGAAGGAGTCCTGGGAGACTCTTCAGAGGCCTAGGTCCACACTGGATGCACTTAACCCATCTGAGGATAAGAGCTCAGCTTCTCTCCCTCAGTCCTTATTGATCAAAGACGTTGTAAATGTCTTTCAATCACTGATCGATAAGAAGGTTAAGCTGGAACCTGGCTGGGTTACCAATAAATCTCTGGAGAGAGATCTTGGTATAAACGTGAAACATTACCTGTCACACGGTCAGTTATTTCCCGACAGTGTTCCTAAAATTGATAAAGATGCTTCTCTACTGGATCTGATATCCTCTGGGAATGCCAATTTGCCAGTCAAGAGTTTGGAGACTATGGAGCGTCAAGCTAGGAACATGGTTTCCATTAACTCTTATGCAGACCTTTTCACTGCTGCTTCAGTTCAAGCATTGGAGTCAGACAACTTGGATGCTCCGATGCTGAAGAGGTTACTCAGCTCTATTGTTAGTTGCTTGAAACACTCTTCCTCTATGGCAGTGATTTTGGCAGTCGAACTCCTGCAAGCTAGAAGGGAGGCTGCCATTGAAAGGTCTAAGATTCTGACGGAAGCCACGAAGACTAAGCTTCGCTCGGTTCCGATCTCAGCTGAATCCCTCTTTGGTGGAATGATTACTGATTTTCAGAAACTAAATTCTGAATCTCAACAGCAGAGTTTCATTGCTTCCTCTGTTGCACAGAGTAAGCAGGCTTCTACTTTTGGCTTTAAGATTCCTAAATGCCAAAAGAAGTCTGCACACAGGGATTCATCTTCCTCTACTAGACCTCCCAATCATAAGAATAGAGGTGGTCCTAGGAGAGGCTCTCGCCGTGGAGGCTCAAGCTCTCGAGGAAGGGGTCAGTACACCCCCTCCCGAGGAGGTGCCTCTAACGTTTCTCGACAATGATACACTCCCTCCACTGTCCCTTTCAAGAAAGGACCTTCCAGTAGGAGGACGGTTGGCCCACTTTCAAAATCGTTGGGGAGAAATAACAGAGGACTCATGGGTCCTCTCTGTTGTAAAAAAAGGGTACAAAATACCTTTCATCAGCAAACCTCTTCTTTCTCCAACGCCAATCTTTCTTCATCAGACAGAAAGTCGGTCTTTGGAAGAAGAGGTCAACAAACTCCTACTCAAAGGGGCAGTGGAGATGATAGAGCCGGAAGGTCCAGGCTTTTATTCTCGTATTTTCCTAGTTCCCAAGAAAAACGGAAAATTACGACTTATAATAGATCTGTCCAGACTGAATACTTTTCTGGAAGTTCAGTCGTTCAAAATGGAGACAGCCAACAAAGTCAGACAGGCGATCCAACCCAACGATTGGGCGATCTCCTTAGACCTGACGGATGCATATCTACATGTTCCCATTCACAGACAGTCTCGGAAGTACCTCCGATTCTGTCTCAAGGGTCAAACTTATCAGTTCAAGGCTCTTCCGTTTGGCCTTGCAACAAGTCCGTATGTCTTCACCCGTTTGATGGTTGCTGTAGCATCTTATCTACGGAAGAGGGCAATTGTACTGTTTCCGTACCTGGACGACTGGTTGGTCAGAAATCAGATTCGTCAGGAAATTCTGAGAGATCGACAGTTTACAGTCAAGTTGATTACATCCCTAGGACTGATAATCAACGAAGAGAAGTCGGACTTAGTACCATCTCAGAACTTTGTGTTCATAGGAATGGAATTTTTTACACAAAGGAATATAGTTCGGGTGCCGTTAGACAGAATACAGGGCATTCTGGAACTATTACGATGGTTCAAGGTTCAAGAGCAGGTCTCAGCAAGAGTCTTTCTGTCTCTTCTGGGAAAACTCAGTGCAGCAGCCCAGTTTGTTGTACTGGGCAGATTGCACTTACGTCCGCTTCAAATGGCTTTGTTTGCTCAGTGGAAGCCTCATGCTCTTCCATTGGAGCATCCCATTCTTCTCAATGTTTCGATCAGGAATCATTTAGAATGGTGGAACAATAAGGGTCGTTTCAGCTTGGGTGTAACGCTGAAACCGTCTCTTCCTACTCACACTCTGTTCACGGATGCGAGTCTCTCTGGATGGGGAGCCCATCTCGAACCGGAAGGACTTCTGTGTCATGGAGTCTGGCCTCCAGACCAATCAGTTCTTCATATCAATATCCTAGAGATGAAAGCAATATTGCTTGCTCTAAAACAATGTCATCAGTATGTCACCAATTCAACAGTACTGATTGCCACAGACAACTCTTCAGTAGTTTCGTACCTGAAGAAACAAGGGGGCACCCATTCTCCGTCTCTGTGCATGGAGGTGTGGGATACACTCCTTTGGTGCAATCAGGAAGGCATAAATCTTCTGGTCAGACATATACCAGGGAAATCGAACATATTGGCAGACAGGCTAAGTCGTCTTTCCAAGCCAATTGCGACAGAATGGACCTTGGATCAGACGATTTGCAATTTAATTCTGTTGATGACGGGTTTTCCGAACATAGATCTGTTTGCAACTCGTCTCAACAAGAAACTGCCTCTCTATGTGTCTCCCATCCCAGACGAGAATGCTCTGGCGATAGACGCAATGTCAATGAACTGGGACGGAATGCATGCGTATGCTTTTCCTCCGTTTGCACTGATCCCGGCGATAATCAACAAGATTCGTCAACATCATTGCAACATTGTGCTGGTAGCTCCTCTTTGGGCCGAAATGTCTTGGTTTCCAGACATACTTCGGTTACTTGTAGCACCTCCAATTCGGATTCCCTCGGTGCAGAATTTGCTGACACAAGTAGGTCAGAAATTCGTTCGTCAAAACGTGGAAAGTCTAAAACTTCACGCTTGGAGTTTATCCGCCGATCCATTACGGATAGAAACTTTTCGGCGAATGTTGCCAGACACGCTGCTCAGGCAAGGCGATTGTCTACCAGGCGTGTTTATGACGCCAAATGGAAAGTCTTTTCCGATTGGTGTAGTCGCAGGGAAACTCATCCTTTCAATCCATCTCCGATGGAAGTAGCTTTTTGCTACATTTATTCACGGAGAAAAAATGTCAAGTCAGTACTATCAAAGGTTACAGATCTACTATCTCCAATACTTTGAAATTCACATCTGACATAAACATTGGATCTGACCCTATCATTTCAGAACTTATAAGGTCATTTGAATTACAGAGGCCTGTTCAAAGGTCTTTAGCTCCGAAATGGGACCTTTCTTGTGTCCTTTCTTCATTATGTTCTGAACTGTATGAACCTTTGCATAAAGCTTCTAGGTTCCATCTCACCCTGAAAACAGTTTTTCTGCTCGCCATGGCAACAGCAAGACGTGTTAGTGAGATTCATGCTTTCTCCATGGATTCAGGACATCTCAGATTCAATCAGTCAGATGGTTCTGTTTCTTTAAGGACACAACCAGGTTTTTTGGCAAAAAATCAATTACCATCCATTTGCCCGGATGATATTTTGGTTCAAAATTTAGCCAGAACAGTTAAATTTAATGACTTTAACAGGTTTTTATGCCCGGTTAGGGCTTTAAAACGTTACCTGAAAGTGACTGAGCCTATCCGGAAAGACAGGAAAAGGCTTTTTCTTCCCTTGAAGGGAAATCACAATATTACCAAGGGATCTATCTCCGGATGGATTTCTTATACTATTAGATTAGCTTATAAGAAATTGTCTAAGTCTAAAATAGCTTTGCTTAAGATTAAGGCTCATGAGCTAAGGGCCCTTTCAACCTCTTGGTCTTACTTGAATAAAACCCAAGTTGAGGATGTTATCAAAGCTGCCGTGTGGTCCTCTTGTTCGACTTTTGCCAAGTTCTATTTACGAGACTTGAACACACAAGGAGAAAACCTACGACTGATGGGTCCATTGGTTTCTGCTCAAAAAGTGGTGGGGGGACAGTCTGGTCTTCCTCATCCTCAATGCTAATCTGGAGACTATCTTCCGAGGCCTTGCAAGACACATTCAAAAGGTACTTGGAGCTGATAGTGATGTTCCAGGGATAGAAATGGTGGAAATTTAGTTTTCTTCCTCAATTTCCATTGTTTATCTTTTTAGAATCTAAGTTTCTACAGGATTTATCCCTGGAATAAAGGATCGTTCTGTATGTGGTTGGAGATTCCATCCCGCCAAGGCTAATTCTGCAGTCATTAAGCCTGAGGTGGGTAGACGACAGTTAAAATTGAGTTTTTAAAAGTAAAACTTATTTTAACTAGGATACCCACCTCAGGCTTAAGGCAGATGGCCCACCTCCCTAACCCCTCCATCTAGAGGGCAAGGGAATTCTGATTAATCCGTGATTCTCGGGCGCTTTCCCGCGCTTTTGTCACTGGGTAAATACCGGTACCGGTTCTACGAAGTACCGAAACATACAGAACGAACCATAAATTTCTTTGCGGGGAATAAGGGAAATGCAGTCATTAAGCCTGAGGTGGGTATCCTAGTTAAAATAAGTTTTACTTTTAAAAACTCAATTTTACAAAAAATTGAAATTACAGCAACAACTGGCAGATATTAAATTCAATCAAATTTGACCTATATCTTATGAGAAAACCATGTCACAAGCCACTTAAGTGGAATGGATACACCTTCAGGGGAGGAAACTCCTGCAAAAGTATTTTTGTCTCGCATATCAACAGGTGTCAACTTATAAAGGGGACTACTCTTAAAGGAAAGAATTTGCTCCTCAGGAGCAAATTCTTTCCTTTAAGAGTAGACCCCTTTTTCAGTGGGACAGGGCTTAAAGAAAAGCGAAAAGAAAGTCCCGAAAGTTGACTCCCTTTGAAAAATGGTGGAAAAATCTGCCAGGTGTTCCCATTACCCTTAAACACTGCTTATGACCTATGTTATTCATAAGTCAATGAACATTAAATACTTGGTAGGGACAAAAATAAGGGAACCCCCAAATTCAAATAGAAAGAAGCGAAACTTCAATGTCACAGGGAAGGTTTATATGCAAAGGGGATCAGTATCTGGTCCATGCACCACGAGCATTGATGCATGCACGACACCTTCTGGGCATGCTAGTGATTCTGCGATGGATTATCTCCCTTGTTATCCGTCACCATTCTTCTTGCAATGATTGGCCAAGCTGTTGCAGATTGTTACAATGCTGCGGTCTGTTGCACATGCGGCAACCCAAAACATCCCAAATGTGCTCAATCGGCGACATATTGGGGGATTTGGCTGGCCATGGCAGTGTCCTTACACCTTGTTGTCTCAGAAATTCAATGGCAACACAGGCTCGATGTGGGCATGCGTTGTTGTCTTGGAATTTGGTCTACGTAACGCTGGCCAGTCAAGTGACCATGATGGTTCAAGGTGACTTGACTGGCCAGCATTACGTACACCATATTTTATGCTCAGTGGTTGTCCCATTCGCCCGGCGCATTGGTGGGAACTTCGAGTTCCAAGACGACAACGCACGCCCACATCAAGCCCGTGTTGCCGTCGAATTTCTGAGACAACAAGGTGAAAGGACACTGCCGTGGCCAGCCAAATCCCCCAATATGTCGCCGATTGAGCACATTAATTTTGGGATGTCTTGGGTCGCCGCGTGCACAACAGACAGCAGCGTTGTAACAATCTGCAACAGCTTGGCTGAGCATTGCAAGAAGAATTGCGAGGGATACCAAGGGAGATAATCTGGTGCACAATCACTAGCAAGCCCAACAGGTGTCGTGCATGCATCAATGCTCGTGGTGCATGGACCAGATACTGATCCCCTTTGCATATAAACCTTCCCTGTGACATTGAAGTTTAGCTTCTTCCTAAATAGTGTTGACTGGGCCGTTAAACTAAAACAAGAGGGCCATGATGGCCGTGGATCGCTCACCTGATCCATAGAGTAACTAGAAATGGTGTTTGTAAAACACAATGCCCCCAACCTTTGCTTGTCCTTAGATGGCAAAATATTCAACAAATATTGTTAAAGACTCAAAAACATACAACAAGAATTCCCCCGAAGGCTATGTCGCGCCTGTGGAGGCGCAAAGTCACCAAACCATGAAATCTAGGTCAAGGTCAAACATGGATGCCTGCATAAAAATTTCACTCCTAGTTCCAAGCATGTACCAAGTATCATCAATGAAACTCTTAACGAGAATTCTATGTTTTTTAATTAAAGGGGAAATAATTCAAGAAGGGGAGATAATTTGGACAAGAAAAAAAATACGGGTCAACTATTTTTTCATGAGGAACCCATATATGAAATTTCAAAACACTAGCATACACGGTTCTGAAGATATGCTATGCACCAGAAAGCAACACAATTGAGTAGCAAAAAATTACAAAGGGCCATAACTCTAACAAAATTTTATCGAATTGGTTGAAAATTTAATCAGGTAGTCTCCTCCTTAGTCCCAATCACTATACCAAATATCAAGGCTGTAGCTCAAATACTTTTTGAGATATCTTGCTAACGAGAATTCTATGTTATTTAATTAAAGGGGAAATAATTCAAGAAGGGGAGATAATTTGGACAAGAAAAAAAATACGGGTCAACTATTTTTTCATGAGGAACCCATATATGAAATTTCAAAACACTAGCATACACGGTTCTAAAGATATGCTATGCACCAGAAAGCAACACAATTGAGTGGCAAAAAATTACAAAGGGCCATAACTCTAACAAAATTTTATAGAATTGGTTGAAAATTTAATCAGGTAATCTCCTCCTTAGTCCCAATCACTATACCAAATATCAAGGCTGTAGCTCAAATACTTTTTGAGATATCTTGCTAACGAGAATTCTATGTTATTTAATTAAAGGGGAAATAATTCAAGAAGGGGAGATAATTTGGACAAGAAAAAAAATACGAGTCAACTATTTTTTCATGAGGAACCCATATATGAAATTTCAAAACACTAGCATACACGGTTCTAAAGATATGCTATGCACAAGAAAGCGTGACGTACGAACGGACGAACGGACGGACAAGCCAGAAGCAATATGCCCCCCAACTTTTTTAAAGTTGGGGGCATAACAAGTGGGCCCCAGGGAGGGTCATTATTGACCCCAGGGCTATAATGTGCATAATGTTGAGGGAGGTCTAACAAGAGGACCATGATGGTCCTGTATGGCTCACATGAGTCTATTCATCACCTTGTTTTTGATCCCACATAACATGACTATTAAAGATTTTATAAATGCAAACATTCTTGGCAAGTTTCTTGAAGCTTGAACCAAAAATGCAGTCTCAAGTATGATTTGACCAATTCTGTTTGTTTGATTTGAGGTTTATACTATTTAAGTCATTTTGGAGACTTTGCTTCCAATTATGTGGGACTTTTACCCGACATTGAGATGAAAGGTCCGCCCCTTCATGTTTGACAGCATTTATATTTCTGCAGCCTGAAGGATGATTTCAATCATTTCTAATCTGCAGCATGCTTATGGTGGGGAAATTATGAAATAAAAGTAGGTCGAGTGATGACAATGTTTTTTTCTAAAAATAGCCAAAAGAACTTTGACCATGATCCAAACACCCTGAAAGTCTGAATTGCTTGAGATTGCTTGAGATACTGTATTATCATACAGAATATTTGTTTAAAGTTATAATAACCCATAAAAGGCGGGAAAACCCTGAAGGGGTAGCCTGACAAACAGCACAGGCCCAGATCAGACGTCCCAGATCGTGGCATCTGATCAGGGTCTGCACTGTTTGCTAACAGCATTTTCTGTCAAATAAAATACCCCTCCTGACCAAGGTATTACAAAAAAGGTCAATTCTGAGCAAGGTTGATGATGATTAGACTAAAACTGTGGCCTCTAGAGTGTTAACAAAGTTTTTCTATAATTTAACATACTGACCTACTTTTTGACCCCACATGACCCATATTCGAATTTGACCTAGATATTGTCAAGATGATCATTCTGAGCAAGTTTGATGATAATTGGACTAAAATTGCAGTCTCTAGAGTGTAAAGAAGGTTTTTCTATGATTTGACCTATTTTTGACCCCACATGACCCATATTCGAACTTGACCTAGATATTGTAGAGATGATCATTCTGAGCAAGTTTGATGATGATTTGACCAAAACTGCGGCCTTTAGAGTGTTAACAAAGTTTTTCTATGATTTGACCTACTAACTTACTTTTTGACTTGAGATGACACATATTCGAACTTGACAGAGATATTGTCAGGATGATCATTTTGAGCAAGTTTGAGGAAGATTGGACCAAAACTGTGGCCTCTAGAGTGTTAACAAGGTTTTTCTATGATTTGACCTCCTGACCTATTTTTTTGGCCGACATGACCCATAATCAAACTTGACTGGGATATTGTCAGGATGATCATTCTGAGCAAGTTTGGGGATGATTGGACCAAAACTGTGGCCTCTAGAGTACTAACAAGGTTTTTCTGTGGTTTGACCTACTGACCTACTTTTTGACCCGAAATGACCCATATTCAAACTTGACCGAGATGTTGTCTGGATGATCATTCTGAGCAAGTTTGAGGATGACTGAACCAAAACTGTGGCCTCTAGAGTGTTAACAAGGTTTTTTCTATGATCTGACCTACTGACCTACTTTTTGACATGAAATGACCATATTCAAACTTGGCCGAGATATTGTCAGGATGAACATTCTGACCAAGTATGAGGAAGATTGGACCAAAACTGTGGCCTCTAGAGTATTAACAAGGTTTTTCTATGATTTGACCTACTGACCTACTTTTTGACCCGACATGACCCATATTCAAACTTGACCGAGATATTGTCAGGATGATCATTCCGAGCAAGTTTTAGGATGATTGGACCAAAACTGTGGACTCTAGAGTGCTAACAAGGGTTTTCTGTGGTTTGACCTACTGACCTACTTTTTTATCCAACATGACCCATATTCGAAATTGACCAAGATATTATCAAGATGATCATCCTGAGCAAGTTTGAGGATGATTGGACCAAAGTTGTGGCCTCTAGAGTGTTAACAAGGTTTTCCTTTGATTTGATCTGGTGACCTACTTTTTGACCCGACATGACCCATATTCGAACTTGACAGACACATTGTCATGATGATCATTCTGACCAAGATTGATGATGATTGGATCAAAACTGTGGCCTCTAGAGTGTTAACATGAAAAGTTTAAGCACGCACGACGAATGACGATGCCGAACATCTCATAGTCACAAAAGCTCACCATGACCTTCGGTCAGGTGAGCTAAAAAGGTGAAGCTTCATACCAAATATCAACAAAGCTATAATTTGAACAATCTTGGCAAAGGTCCACTACATGGTGCTACACACCAAATATCAAAGACCTGGGCCTTGCGGTTTCAGAGAAGAAGATTTTTTTAAAGATATTCCCTATATAAGCCTATGTAAAACCAAATGGGCCCGGGGCAGGGGCATTTTTGGCCCCAGGGCTATAATTTAAACAATCTTGATAGAGGTCCACTAGATGAAGCTTCACACCAAATATCAAAGACCTGGGCCTTGCTGTTTCAGAGTAGAAGATTTTCAAAAATTATCTCTGTATATATAAGTCTATGTAAAACCAAAGGGCCCCGGGGCGGGGCATTTGTTGCCCGGGAGCTATAATGTGAACAATCTTGGTAGAGGTCCACTAGATGAAGCTCAATACCAAATATCAAAGACATGCGCCTTGCAGTTTTGGAGAAGCAAATTTTTAAAGATTTCCCTATATAAGTCTATGTAAAACCAAAGGGTCTCGAGGTGGGGGCATTTTTGGCCCCAGGGCTATAATTTGAACAATCTTGATAGAGGTCCACTAGATGAAATTTCACACCAAATAGCAAAGACCTAGGCCTTGTGATTTCACAGAAGAATATTTTTAAAGATTTTCCCTATATAAGTCTATGTTAAACCAAAGGGCCCCGAGACAGGGGCATTTTTGGTCTCAGGGCTATAATTTGAACAATCGTGGTATAGGTCCACTAGATGAAGCTTCATACCAAATATCGAAGACCTAGGCCTTGTGGTTTCAAAAGAAGATTTTTCAAGATTTTCCCAATATAAGTCTATGTAAAACCAAAGGGCCCCGGAGCAGGGGCATTTTTGGCAACAGGGCTATAATTTGAACAATCTTGGTAGAGGTTTACAAGATGAAGCTTCATATCAAATATCAAAGACCTGGGCCTTGCGGTTTCAGAGAAGAAATTTTTTAAAAGATTTTCCCTATATAAGTCTATGTAAAACCAAAGGGCCCCGGGGCGGGGGCTTTTTTGGCCCCAGCACTATAATTTGAACAATCTTGGTAGGGGTCCACTAGTCAGGCAAGTCAGGTCAGGTTCGTTCCTGCTACCAGTAACATGTAATCTAGTACAATCTGTTGCATGCGGACAGATGGGACTTGTTACCTCGGGAGAGCAACCTATCTAGGGGTTGCTAGATCTCTAAACAAAGCTAGCTGGGGTAGGTGGAACCCATAGCCTTGGTTGGCAATCCACCTAGGGGTTAGGCCCTTAAACAAAACCTAGCCTGGCTAGATGGAACCCACAGCCTTGGTTGGCAATCCATCTAGGAGATGCTAGACCTCTAAACAAAACTAGAGCTATCACTAAAGGTGATGAATACCCCCACAAAAACTGCCTTGATAGTACATCAGCGGCATTTTGCAATTTTTTCACTTGAAAGGGGCCATAACTATGTCGAAAATTGACGAATTATAGTGGAAATCGAACTTGACCTGTATTTTATGATGTTACATCAGTGTACCAAAAATTATAAAAATCGGTGAAGCGCTTTTTGAGTTATCGTCTGGAAACCAAGTCAACAGACCGACAGACCGACCGACCGACCGACAAGCTCACTCCTATATACCCCCCCCCCCCCCAAATTTCATTTGTGGGGGTATAACTAGCGTGGGTAGGTGGAACTCATAGTCTTGACTGGCAACCCACCTAGGAGTTACAGGTCCTTAAACAAGAGGGCCATGATGGCCCGGGATCACTCACCTGATCCATAGAGTAACAAGTGAGCACCGGGGAGGGCCATTATTGACCCCAGGGCTATAATGTGCATAATGTTGAAGGAGGTCTTAAAAGGTGAAGCTTCATACCAAATATCAACAAAAGCTATAATTTGAACAATCTTGGCAAAGGTCCACTAGATGAAGCTACACACCAAATATCAAAGACCTGGGCATTGTGGTCTCATAGAAGGAAGATTTTTTTAAAAATATTCCCTATATAAGCCTATGTAAAACCAAATGGCCCCGGCGTGGGGGCATTTTTGGCCTCAGGGCTATCATTTAAACATTCTTGATAGAGGTCCGCTAGATTAAGCTTCAAACCAAATATCAAAGACCTGGGTCTTGCTGTTTCAGAGAAGATTTTCAAAGATTATCTCTACATAAGTCTATGTAAAATGCAAAAAGGGCCCCGGGGCGGGGGCATTTGTGGCCCCAGGGCTATACTTTGAACAATCTTGGTAGAGGTCCACTAGATGAAGCTCCATACGAAATATCAAAGACATGGGCCTTGCAGTTTTAGAGAAGAAGATTTTTAAAGATTTCCCCATATAAGTCTATGTAAAACCAAAGGGTCTCTGGGTGGGGGCATTTTTGGCCCCAGGGCTATAATATGAACAAACTTGATAGAGGTCCACTAGATGAAATTTCACACCAAATATCAAAGACCTAGGCCTTGTGGTTTCACAATGGAAGATTTTTTAAAGATTTTCCCTATATAAGTCTATGTAAAACCAAAGGGCCCCCCGAGGCGGGGGCATTTTTGGTCTCAGGGCTATAATTTGAACAATCTTGGTAGAGGTCCACTAGATGAAGCTTCATAGCAAAAATCAAAGACTCAGGTCTTGTGGTTTCAGAGAAGAAGATTTTTAAAGATTTTTCCCAATATAAGTCTATGTAAAACCAAAGGACCCCAAGGCAGGGGCATTTTTAGTCTCAAGGCTATAATTTGAACAATCTTGGTAGAGATCCACTAGATGAGGCTTCATACCAAATATCAAAGACATAGGCCTTGTGGTTTCAGAGAAGAAGATTTTTCAAGATTTTCCCTATATAAGTTTATGTAAACCAAAGGGCTCCGGAGCGGGGGCAATTATGGTCCCAGGGCTATAATTTAAAAATCTTCTTAGAGGTCCACAAGATGAAGCTTCATACCTAATATCAAAGACCTAGGCCTTGTGGTTTCAGAGAAGATTTATCAAGATTTTCCCTATATAAGTCTATGTAAACCAAAGCCCTGGAGCAGAGGCATTTTTGGCCCCAAGGCTATATTTTGAACAATATTCGTACAGGTCCACAAGATGAAGCTTCATACCAAATATCAAAGACCTAGGCCTTGTGGTTTCAGAGAAGATTTTTAAAGATTTTCCCTATAAAGTCTATGTAAAACAAAAGGACCCCGAGGCGGGGGGCATTTTTGGTCTCAGGGCTATAATTTGAACAATCTTGGTAGAGGTCCACTAGATGAAGCTTCATACCAAATATCAAAGACCTAGGCCTTGTGGTTTCAGAGAAGAAGATTTTTCAAGATTTTCCCTATAAAAGTCTATGTAAACCAAAGAGCCCCGGAGCAGGGGCATTTTTGGCCCCAGGGCTATATTTTGAACAATATTCGTACAGGTCCACAAGATGAAGCTTCATACCAAATATCTAAGACCTAGGCCTTGTGGTTTCAGAGAAGAAGATTTTTAAAGATTTTCCCTATATAAGTCTATGTAAAACCAAAGGACCCGAGGCGGGGGGCATTTTTGGTCTCAGGGCTATAATTTGAACAATCTTGGTAGAGGTCCACTAGATGAAGCTTCATACCAAATATCAAAGACCTAGGCCTTGTAGTTTCAGAAGAAGATTTTTCAAGATTTTCCCAATATAAGTCTATGTAAACCAAAGGGCCCCGGGGCACAGGCATTTTTGGCCCCAGCAATATAATTTGAACAATCTTCTTAGAGAAGAAGATTTTTAAATATTTTCCCTTTATAAGCCCATGAAAAACCAAAGGGCCCGGGGGGGGGGGGCATTTTTGGCCCCAGCACTATAATTTGAACAATCCTGGTAGGGGTCCACTGGATGAAGCTTCATACCAAATAGCAAAGACCTGCTGGGGGCATTTTTGGCCATAATTTGAACAATCTTCGTAGAGGTCCACAAGATGAAGCTTCATACCAAATATCAAAGACCTGGGCCTTGTGGTTACAGTGAAGAAGATTTTTAAAGATTTTCCCTATATAAGCCCATGTAAAACCAAAGGGCCCCGGGGCACAGGCATTTTTGGCCCCAGCAATATAATTTGAACAATCTTCTTAGAGAAGAAGATTTTTAAATATTTTCCCTATATAAGCCCATGCAAAACCAAAGGGCCCAGGGGCGGGGGCATTTTTGGCCCCAGCACTATAATATGAACAATCTTGGTAGGGGTCCACTGGATGAAAGTTCATACCAAATAGCAAAGACCTGGGCCTTGCGGTTTCAGAGAATAAGATTTTTAAAGATTTTCCCTAAATAAGCCCATGTTAAACCAAAGGGCCCTGGAGCGAGGGCATTTTTTGCCCCAGCACTTTAATTTGAACAATCTTGGTAGGGGTCCACTAGATGAAGCTTTATACCAAATATCAAAGACCTGGGCCTTGTGGTTTCAGAGAAGAAGATTTTTTTAAGTTTTTGGTGAAAAAAATCTATTTTTGGCTCCTACGACCTAGATGTGCAATGGACCGGAACCATTTGAACAACTTTGAAAGGGGACCCCCTAAGGATCATTCCTGTGAAGTTTGATGAAAATCCAATCAGTGGTTTCAGAGGAGATGTCGTTTGAAGAAATTGTTTACCACGGACGCACGCACGAAGGACAAAAAGTGATCCCAAAAGCTCACCTTGTCACTACGTGACGGTGAGCTAACAAAACCTAGCCTGGGTAGATAGAGCCCATAGCCTTAGTTGGCAATTCCTCCTAGGAGCTGGTAGGTCTCTGAACAAAATCTGGCTTGTCACATTCATTTAACTGGAGAGCCTGTGAGTTGTCAGAAACTTGATTGTGCTATCTTGGCTATCTTGGCAATCCTTCTAGGAGTTGGTAGGTCTCCGAACAAAACCTGGTTTGTCACACTCATTTATCTGAAGAGCCCGTGAGTTGTCAGATACTTGAGTATATAACGGCCTCCAGGGTCCTGGGTATGACGTAAAAATGCATTCAGCTGTGACACTCTAAATGAGTGTGGGAATGTGTCAATGTGAGGTTGCCCATTATCACAGGTGCCTCCCCACCACCAGGGTTATGAGGCTGCCACAACCTGGGTGGCAGAGCTACACAGCAACCATCTACAGACCGATGGCTTGGTGTACTAGCTGCTGTGGTTTGGCGGATGATCCTTTCTGTATAAGGACAACGGTAAAGCACACCTGCCCTAGTGAGTTTGGGAACGGCAGCTTGCTCAGGTGTCGAAAAAGAATTGAGTAGGGACGTTAGCCAGGACAGGCGGTCCTGTAAATTACAACCGTCAAAACATATCATGGCAGCTACAAATTCAGAATCAAGGTTAGGCGGTGCCAACAGACATCAAAGCTCTGTTGGTGAAGTCTCCGGCTTGGCCTCCTCTCAGGCGTGGGAGGCAGGGTCGGGCCATTGTGGCGAATCAAGCAAGAGCCTGAGGAAATCCAGGGTGGGAACACTCAATGTTAACACTCTAAGAGGAAGAGTTTGCGAGGTAGTGGAAACACTATCCCGCAGGAAAGTGGATGTCTGTTGTGTCCAGGAGACCAGATACCATGGTGGAAACTGCCGCGCGATCAGGGGCAAGGACACCAAGTATAAGCTCTACTGGTCTGGAAACGATAAAGGCACTGCTGATGTGTTTGTGGCAGAAGAGTGGATAGAGAAAGTTTTTGAAGTGCAAAGAGTCTCAGACAGAATCATCGTGGTGAAGCTTGTAGTCAGCCAGTGCGTGGTTACCCTTCTGTCTGTGTATGCCCCACAGTGGTTTAAGTGCTGAAGTCAAGGACTTGTTCTTTGACCAACAGTGCGTGCTGTGACTGCCAGGATCCCAGGATCCGAACTCCTGATCCAATGCGGAGATTGGAATGGCACTGGATACAAGAAAGTGCATGGTGGGATCAGGTATGGTAGACCTGAACCAGATGTTGAGGGTGAGAGGATTCTAGTGTATGCCATGGCATTTGACCTGCTTCTTGGAAACACATGTTTCAAGAAACGTGACAGTCATCTTATCACGTACAAGTCAGGAAGCGCAGCGGCGCAGATAGATTCCATCCTTTACCGCAGGACAATGCGCAAACTTGTCACAGATGTGAAAGTGATCCCTGGTGAGGAAGTAGCCCTGCAACATCAGCTACTCATATACGACATGAGGATTGATGTGCCACCAAAACTCAAGTGTAAGTTCACTCCCAGACTAAAAGTTTGGAAGCTGAAAGAATCTCAGACAAGAAATAATTTCCAGGAGGTTTTCAGCCAGCATGTGAGTGCTTCAGCAGGTGAAGCAGAGGATATATGGAACAGCATCAAGACCGGTCTGCTCAAGACAACTGAAGAGGTGTGTGGCACAACTCGGACCCAACCGCTGGCGTCGCGAAACCTGGTGGTGGAATGAGGATGTTAATAAGGTCATTGTAGCCAAGCAGCAAGCCTTTAAAGCATGGAAGACTGGTAAGGGCACCCGTGCATCATATCTTGGGGCCAAACGCATAGCCAGACGAGCGGTGCACCATGCTCGCCAAGAAGCTGAGAAGGAGATCTACAAGAATATTGACCCTAAGTCCTCAGAGATATACCGCCTTGTTAACCAGATGAGAAGAGAGAATGCCGATGTAGGTGACAAACCAGTAAAGAATGATGCAGGGGAGATGTCAATGAGTGAAGACTCAAAGCAGAGGGCCTGGTTAGAACACAACCAAAAGCTACTCAATGTTGAGTTCGACTGGGACCCAGACCACCTGTCTGATGAACCACCAGTGGAAGGGCCACCCATCCCAATCACTATTGATATGGTTAAGAAGGCTATCTCTCAGATGAAGACTGGCAAAGCACCAGGGCCCCTCTGGCATAGTGGTGGAGATGATAAGAGCTGCAGGTGATGGGGGTGCCTCGATGATCCGCGACCTTGCAGCTGCAATCATCCGTGATGGGAAGGTACCCTCTGACTGGGAACAGAGTTTCATTGTCTGTCTCTACAAGGGCAAGGGCGATGCATTGGAACGGGGCAACTACCGTGGTCTCAAGCTGACAGAACAGGTCATGAAAGTCCTGGGGAGGATTGTGGATGGCCTCATTAGGCAGTTGGTGTCCATTGACCATTCCCAGTTTGGCTTCGTCCCAGGAAGAGGCACAACAGACACAATTTTTGTTGTACGGCAGCTGCAAGAGAAGTATCTGGCGGCCAACAGGAGACTCTACATGGCTTTTGTAGACCTGGAGAAGGCATTTGACTGAGTGCCTCGGAAAGTCATCTGGTGGACACTAAGAAAACTTGGAGTGGACAAGTGGATTGTGAAACTGGTCCAAGGGATGTATGCTAATGCTCGGAGCCGTGTCCGCGTTGGTGATGGTTACAGTGAAGAATTCGAGGTGAAGGTGGGCGTTCATCAAGGCTCTGTTCTTAGCCCACTGCTTTTCATCATTGTGCTTGAAGCCTTGTCATGGGAGTTCCGCTCTGGAGTCCCCTGGGAGGATCTGTATGCTGATGACCTTGTCATCATAGCTGAATCCCTTGAGGAATGTGCCAGGAGGCTCTTAACTTGGAAAGACGCAATGGAGGCGAAAGGGCTGAGAGTGAATGCAGGAAAGACAAAGATCATGATCTGTGGTACAGGCCTGGACATCTTGCAGAGTACAGGCCAGTTCCCATGCGTGGTATGTTGCACTGGAGTGGGCTGCAACAGTATCTTTTGTAATGGCTGCAAGTTCTGGGTGCACAAGAAATGCAGTGGGCTCAAACGCTCGATAGAGGACCCTGATTACAGGTGTACACAGTGCCAAGGAACTGCACGCCCCTTAGATGGCAGACCACAGAGGGAAGTCCAAGTCGGATCCGACAAGCTGGAGGTTGTAGCTTCCTTTTGCTTCCTAGGTGATATGCTCTCTGCAGCGGGTGGTTGCGGCCTTTCAACTACATCAAGTGTGAAAACAGCCTGGAAGAAATTCAAGGAGTTGCTACCAGTCCTCTCTTCCCGCCACCTCTCGTTCAAGACTCGTAGCCGTGTGTATAGCTCTTGTGTGCGGAGCGCAATGCTCCATACCAGTGAGACATTGCGATTGACAAAGCCAAACCTCCAACATCTACAACGAAATGACAGGGCAATGATCAGACAGATCTGCAATTTCAAGCCACAGGACACTGTCACCATCAGGTCCAGTGAGTTACTTAAGCGTCTTGGCATTGAGGACCTGGACCTCATCCTGAAAGAGACAAGGCTTCATTGGTATGGACATGTGGAACGCTCCAACGGTGAAGTCAAGACTGCCTGTGACATACAGGTAGGTGGAAAGCGGGGGGCCAGGATGACCTGGAAGCAGTTAACAGAAAGAGATTGCAGAGAATGGAAGCACTCTGCTATCGATCCTCATGATAGACAAGCCTGGAGATCTGGTGTAAGATCTGCCAAGCTAGCAGCAAGCCAGCTACCTGGAAGGGGGCCCACTTATAATGTGGACGTTGCCCCTGTACCTGCACGTTAATCAAATATCCGTTGATTGATTCATTGATAAGTTAATAATGCGGGCGGCTTTCCCTTAGATAATAAACACCGTTATGTAATCATGCATCAATAATCAGTTTCCTAATTTCAGCGTTATTAAAACAAATACCATCATTCATGAATGGATGGATTTCGAATCATACTATGATGCCACCTCTCGTTCAAGACTCGTAGCCGTGTGTATAGCTCTTGTGTGCGGAGCGCAATGCTCCATACCAGTGAGACATTGCGATTGACAAAGCCAAACCTCCAACATCTACAACGAAATGACAGGGCAATGATCAGACAGATCTGCAATTTCAAGCCACAGGACACTGTCACCATCAGGTCCAGTGAGTTACTTAAGCGTCTTGGCATTGAGGACCTGGACCTCATCCTGAAAGAGACAAGGCTTCATTGGTATGGACATGTGGAACGCTCCAACGGTGAAGTCAAGACTGCCTGTGACATACAGGTAGGTGGAAAGCGGGGGGCCAGGATGACCTGGAAGCAGTTAACAGAAAGAGATTGCAGAGAATGGAAGCACTCTGCTATCGATCCTCATGATAGACAAGCCTGGAGATCTGGTGTAAGATCTGCCAAGCTAGCAGCAAGCCAGCTACCTGGAAGGGGGCCCACTTATGTGGACGTTGCCCCTGTACCTGCACGTTAATCAAATATCCGTTGATTGATTCATTGATAGATGAAGCTTCATACCTGGGCCTTGCAGTTTCAGAGAAGATTTTTAAAGAGTTTCCCTATATAAGCCCATGTAAAACTAAAGGGCCCCGGACGGGGGCATTTGTGGCCCCAGCACTATAAGTTGAACAATCTTGGTAGAGGTTTACAAGATGGAGCTCCATACCAAAGACCTGGGCCTTGCTGTTTCAGAGAGGAAGATTTTTTAAAGATTTTCGCTATATAAGTCCATGTAAAACCAAAGGGTCCCGGGGCGGGGGCATTTTTGGCCCGAGCACTATAATTTGAACTAGACAATCAAGTGAGCATATGCTCACTAATACCCCCGGCTACAGCCATCAGTAAAACATGAGCCAAAAATAAAAATATACACTATTAAACAGCAAGAACTACAAAGGGAAATAACTCTAAAAGGCCTGACCCCTTGGCCCTTATTTTCTTTCCCACAATACAAGTAGTCATACTGATCATGTGTGCAAAATTTCAAGTTTCTATGTGAAGCAGTTCCAGAGATATCTTTGACACAAAATAATTGTTTACGGACACACAGACAGACAGACAGACGGAAAAGACAAAAACTATATACCCCCATTGCATACTTCGTATGCCGGGGTATAACAATCTTGGTAGGGGTCCACTAGATGAAGCTTCATACCTAATAGCAAATACCTGGGCCTTGCAGTTTCAGAGAAGAAGATTTTTAAAGATTTTCCCTATATAAGCCCATGTAATACCAAAGGGCCCATGCGGGGGCATTTTTGGACCCAGCACTATAATTTCAGCAATCTTGGTAGGGGTCCACTAGATGAAGCTACATACCAAAATATCAAAGACCTGGGCCTTGCGTTTTTAGAGAAGAAGTTTTTTTAAGATTTTCCCTATATAAGCCCATGTTTAACCAAAGGGCCTCGGGGCTGGGGCATTTTTGGCCCCAGCACTATAATTTGAACAATCTTGGTAGGGGTCTACTAGATGAAGCTTCATACCAAATAGCAAAGACCTGGGCCTTTCGGTTTCAGAGAAGAAGATTTTTAAAGGTTTCCCTTTATAAGCCCATGTAAAACCAAAGGGGCCCGGGGTGGGGGCATTTTTGGCCCCAGCACTATAATTTGAACTATCTTGGTAGGGGTCCACTGGATGAAGCTTCATACCAAATATCAAAGACCTGGGCCTTGCAGTTTCAGAGAAGATTTTCCCTTTATTAGCCCATGTAAAACCAAAGGTCCCCGGGGCGGGGGCAGTTTTGGCCCAAGCACTATAATTTGAACAATCTTGGTAGGGATCCACTAGATGAAGCTTCATACCAAATATCAAAGACCTGGGCCTTGCGGTTTCAGAGAAGAAGATTTTTAAAGATTTTCCCTATATATAAAACCAAAGGGCCCGGGGCGGGGGCATTTTTGGCCCCAGCATTATAATTTGAACAATCTTGGTAGGGGTCCACTAGATGAAGCTTCATACCAAATAGCAAAGACCTAGGCCTTGCGGTTTCAGAGAAGAAGATTTTTAAAGATTTTCCCTATATAAGCCCATGTCAAACCAAAGGGCCCCGGGGGGGGGGGGGGGGGGGGGGGGGGGGGGGGGCATTTTCAGCCCTAGCACTATAATTTGAACAATCTTGGTAAGGGTCCACTAGATGAAGCTTCATACCAAATATCAAAGACCTGGGATTTGTGGTTTCAGAGGAAAAGATTTTTTAAGTTTTCGGTGAAAAAAATCTATTTTGAACAACTTTCAGAACAATTTGAACAACTTTGAAAGGGGACCACCTAAGGATCATTCCTGTGAAGTTTGGTCAAAATCTGATCAGTGGTATAGGAGGAGATGGCGTTTGAAGAAATTGTTTATGCATGGACACACACACGATGGACAAAAAGGGATCCCAAAAGCTCACCTCGTCACTACGTGATGGTGAGCTAAAACAAACAAACTATTTGAATTTAGGGGTTCCCTTATTTTTTGTCCCTAGTATATTACGTTTGTTACTAATTTAATGTTTACACACAGGTTTCAATAACTTTTTTGCATCCGGGTGTCAAGGCAAAGAAGGCAGATGATTTTGTAAGTAATCTATAACCGGGCAAAAAAAGTTTTGGACCACCTACAATTTTAATCCTTTGTTCAGTTACATTCAAATCTCGATTATTCGAAGTGCCAGGGATTGCAGGAAATCCTTATCATAATCGGTACACCACAACCTCTTTATAACACTATTAATGGGGTCCACAGCAGAAACCATGTTAGTCAAGTAACCGTGTTATAGCCAAACAAAAATATATAGGTTATATAGAAAAATGACCATTTATGGTCATTTTTAGCTCGCCTTACGAAAGTAAGGGTGAGCTATTGCCATACCCCTGGGCATTTGGTTAAAGTTTACCTGCAAGCTCTTATATGTGATGTTTTACAAGTTTAATTTGAATACATGTATATAATTAACAATTGGTAAAAAAACAATATTTAACATTATCATTCAGAGTAATTGATAAGGGTCGTATCGTCGTAAATACGACTCTAAAATCGAGCAAATACGCCTAGAAATGAAGAAGATACCAAATACGACCGTCAAATTGGGGATACCCCAAGGTCGTTCCATTGCAGGCTTATCGGCAATAGAAAAAAAATGTGACGCCTGACAAAAAGCGATCGAAATCGCGGTAATTTTCGCCGCATCATAGTATGATTCGAAATCCATCCATTCATGAATGATGGTATTTGTTTTAATAACGCTGAAATTAGGAAACTGATTATTGATGCATGATTACATAACGGTGTTTATTATCTAAGGGAAAGCCGCCCGCATTATTAACTTTATTAACAACGCCTGAAGCATGAACAGTAACTTTATGACAAGCGTGCATAAAAATACGATCCTGAATATTGTTAGGCAACCACATTGACTTCTACGGAGTGTCATCTTCGAGAAAAAAATTGGGTTCGACAGATCTACAGATTCACATTGTCATGTAGTTAGGAATTAACTATCAAAACAGACGCGCAGAAGATAAAAAGTTAAGACCACTTTTTCTTTTTGAGGAGAACCTGACAAAGTTTCTCCTGAAAAACGCAAGAAGTGAACTTCAATGGCTTGAACACCTTTGGAACTTTGGAAATTCAGTTGGGTATCCAGAACACTCACATGGACAATCTACGAGGACTGCTCAAATATGAATGCAACTAAGCACATAAAAATGATTCTGTGATAGATTTCCATGAAAAGTTTATTTTGTCCCCTCAAAGTATTCCCCTTTAACAGATATACAAACTTTCAGTCTTTTGATCCAATCATTGAATGCATTTTGGTAGTATTTTCGAGGTATACTATGAAGGCACTGGAATATTGCAGAACCGAGGTGTTTGCACTGTAATCACCTTAATCACCTGGAAATAAATATCACAGCGTAGAAAAATATTTTACCTATACATTGATACCAAACCTGTTAAAATTTAATTTTTTAAATTAAAATTTGTTTCAATAGAATACTTACCAGTACATTCAATGATAGCATATTACTGTACTTCCCGCAAGATTTTTGGCCGGACGCCCGGTACCGGGTGTGCCTCTCAAGGAGGAAACCTCCAACAACAAGAGAGCAATGTCACATGACTTCCTGTGACACTTCAGAATTTTTCCAAAATAAACGGAATATAAGAATTGGAGGGGAACCAGGGAGGCGGGCATTCTAATTGAATGTACTGGTAAGTATTCTATTGAAACGAATTTTAATTTAAAAAATTAAATTTCAATACGAATACTGTAACCAGTACATTCAATGATAGCAGAATAAAGGTTGGTGGGATGGAAATTCTCCCACATGAAAACACCCGTACCGAAGCGTTGGGCCACTTCAGAGATTGCTCTTAAATAAACTTAGAAAACAAGAGGGCCATGATGGCCCTGGATCGCTCACCTGATCCATATTGTACAAACGGAATTTTGGGTAATATATGGTGGTGTGGAGGGTTTGAGCAATTTTGGTTGGACCCAAAGACCATTTCTGTGAAATTAATTCAAAATCAGTCTGCCTGTTTAGGAGCAGAAGTCATTTTGAGAAGTACATGTAGAAGTCATTTTTGATGAAATGACATCTCAATCCCTGCCGCCCAATGAAACCAATGGGGTTTAAATGCACAGATGGTTCCACTCGCACCACTTTGCCTGGACAGGCTAAGACCTTCAAAGTGGTTTACTAATACACCTGTAGAAGCACCTTGCAGCCAAGGTGGGTGGGGGCCAAAACTTTCAAAAGCCATCTGTCTCTAAAAGGAAGCAATTTTATAGGAATTTTCCATGAGTGACCCTCTAACAAAATTGCTCAAAATATTTTGTTTAACTGAGCATTATGGCCACCACAGCTAAAAGCCTCAAAACTCATTCCTGTCAAATAATTTCATAATCCATCCACTGGTTAAGGAGAAGAAGTCATTTAAAGGTTTTTTCTATTTTTAGCTCTGGCAGCCTATCTTGTTCACCAGAGCAGAACGGTTTGAGCAATTTTGGTAGAGGGTCACCCAAGGAACATTCCTGTGAAGTAATTTCAAAATCCATCCACTGGTTAAGGAGAAGAAGTTGTTTAAAGGTTTTTTCTATTTTTAGCTCTGGCAGCCATCTTGTTCACCAGAGCGGAACGGTTTGAGCAATTTTGGTAAAGGGTCACCCAAGGAACATTCCAGTGAAATAATTTCAAAATCCATCCACTGGTTAAGGAGAAAAAGTCGTTTAAAGGTTATTCTATTTTTAGCTCTGGTGGCCATCTTGTTCACCCGAGGGCAACGGTTTGAGCAATTTTGGCAGAGGGTCACCCAAGGAACTTTCCTGTGAAAAAATTTCAAAATCCATCCACTAGTTAAGGAGAAGAAGTCGTTTAAAGGTTTTGCTGTTTTTTAGCTCTGGCAGCCATCTTGTTCACCAGAGTGGAACATTTTGAGCAATTTTGGTGGAGGGTCACCCAAGGAACATTCCAGTGAAATAATTTCAAAATCCATCCACTGGTTAAGGAGAAAAAGTCGTTTAAAGGTTATTCTATTTTTAGCTCTGGCGGCCATCTTGTTCACCCGAGCGGAACTGTTTGAGCAATTTTGGTAGAGGGTCACCCAAGGAACATTCCTGTGAAGTAATTCAAAAATCCATCCACTAGTTAAGGAGAAGAAGTCGTTTAAAGGTTTTTCTATTTTTAGCTCTGGCGGCCATCTTGTTCACCCGATCAGAACATTTTGAGCAATTTTGGTAGAGGGTCACCCAAGGAACTTTCCTGTGAAGTAATTTCGAAATCCATCCACTGGTTAAGGAGACGAAGTTGTTTAAAGGTTTTTTCTATTTTTAGCTCTGGCAGCCATTTTGTTCACCCGAGTGGAACGGTTTGAGCAATTTTAGTAGAGGGGCACCCAAGGAACGTTCTTGTGCAATAATTTCAAAATCCATCCACTGGTTAAGGAGAAGAAGTCGTTTGAAGGTTTTTCTATTTTTAGCTCTGGCGGCCATCTTGTTCACTTGAGCGGAACGATTTGAGCAATTTTGGTAGAGGGTCACCCAAGGAACCTTCCTGTGAAATTATATCAAAATCCTTGCACTGGTTAAGGAGGAGAAGTCGTTTATAGGTTTTTCTATTTTTAGCTCTGGCGGCCATCTTGTTCAAACGAGCAGAATGATTTGAGCAATTTTGGTAGAGGGTCACCCAAGGAATATTCCAGTGAAATTATTTCAAAATCTGTCCAGCAGTTTTGGAGAAGAAGTTGTTTAAAGCAAAAGTTGACGACGGACGCACGCACGGACGACGGACGACGGACAAAGACCGATCACAAAAGCTCACCTTGAGCACTTCGTGCTCAGGTGAGCTAATAATGGTCAAAAGAAATTTAAAGGAAAAATTTTCCTAAATTTCCACCATTTCAATCTCTGAATATCCATGGCATCAGACACTATCTAATCACCTGTTTACGGTTATGGTCCAGGCATCAGATAGGAATGATCCTGGTTAGCAGCTGTGACTGGAAGAACCGACGTCTCCCCCCACCACTTTTTGGGCTGTGACCACAGGACCCAAAAGCAGAAGATTCTGAGACTGTTTTCGGTGATCTCTGATATAGAACTTGGCAAACACAGATAGGTTTGACCAAACAGCAGCTCTGATTACCTCTTCAAGAGGTATTTTACTAAATACGCCCAAGAAGTAGCTAATGCCCAAACTTCATGAGCTCTAATGTTTAGCAAACTTAATTTTCTCTTAGATAAAACTTGTAAGCTAATCTTATTACAGAAGAGATCCATCCAGAGATAGAACCCTTGTTAATATCATGGTCTCCTTTGATAGGAAGAAAGACACTTTTCCTGCCCTTTCTTAAAGGTTCTGTCTGTTTTACATAACATTTAAGCGCTCTAATAGGACAAAGGAACCTGTTAAAGTCTTTCCTTATTTACAGATTTAGCAAAATTTGGAACCAAAAAATCATCCGGACATTTAGATGGTAATTGGTTTAAGGTAGAAAACCTTGCTTAGTTCTGAAAGAGACAGAACCGTCTGACTTCAGTCTTGTTGAATCTGATATGTTCTGAGTCAACCGAGAATGCATGAATCTCACTAACTCTGCTCGCTGTAGTCATAGCTAGTAAGAACACAGTCTTCGGTATGAGATTTAATAAGGAAGCCTTATGTAAAGGTTCAAATGGTTCTTTACATAAAGAAAAAAGAACGCAGGCTAAGTCACATTAAGGAAACTGGTCTCTGTAATTCAAGAGCTTTATAAGTTCAGAAATGATAGGGTCAGACCCAACATTTGTGCCAGACTTGAACTTTAAAGTATTAGAAATCATAGCTCTATAGCCCTTCACAGTACTGATTTGACAATTATTACTTCAAATTGGTAGAGTAAGAAGTGTGCTACATTTGAAGCAGAGGCCTTGTCAGGAGTAATTTTCCTTTTACGATACCAACTGGTAAATATGCCCCATTTTGTCCCATATACCTTCCTGTAGAAGTAGAAGTAAAACAAAGATCAGGAATTGATACAATTAACTTACTCCATCCATAAAAGACACCAAAGGGAAAGAAATACAAACATTAAGCGACCAGACCATAATGGAAACCTAAACAAAGGAAGGCCATATGGACAGTTACTTTCCCACAAAATGGCCATATGGCCATCCAAAATTAAAAGACACATGTGATACACACAGTAAATAACAAGCAACAACATAAATAAATCGCCACAGAAGAGCCGCCTTGGAACGGTCAGTGGAAGATTTCCACTGGTGGGCTTAAATCGATTTTACGTGGCCACAATCCTCGCCCTTACTTCCGTCGCGATTTAGACAAATAATTTGTTCAGTCCGCATGAAGGCCTCCTAACTCATCAGTGCAACATCTCCGTGAACACAGAAATCAAAGAACCACAGAGGTGAGACAACGGTGAGGACTCGACAGCAAGAAACCACTGAAATGCTGGAGCAAAAGAAAACCAACAGTTAGACTCCGATGAGCCCGACCAGAGACAGAGCATCAGGCACCAACCAACATTATCTCTTTAATTTTCAATAAGCCTTTACGTTGGAGCCGTCATAGAATCTGAGGCCTGACCCACCGGCGTGCAATTAAAGAGGGAAGCAAAGTTGCCAACCGTGATTGGGTTAACTACCATGCATGCAGTCTGTCGTATAACATCCATGTTGTACCCAATCTTTTTATATCGAAGAATGATTTTACGAAATTGGGTGCTGAAGTCATTGCGGTTATATATTTTTCTGAATTTATATACTAAGTCACCATAAAATTCGGGTTCCGATAGACCTTGTTGCAGAAGAGATTTAAGTCCAATATTGAATTTTGAAATTAAATCAGAATGGCGTCTATAAAATTTTGAAAAGGCTTTGCGTAGTTTATGGTACCGATAACCCTGATTAAGAAGTTTAGCCGTTAATAATTTATTACGAGTGTTGAAGTCAGTTACATGACTACACACTCTAGCAAATCGAATTAATTGCGAAATATAAACGCCATAGGATGGCGCACGAGGAACATCACCATCCAAAAAAGGAAAATTTACAATCTCAAAATCAAAGTCTTCGCGTTTATCATAAATTTTGCACGAAACAAATCCATCTACAATAGATAGATGTAAATCCAAAAACGGGGCCTCGGTATCAGAAGAATTTGCTTTATTTAACTGAAGTTCTAGGGGGTAAATCTGACTGATCAAACCATCAAAATAGGTATTATCAATATTTAATAAATCATCTAAATATCTAGAAGTAGAGCTAAAAGCTTCAATAATTTCAGATTGGTTATCAATGGAAAGCGACAAAATGAAGTCTCTTTCATAACAATACAAGAACAGATCAGCCACAAGAGGTGCGCAATTAGTACCCATCGGAATACCCACAATTTGTCTAAATAACTTAGTACCGAATCTAATATAAATATTGTCAAGTAGAAAGGTGAGGGCATCACACACTTTCTGACATGACCAAAGTGTATAATTCTTATGCTCTTTAGAAGTGAAAAATGCATTTCTGACATTACATGCAAGATAGAGAGAATCTTCTCTGTGAAAAGCCCATTCAATTAAATCATTAAGCTTTTCTTTTATAAGATTATGAGGAAGTGTAGTGTAAAGAGTGGAAAAATCGTAGGTCTCATACACCTTCCTGTAGAAGGTCTCGTACACCTTCCTGTAGAAGGTCTCATACACCTTCCTGTAGAAGGTCTTCTTGCTTTAGAAACGTGATCAGCAACTTTTCCCGAAAATTTCTATCTGTAATGGATCGTTTGATAAGATCCAGGCGAGAATGACAGAGACTGGGGATTTTGAGGAGAAATCACGATCCTTCCGGTTTTTGAGTTAACAAACTGGGAATTATTGGTAGAGAATTAGGACGAGCTACTGACAGATGTAGCAACTCCGGGAACCAAGTTCTCTGAGGCCAAAAAGGATCAATTAGCACTATCTAGCACTGGTGTATGCGAGTCTTGATAGAATTACTAGAATGATGTGAAAGGGAGGAAACGCATATGCGTGAATCCTGTCCCAATTCATGGACATAGCATCTATCGCTAGCGCATTGCTGTCCGGAACTGGGGATACATACAACAGAAGTCTGTTGTTCAGACGTGTTGCAAATAGATTGATGTAGGAGTGTCCTGTCATCAGAAAATTGCATTGCAAACTGACTGATTCAGGGACCATTCTGTGGATAACGAATTGGACATCCTCGAGAATCTGTCTTTTCCCGGGTATGTGCCGGACTCTGAGAGAAATTGCTCTCTCGTGACACCAAAGATGGGTCTCCAATACCTCCATGCATAAGGTTGGAGAGTGGGTACCGCCCTCGTGTTGGATGTAAGCACAACAGAAGACGAATTGTCTGTGGCTATCATCACTGACAAATTGGACAGAATGTGTTGACACTTTTTGAGAGCTAGAAGAATGGCATTCATCCAAGAAAGTTGATATGTTGCCAGACTCCATGACACATGAGTCCTTCAGGTTCCAAGTTTGCACCCCAGCCTGAACAACTCGCATCTGTGAAGGCTGTGAGCACTGGAAGAAGTTGTTTTAGAACAACCCCCTGAATAAATCTCTTCCTGTCAAACCACCATTTCAGATGATTTTTCATTTGATCTATGACCACAAATTGTGTTCCAGTGGAAACAAATGTGGTTTCCATTGGGCGAACAATGCCATCTGAAGGGGACGAAGATGAAGTCTGCCTAAAACCACAAACTGAGCAGGTGCACTCAATTTCCCCAAAAGGGAAAGAAACATTCTTGTTGTGACAACAGCTTGTTTCAGAAACCAAGATACTAGGTGTAAAATACCTAGAACTCTGCCCCAAGGGACTCTCACAATATTGTCTTGGGTGACAAATTCCATCCCTATGAAAAAGAAGTTATGGGATGGAACTAGTTCCGACTTCTCTTGATTGATGATGAAGCCTAGAGATGTGATCAACCTGAGAGTAAACTTCTGGTCCTTGATCAAATAGAGACGACACTGATTCCTGACAAGACAGTCGTCCCGATAAGGTAGAAGAATGATTGCACGAACTCGTAGATATGTTGCTATGGCAACCATCAACCGAGTAAAGACTGAAGAACTCGTTGCAAGTCCAAAAAGGAGAGCTATGAATTGAAACACTCGATCCTTCAGACAAAAACCGGAGATACTTCCGAGAACGACACACAGATTGGTATGTGCAGGTATGAGACTGTCAGGTCCAGCGATATTGCCCAATCGTTTGGATAAATCGCGTTCGTGACCTTGTTTACTGTTTCCACACTGAATAACTGAAAAGTCAAGAACTTGTTCAGTCTGGACAGATCGATTATGAGTCTTAATTTTCCGTTCTTTTGGAACCAAGAAAATTTGTGAGTAAAAACCGGGATCTTTCGGATTTATACTCCATTGCCCTCTTTGTAAGAGTTCCTGAACCTGTTCTTCTAGAGCTGGACTTTGTGACTGCTTGAAGAACTGTGGGAGTGGGGAAAGTATTGTTTTCCTGTCGAACGGAATCTTGTAGCCATGGCTTACGACAGAAAGGACCCATTGTCCTACCGGTAGATCCCTTAGAGGACCGAGGAGAGCAAATTTCAGTGTCTTCTATCAGAGGAGGATTCTTTACGGGAGGAGACCGACTGGCACCTTCTCGCCTGTCTCCACCATGAGAAAACTAGAACCACCCCTTTCACTCCAGACTGGTCCCTGTCTAGGGGGAATGGATGGGAGAAACCTTTTTAGGATCTTGTTTCTTTATAGTACTCTGTAGAGTTCTGAAAGAAAATGTTTGAGATTGCGAAGTGCTAGGTTTCAAGACCGATTCCGCAATAAGTTCCTGTTGATGCGTTTCTGAATTAGCCTTTTGAATTTCTGTGATTTTACCACAAAAGGGTATCTGCAGAAAAAGGTATAGATCTCAAACTGTCATTGGAAGCATATGTGAGAATCTTAGACCCAGAAATGGCCAACTCCCTCCTACAAAAACAGAAGTTACACTGCCATAAGCACTGATAAATTTGTAGAATGTTCGAGACAATTGACAAATGCCTCTACTAATCTAAGAAGCATATTAGTGTCCATATCTTCAGATTGCATGGCACTAAACGCTGATGTTGCAAAAAAAGTCTGCATAAGAATTGATGGATATAACGCTCCTTGCATGACATTCCATCGTTTCAAGAAACTTGGTTGAAACACTGACAGTTCCAGAAGAAGACAAATCCAGCTTCGATGCATCTTTGTCTATTTTTGGAACACTTGAAGGAAATTGTTCATTATGAAGTTTGTAAAACTTCATATGAGTACCAAGCTCCTCTAGGTTAATGGGTGCCGCCCAACAAGGCTCCAATTTAACCTTGTCAGTAACATGTGACTGAACAAGATTAAGAATATCTTTTGCCAACTGAAATTGGGGTAAAGTTGAAGACTCTTAATTCACAGAAGAATTAAGTAAGTCAATACCTGGTCTAGGTTTTGAAGGAGTCGAATACTCATTCTTCCGTGGACAAATAGAGACTGGAAGAAATCTGAAGACCTCTTCAATAGTCTCTGCATAAGAAAATTTTTTCCTCATCCTCATCATCAGAAATAACAGAACAGCTTTCAGAAAACTTAAGAGAAGAAGTTTTGTTCTTAACTCTAGTCGAGTTAGCGTGAACGGACTTCCTGGTCGAAGAGGTAACACTTCCCCTTCAAACTCATTATCAGTTACTGTCCCTGAAATAACGTTCTGAATAATATCCCTCTCAGAAGAAAGAGAACAAGAATTTCGTCTCTTTTTTCCTTGCAGGGAGGAAGATCTGCTAGACTGTCGGTGGCTTCATGAGACCGTTTTCAACCTTTAGTGTGATGAGGACATCTGGATCTCTTTCCTACATGTGGATGAGACCTAGAATGATATCTACTTCTCTCCCACTATACGAATCTCTAGAGTGAGACCTATAGCGATGAGACTTCTTCCTCTAGGAATGTCTCCTATGTCTACCCTTGGAACGAGACACAGAAGAACTAGATTCAAATGATACCTTGAAGAAAAAGATTCATCTGAGTCATAAATAGAAGATGAAACCCTTCTTTTTTTGTCCCGGTGGTCTTTCTTATTTTGACCGGACTGGGATATTGAGACACCCAGCCCAGACCGGGATCCCGGTCCTAGACATCGACCGGACCAGGTCAATGAATTTCCGGACACCCGGTTATTAGTGTGACCCGGAAGTGTCCGGAAAACAGCTGTCTGACCAGAACAGTTCAAGAGACCGGAAACCTCATCACCAGAGCCTTTATGAACGTCTTGATTTACCGACCGGGAATGACCGGGTAAGATCTCATGACTGGAAGAAACCTCGTCTGGTCGTTGGTTGCCTGGAGAAGGGATGTTTTCAAGTTCACCCAACTGAATTATCCCTGAATGGCGACTTTCAGACCGGACATTTGACACAACGTCGTCAGCCCGGCCTGATGAAAGTTTATCAGAACGAACGTTTGACACAACGTCGTCGGTTCGAACTGAAGGGACTTCCTCTGCCCCAGAGCCTAGATGACTGGAAACGTCATCATTTGCCTTCTTAGACACTTCGAAGAATGACGAAGAATACTGTCTTGTTTCTTGGCATCCTGGAAAGATAAGACCACCTACCAATAGCTGAATACCAAGTATCAAGAGACAAATTTATACAAATATCACATTATTGTCAACACTGCACTAGAGCAAGCAAGACAAGAAGAGTGGAAATCCACTGTCATTTGTGAGACCACAAGAACCCAGCACTTGTGGCATAACAAAGAAAAATAAAATGGAAAGAACTCACGTGAAAGGAATTCACTAAGTCCAAATTAATCCAAAATAATCCAAATAATGAATAAAACTGTAGCACAAAACACAGTAAAATCCAGCGGGAGCACTTCCCTACGACCAATGGTAGAAGAAAGCAAGACATAATGCCGATGTAAAAAGATTTGTTTGAGAATAAAACTGAAACACATCCACCAAGATGGCCGCAAGGAAAAATTCTGAAGTGTCACAGGAAGTCATGTGACATTGCTCTCTTGTTGTTGGAGGTTTCCTCCTTGAGAGGCACACCCGGTACCGGGCGTCCGGCCAAAAATCTTGCGGGAAGTACAGTAATATGCTATCATTGAATGTACTGGTTACAGTATTCGTATTGAAATCCGTCCACTTTAGCCATGTATATCGTTTGATAAACACTGTCTACTCTTGTATACTAATACAAAACATGGTTGGAAGAAGGTCGGAGTACGCCGTTGAAATACGGTCCTATATTAAGAATCGTTGTATTCTTGGTATACGGTGCAAAGACATTTTTGATGAAATATCGGTATGTTCGATGATAGAATATGTGTTTAACGTCTTTTACATATGGCCATTGCCATGTCTGACATTATTATAAGAGCACTTAGCAGCCATCCTGTGATGACAGATGAAGATACGACCCTAGTTTTGACCGATACTCTCAAAGAATCACAGAATACGCCTATGCCTTTGGTTGAAGGGGTAACAGTTAGGAGTGTAACGATGCATCGGACCACCGATGCATTGCGATAGGCACTGGGCCGATAGTACTGCATCGATGGTAAAGTCAAACATCGATGACTATTGCCGATAGTGTTTTGAACTATCGATAGTTTCGATAGTTTTCTCAATCACGTTTTTCAGATAATTCTTGAAGTTGTTTTCATTCTTAAATATATTCTTTATTACAACCTGCGTCTTGAACCCGGTCAAGCATCAAATGTATATTGTAATCCATTAATCTCCTGTGCCAGTGGGAGTCAACGTCTGCTTGCAACGGCTGCTTGTCGCGAGATAAGGGCAATAAAATTACAGCCGAATCGTGATTTGGCGGTAGCCGACAGGTACACGGTGTTTATACATCCTGTTTGTTATACATTATCCACTTCACACCCAGTGTCAGTATAGAGTCAGTACGGGGAATATTCCTTCATTGAACTGGTAAATTGACAGCTTTCTGAAGCAAGTTTTAACAGTAAACACTTTAATGTTAATTGAGTACAAAATAATTGACACGGACGACCATGCATATTTTGATTACGCTAATCTGTGTCTGTAAGCTAGTGATATAAAAAGCGCTAATTAATGTGTGTTTACACATTGGTATTTATTATCAAAGGATGCCGCCCCCATCAGCACATGAAGCATGGAAAGTCCGCATGTGTCATTGATGTTTAAGAGGATTCTTATTTGGTCAATAGCAGACATCAAGGGAAATGAAATACGTGTCGTACTGCAAAGAACGTTTATAATTTGGGCATCCAGAAATGTCTATACAGCCGAGGAATTAATTTTAAATCTAGGACATCGTGTATTCAAAATATGCACAGGAAAATACAAAGTAGAAGTAGAGGCAGTGATCAGGAATCGATACAATTTACCCACAGCTCCCACGAGAGACACCAAAGGGAAAGAAATACAAACATGAAGCAACAGACCCCAACGGAAACACCAACAGCGGAAAGCAAATAGGACAGTTACTTTCCCACAAAATGGCCAAAAGGCTATCCAAAATAAAATAATATAAGAGACACAAACACCCAAAGACAAACCATAACAAAAACAAACTGCGACAGAAGAACACTAGAAAACAGTTAAAGAAAATAAAAACGTGGTACGATTTTCTGTTTATTTATATTGCTAAAATATTTTACCAAACAACAAAAGAAATATACAAATGATTCTTGGAAAATCGTTTCACAATGAAAATGATGGGCAATTAGATAAGTTGGCAGATGCTAGAATGTCGGGGATTACGTTGCAAGGCTTGTTCGGCACTTTACTGTTGACTTCATCGGTCGGCCAGCCGATTTGGATTTAAAAAATTCTTGGCCATGATTTCAATGGTGTTCTGTTTAACAAACGCATGCGATCGATTGTGTACCGAAACAATGAGACTTTTATTAAAATGTCATCAGATTTTCAGTCAGAAGATTCAAAGCTAACTTCTCATATCACAGGTCCTGGTGTATGAATGTCATTTGACGTGTCACCGGTAACAATTCTGATTCTGAATCGTGTGCATTGCCGACCTAGTTTCTTAGTTATGTCTACTACATGTATCTTTTTAATGTAGCACATTTCTTTCATAAAAAAATTGTTTGAAATCAGTACAAACTATTTTCTCGATAGCTAAACGGTTGTGGATAGAGAATGGAACTGTGCATAATTCCCGACTTATCCGCGGATGTGTTTACACAAATTAAAGCGTTCGACGCTTCCCGCCAACCGTTTCTATTTTGGCGCCAAAATATAACAATGCACGAGAAAGTAGAATAGTCCATTTTGTATTTATATGCATACATCTGTCGTTAGATGTAGCTAATCCTCTTAGGTCCAGAGCGATTTGATTGTGTTTTAATATTATGATTGAGGGATAAAAGCAACTTAGAGCCATAACCTGATCTTATTTTCACACCTTGTCAAGCGAAACACTGTAGTCTTAACGATAGCGTCGGAGGCTTGTGTTTACAGTGTAATAGTAGAATAGACTGATCCGTGACAAAATACAGTCGGCGTTTATTACATGATTCGGTTAATTAACACGGTTGGTTGGACCAGAAGTGATGTGTTATAACGAGGTTGAGATGTATTTTGTCACTTTATCATGTCTGAAGTTTTTTTAAGACAAGCAAAGATTTCATTGCTTTCGTGAAGAGCTTACATTTATTTTGATTAAGAAACTGATGTTACATATATATTCTCATTGTGAAATGATAAATGTACTTGGCTACTTCTAATAAAATGAGTTTCTGGCTCTTCCAGGAGGATTTTCACTTAAAGAAAACAAAAGATGCACATGGGGAGCTATGTCCTCTTGTAGGGCAGAAAGAAAAGCAAACAGGAGTTTACAACAGTTATCCCTCTGTGCAAATTATCTTGTTTATTTCTTTTATGCAGATAAAACATACAGAAAAACAGTTTAAAGGTTTTAGTAGTTTTTATTTCCATTTTAAACAAGAAAAAATGTTTCCGGCAATAGTATCGCAATAGTAGTCAGCAATAGTACTAGTATCGCAATGGTTCTTCTTGCAATGTCAATACTATCGCAATAGTCATTTTCTGACTATCGTTACATCCCTAGTAACAGTACTCCTCGGGCAAAAGCTTATCAATAACACTGTATCATTGTACTCCATTTTTCAGGTTTTTTTAGCTTAATTGGACTTTTTGAGAAGATTATATTTTCCTCTGTATTACTTTCCTTTATTTTCCCTGTGATAAATTTTACCTGCAAGCTGCGTGAGTTCAAATCCCGGGGGAGGCATTTTTTTTTTTTTAAACATAGCGGGTATGGGGCTCAAGGTCACTGTGGCTTTTTTTTAGAAAAACATTGTCATCGCTTTATCGTCTTCATTTATTGATGGATTTTAATATAACTTCACCCAAATGTTGGGTATAACAGTGCTCCAGCTAGGATTTCAGGGCAGAGGGGCGCTGGGCTAGGCGGGGCACTTTTGCATGCCAAAACCAGGGCACCATTTATGGTCTTTGAAATGCCATCAAGATCATTATGATCTGGAATGGAATAGTGAGCTACTGATACCGATGGTCTACTGAATTATATATATTTATATGCATTTCACAAGTAAGTGGTGTACTGGGTCGCAGCAATAGCAACGTTTATTATTTAAAGCGCATTTGAACATTTAACTTCTAGGTATCTTTTAATATAGATTTATAATATTTAAAAAAAAAAAAAATAAATTGTTTGATTCATCTGAAAGCGTGTTATTAAAGCAATACAAACTAGACAAAAGGCCTGACCCCTTGGCCCTTATTTTCTTTCCCACAATACAACTAGTCATACTGATCATGTTTGCAAAATTTCAAGTTTCTATGTACAGTCGTTATTGAGAAATCTTTGACACAAAATAAAAATATACACAAGAACTACAAAGGGAAATAACTCTAAAAGGCCTGACCCCTTGGCCCTTATTTTCTTTCCCACAATACAACTAGTCATACTGATCATGTTTGCAAAATTTCAAGTTTCTATGTAGAGTAGTTATTGAGAAATCTTTGACACAAAATAAAAATATACACTATTAAACAGCAAGAACTACAAAGGGAAATAACTCTAAAAGGCCTGACCCATTGGCCCTTATTTTCTTTCCCACAATACAAGTAGTCATACTGATCATGTGTGCAAAATTTCAAGTTTCTATGTGAAGCAGTTCCTGAGATATCTTTGACACAAAATAATTGTTTACGGACAGACAGATAGACAGACGGAAAAGACAAAAACTATATACCCCCATTGCATACTTCGTATGCCGGGGGTATAAAAATAACCCATGACTGAATAAGTAATCTGTTCAAGGGAAACTACTCAATAATTATCCTTCCTGGTGAATGAATGTCATACTCTGGCTGCAGAACTCAGATTGAACGGGTGCGAAGGCTGATCTCCGTCTTCACTGATCTGCAAAGACTCTGATCAAAATGCGCATATAGTGTTTGCAATATCCCCGCTGCTTGATCACTCTGCGACAGTAGGCCTATTACACAGTAAACAGTGTGTATACCGAGCTTCGTCGCACAACAACTTGCAAAGACGCAGATCAACATGCGCAACCTTTTTTCTCACCTTTCTCTTAAGGCTCTTGGGGTCAGCGAAGACAGAGCAGTTTGTAAGAATGCACAGGCTGCTCCGAGTCTTCACTGGTCGCAGGATACTCAAAGACTCAGACCAGCATGCGCAACCACTAGGCTATGTAAGTAAGAACAACATGCGCAACAACTATGCAAGTCCGTTTGGATAACCCAGCTTGTAAAATCAGCGATGCGCAGACTGATGCAAGACGAAACTGTTGAGCAATGACCTGCTCATCCAATCAATACGGCTAATGAAGGCTTGCGCGCATGCGCTGACTGATCCGAGACTTCACTTGCTCGCTCGTCTTAATGTAGTTCAGACTACTCCGGTTACGCCCTCCTGATTAACGATCGGATCATCTTTATATGTGATAGAATCATGAAAGGACCGTAACCCCAACCCCCAAAAAACTTGATTCCCTTGAAATATGAAAGCATAATTTTCCTGTTAGAGAATTCCCCGCCTTTTATTACACACGTCATTTATTTCACATGCGTTCAGTCGCTGCACTCTTATGAAAATTTCACGTTTTTCCAAATATTGGAGCCCGAGCGACTGTTGCATGTGCCAAACATGGCAAGGGCTAATAAGTCATAATTATTCAGAATCTTCATCGGAATGTTTTTTTTTTTTTTTTCTAACATGTTCCCGATGACCAACTACCAAAAACGAAGATTTTATTTTTTAATCTTAACTCTCTCTTTTTAACTTTCTCTTTGTCGGCATTTTAACCCTAACAAGTGACGAGTCAGTTGAGAATAATTTTGATTTACCGATCATGGCCGTTTTAATAATGATAGGGCCTACAAATTATTGCACATTTTATTTTTGCAATAAGATTTAAAGACACCGATTAAAAGTAAGGCCAAAAAAAAAAAAAATAGGTGTGTTTACGGTCGTCTGACCGACCCTGTTTTTCCCATGCGACCCTACGTTTTTTTTTTCATTGAAATAAAAAAATCGCGGTCGATATCTGGTCCTGGTCGAGTGGTACCGGATTTTAGCGTCTTGTCTTGTACGTAATTTTGGCGTGTCGTTTGACCGCCAACACAAAATGGCGGCGCCCACGATTACGTCCATAATCGCATTAAAATTTAAACAATGCGATCACCAGGAGCAGAAGAGCTTCATGGAAGCGATGAAACATCGCCTACTATTTTAGAAATCTTTAACGAACATCATCCTACCGGTGTTTTACCAGATAACTTTCAGGCGGTGGCGAAAACGAGTCTCCAAGGACAGGAGCTGAGGAGTTCGAGGTACATTTTGAAACGGTTTTCTGCACTCGTGGATGATTTATTTACAATATTTCCAAGTATGTTACTTAAGTTATCTGTCTAAGGTATTGGGAAAAGGCTGTACTTTGGACGCTGACACTTTGTCCAATATGAGCCAATGTACTCCACCCACCTTTTCCCTTTGCTTCTTCCTTACCCCCTTCTTTACCTAGGCCTATGTATTTAGGGGTGTGGGAGGCAGAAAACAACAAAATCCAAGGGAACCTATGGAAATTTTTTTTCAGGTTTGGACTTAAGGTTTTTTGGTGGGGGTGGGGGCTAGTGGCACGCAAGTCATATTAAATGCAATCAGATTCAACAAGATTGGAGATCAAGTGTTTGATCCTTTGGTGGCACATCCTTTCATATTCATCAGCCTGGTGTATGATTGTCATTTGACGTGTCACCAGAAACAATTCTGATCAGGCAGGTAGGCCCTGATCAGATGCAACATTTTGTGATGTCTAATCTGGGCCTGCACTGTTTGCCAATTTAATACCTACCGGTTTTAATAGGGGTTACCAGTACTGAAAAGGATTAATTTATCTCTATGTAACTTCTGATACTGCGTCGGTCACATTTGACCATTACCGCAGGTGTATATTACATACATTCCAGGTTTTGCAGGATGAAAGCCTACACAGTAATCATGTAATTACGGTAGGGATCTTTAACCTGCACAGGGGATGGTTCTCCCTGCACAGGGGGCCTCCAGTTAACGTCCTGATCCGAAGGAAGGTGCACTTTATGACATTCATCCCTGCAAATGATGCCAATGGAGCGTGTTCGGACACCAAAATTTTATCACCGCTGCCGGGGATCGAACCCGGGACCTCTAGCATCAGAGGGAAGTGCACTTACCACTGAGCTATCACGCTCCACAATTTACAATTAATTGACTCCAAGATAAATATGATGTATATTAAAAATAGCCCAAAATTATTTTATGACATTATATCCTGTATTTGTTTGTCCAATCATAAATTTTTAGGACAATGGTTGATGTCCAACCCCAAACAATATACCAGGAAACTTGTGGGGGGGGGGGGCACTGACCATCTCCAGTATGACTAAAACTGCCTTGACCGTCACATGAAACCTCAATACAACCAGGCCATTTTTTCCCATATTGTCAGCACAGAAGGTTTCTTTTTCAGGTCAGTGGTTCTTACAAATGACAATGACATGTTTTTGGACTGGGCAGTAATAAAATGCTAAAAATATACTTTTAAAGCCCTTTTTCTTAAAAAAAAAAAAAAAAAAAAAAAAAAATCTACCTACCTACCCTGTTTCAATTTTTCATACAATAGTAAACACACCTATTTTTTTTTTTGGCCTAAACTGATGCAGGTTCTAGCCAGTATTTCTGGCAGAGTCATAAAAATACCGACAATACCGCTCATCGAGTCATACTGTACCCCATGACGTTTACCATCCGTTAACAGCATGATTACTTCGGCGCGTGTCGCATAATTAATCCAGTATTATAAAATAATTACATCTATCCATCTTCTTATTAACATCTTAAATTACACATAAGAGGATGCTGAGTGGCATTTATGAATGGATTTGAAACAGGGAATGTCATAAGAAAAGGCAGCGGGGAGATTGAAGAGAACACGGGGGCGGGAGGGCGGGGCATGAGGGGCGGCCCGGGAGGGCACGAGAGGCAGCCCGCCCCTCTGAAAGTAGCTAGCTGGGGCACTGGTATAATGATGTTTCTCCTGATTTTCAGGGTCCGGGGCTTAAGGTCAAGGTCACTACTTTCAGGGTCATGGGGTCAAGGTCACTGGGGCTATTTTTAGAAAAACATTGTCATCACTCTTGCACCTTAATTTATTGATGGATTTTAATATAACTTCACACAAATGTTGGGTATGATAATATCTCTAGCAAGTTCGACTTTCAGGTCTGGGGCTGAAGGTCAAGGTCACTGTGGCTATTTTTCAAAAAAACTTTGTGATCGCTTTAGTGCCTACATTTATGGATGGATTTTAATATAACTTTAAGCAAATGTTGGGTATGATGATATCTCGAGCGGAATGCTCAGATGTGAGCGAGTAGCAGTAATAGGAGAAAAGAAAAGAGATATTACGCCAGGTTATGTACGAAAATAGGGCTCAACCATGGCCAGAAGCTTTCAAACTGCAAACCTTGTTTCATGGAGACGATGCTTCGAGCTGATACCGTATCAGCTGCAACAAGCACAAAGTCCTTGCCCTGTATACCAATCAAGCACTCCATTTTTCTTCAGCTCTCCTTTAAAAATATAACAGTAAACATGAATTTGCAAAACTTGTGTATCAGAACATGATTTCCGGTGTACCTGGTCCGCAGAAAAGGTGCACGATAATGTCCGGAAATTGTCCGGAAAATGGGGGGGGGGGTAGTAAAGATAATGATAAAGATAGAGAAGCTTTATTTAACGTCGCATATTCGAAACAAATAACATAAGCTCTGTAGAGCTTTTACAGGGCGTCAAGTGACATTTGGAGTCAAAAATATAGGTTAGGTCCAGAAATATAGGTATCTTGCGACCAGAAATATAGGATATTATAGGTTGCCCACACTGAAGAAAACAAGCCAGATTTGTATTTTTTTCCACCACCACCACCTACCAGCTCTCTCTTTTATTAATAATACAACATATAGAAATAGATAAGGTGGTCAGCTGGTTATAATTAAGGAAAAAATCTTTAATAAATCTCCATAAAAATCAGTCCTTAGTAGATGATTCTAATGAATGCCCTCAATGTATGTTTTATACAGAACTGAGTGATCTACTTAAATATCATCTGATAACCACCTTATCTATTTCTTGGAACAAGAGATGACAAAACCCTACTGTGTCTATCTGACAATTCAGGCAGAATAAAAAATGGGACATTCTTCCCTTTAAACAAGAGGGCTTTGATGGCCCTGGATTGCTCATGTGATCCATAGTGTAAGAAGTAGGCCCCGTGGAGGGCCCATTTTTGGCCCCAGGGCTATAATTTGCACAATCTTGGTCAAGGTCCACTATACAAAGCATCATACCAAATATCAAAGACCTGAGCCTTCCGGTTTCAGGTTTTCCCTATATAAGCCTACGTAAAACCAGTGGGCCCTGGGGCAGTGCCAGTTTTGGCCCTAGGGCTAAAACTTGAAAAATCTTTGTAGAGACCCACTAGATGAAAAGTAGAAGTAAAACAAAGATCAGGAATTGATACAATTAACTTACTCCACCCATAAAAGATACAAATATCAAAGACCTGGGCCTTCTGGTTTCAGACAAGAAGACTTTTAAAGTTTTTTTCTTATTTTCCCCTATCTGTTTGACGTGGCAACCACAAAAAAAAAATCAGACATGATTCCACATGGAGTCTTTGTTTACAGTAACAGAAATCATGGTGGAACTCTTTTTTCCTGTCCACGGAATTTGGTTACAGATTCCACAAGGAAAATGACCAGATCTTAACAGAAATTCTGCATGAAAATGTTAACCAAATTTCTGTATAAAAGTCTGGCATGAAAACAGAGCAGAATCACATCCTGAAACAATATTTTGGCGGGAGCACTCCTATAACACATTCAAAGACATCAGTGATGATGTGTTGCTTGTGTGTTGCTTTACAACTTTACAAGTATAAAGCTGTTCTAAGGATTTACAACTATTCTTTGGAAGACACTGTGAGTTACTTTTGGTATTTTAGATTAACAGTGTTTTAAATTGATTAAATACTTAACTAGTGGGGTGTCAAAAGTTTTATGTTTGCAAACTGCAAAGATTGCACCCCACCCACATATTTCTGTATGTGTTTGCAGACTGAAGTTATTAGATCACAATGAATCTTTGGAAATCCAAGGATTCAAATTCAAGAGTTACATGTAAGTAGCATCCAAGGTTTTTGTATGTTCTTTTCCATCACAAGTATATTCCTTCCTTTATTGTGTATAGATAAAAACTCAAACTTTTTACAGTGTATGTTAAGATGATGGTGTTATGTTAATGAAACTAGACCAAATATTTAAAGTAGCAGGCATCCTGCAGGAATATACAGACAGTAATACTGTCACTAGCTCAGGCAGAAATCCTGTCAATAATTCATACAGGAATCCTGCAGGAACCATGAAGGAATCCTGTCAGTAATTTATACAGGAATCCTGTCTGTTTTTTTTTTTCTAGAGGATTCCTGCATCAATTTTCCTGCTAATTTAAATATTTCACAAGCTTTTCCACACTGATTCCCACCTGAATCCTGTCTCGAACACAAAATTTAAGTGAAAATTCTTTGTGGAAATTCTATTTGAAAATTTTTCATACAGGTTTCATGTCAGAATCCTGTCACAATATTTCTGCAGAAATACTTCAACATAATTTCATACGGGCCTGTGGGAATTCAGCATGGACTGAAATTTGTTGAACACCTTTGAGAGTAGACCACCCAAAGGTGATTTCTGTCAAGTTTGGTCAAAATCTATTCAGGGGTTTAGTAGATGTCATTTAAAGGACAGTGGACGGTGACTGATCACAATAGCTTGCCTGCTAAAAATAACGACAAAACTTGTTTAATATTCATAAAGAAACATTAGTAAAAACAATATCAAAATTGAACATTTCAAATTAAAAAAAATAGCAGAATTTCCACTAACTAAAGCTTTCCAAAAGCTGGTCTGGACTGGGTCACTACACCAAAAAGGAATACAAATTCCTAAAAGGAAACAGCTTATTAAGCTCAAATATTATAGAAAACATCTACTGTCAAAGATTTTTTTAAGAAACTTTGTATTCCTTGCTTATCCAAAATTCCAAATTATAGGTATTTATAGGTATTTTGGTAAAATATAGGATTTTATAGGTTATTATAGGTAACGGCCTGAAATATAGGAAAATATAGGTAAATATAGGTAACTTGACACCCTGCTTTTATTGTGACAAACAAAGTATCCTCTAACAAATACTTACCTGCCTTCATTTATCTTCCTAGGACTACCCCTGATAATGCGAGCGTCAGCAAAGGGAGCTCGTAGTACCATTTTTCACGCCTTTGGTATGGCGCGGCCGGGGATCGAACCCGCGACCTCCCATTCCCGAAGCGGACGCTCTACCACTGAGCTATCGGGGCCAGTGCGTTATCCCTAATATCTTCACTTCGGGTGGTCAGAAATTAATACAAGAGGCCCATGGGCCACTATGCTCACCAGAGCTCAGGTGCGCACTGCCCAATGGCAGCCATGTATTTTAACCTGATACCAATTATAAAGTCTCCCAAATAAACCCCCATATTCAAATGAGCACCCAACTGGACTCAGTATCTGAAACATTAGGCCTTTTTTGAAGTAGAGGGTGTAGGGCATGGACCCAATGTAGCCCTGGTTGGTATCACTAAATGCGTCTTATCATAAGGAACAAGAATATATATGGTGTAGCAGTGGGGATCTGTATGCCTGAGATATAAGGCATCTTAAGCGGTGGAGGGGTTGGGGCATGCCCTGTTGATCCCAGGAAAGCCCAAGATTGTTGTCCTTAAATGTGTCTAATTATAAGGACCAAGAATATATATATATGGTTTATGGGTGAGAATCTGAACGGTTTCTGATATATGAGGCCCTTCTATGAAGTGAAGAGGAGAGGAATGGCACCCCCTGCGGACACCCAAGTTGGTGCGCTATTGATAAGGAACAAGATCGTATACGATTATGGGGTGGGAATTCGAATGTTTTCTGAAATATATGGCCTTTTAAAGTTGAGGGGCGGGACACATTGCCCCAGCACAAAGTGACCCCCAGGTTGGTGTAATTGAACAAGTCTTATAATAAGGAACAAGAATATTTTACTTTATGGGTGGGGATCTGAATGATTTCTGGGATATAAGGCTTTTAATGAAGTAAAACAGTGGGGCATGGCCCAGGCACCCCGGATGACGCCAAAGCTAGTGTTATTTGAATGCGTCTTATCATAAGAAAGATGACTATATATGGTTTAGGGGTGGGGCTCTGAACTGTTTCTGAGATATATGGCCTTTTGTGAAGTGGTGGGGTGGGGCAAGGTCCTGGCTTGACCCGGGAGACTTCCAGGTTGGTGCCAATGACTGGGTCTTATCATAAGGAATAATAATATAAATGGTTTAAAGGTGGGTTTTCCGAGATATTGGGTCTTTCATGAAATGGAGGGGTGGGGCACGACCCCAGCACATCACGGGGGACCCCAGATTAGTGTCACTGAGTTCTTCTTATCATAAGAAACAAGAATATATAAGGTTTAGGGGCAAGGATCTGAATGGTTTCTGAGATAGATGGCCTTTTGTGAAGTTGAGGGGTTGGGCAAGACCCCAGCACACCCACGAAAACCCCCAAATTGGTGTCAATGAATGCCTCTCATCATAAGGAACAAGAGTATGTATGGTTTAGGGGTGGGGATCTGTAAGATTTCCAAGATTTTGGGCCTTTAATGAAATGGAGGCGGTTCGGCATGACCGAGGCGCATCCCGGGGACCCCTAGTTTCGTGTCACTGAATGCGTCTTATCATAAGGAACAAAAATATAATATGGTTTTGGGGTGGGGATCTGAATGGTTTCTGAAATATATGACCTTTTGTGAAGTGGAGGGGTGGGGCAAGGCCCCGGTGCACCCCGGAAGACACCCAATATGGTGTCAGTGAATGTGTATCTTTTCATAAGGAACAAGAATATGTATGGTTTAGGGGTGGGGATCTGTAAGGTTTCCAAGATATTGGGCCTTTTATGGAATGGAGGGGGCGGGGCATGACCCCGACACATTCCGGGGGATCCCCAGGTTTGTGTCACTGAATGCGTCTTATCATAATGAACAAGAATATATATGGTTTTGGGGTGGGGATCTGAATGGTTTTTGAGTTATATGACCTTTTATGAAGTGGAGGGTTTGGGGCATGGCCCAGCATAACAATGGGGACCCTCATGTTGGTATAAAAGCATATTGCTGAGAGACATTTACTCAAGGAACATTTCTATAAAAGTTTTGTCAAAATATCTGCAATAATTTAACAGCAAATGCCTTTTTTCAATTTTCCCCATTATAAGTCTATGGAAAATCAAAGTTGCCATAGCAACCAAACTGAAGAGCCGAATTTCATAAAACACAAAATCTATAAAGGCAAACATGGTGGATATTTCCAAAAAATCCCAGGCTCATAGAGCATACTGTTTCTTAGGAGATGATTTTTGAAGTAGATATATTTTTTTTTTTTTTTTGTATTTTTTCGTTTTGGTTTCTTTGGCAACCAATAGAAATGAGCAGTAGGCCTAAAATCATATGGCAGATAGTAGATTGCCTAAGGAACATTTCTATGAAAGTTTTGTCAAAATATCTGCAGAGGCATGACAGTAAATGCCATTTTACAATTTTCCCCATTATAAGCCTATGGAAACTTTAAGTTGCCATAGCAACCAAACTAATGAGCCGATTTTCATTAAAAATATAAACTTTAAATACCCCAGCCCAAGGATGCTACAGATGAAATTTCGGCTGAATCGGCCCAGTGGCTTCAGAGGAGATGTCGTTTGAAAGTGTTGACGTCAGACGACAGACGACAGAGGACGACGGACAACTGCCCATCCTATAAGCTCCCCCGGAGCCTTTGTTCTGGTGAGCTAAAAATTGGTATCAAATAAAATTTTAAGCTCCATTCCAAAAGATTATTAAAAATTATTTTTCATTTTTAACATTTTGAGGGTCCATTTCTGAAGTTAATTTGTCCGGGAAATTCCCGGATTGTGACCTGGATGTTGGGGTAGTGGTGCATTAACCCTAATATCTCGACTTCGGGTGTTTAGAAATTAATAAAAATTAGTACCAAATTAAAAAATTTAGCTCCATTCTAAAAGATTATTAAAAATTATTTTTAATTTTTAATATTTTAGGGGTCCGTTTTTTAAAGTTCATTTGTCCGAGAAATTCCCGGATAATAATGTATGTCGTGTACTCATTATAAGCGCCTCACCGAGGCGGTTCTAATGAGTGCACACAACATGACTTTATTTTATAGAAGATCAAAAAGATATAATAAGTTATCTTTAATTACGGCTCAATACCTACTTGGCAAACAGTGTATATCTTGATCAAAAGTTTAACCCATTACATGCCTAGACATTACGATAACACACCCGTGCGACATAGTGCATTTTTCACATCTCCAAAATGGCTACTTTTCTGATGAAAATCCGATGATATTCTTGTTATAAATGTTCAGTAAGGCGGTTCTAACGAGTACCCACAACTTATGTCTTGGAGCAGAAATAAGAAAAATAATGTATACCCCCGTAAACCCAAGTTTTCTCTATATAAAGTGGGGTTTAGGGGGGTCTTCATTTCACGGACTTGTTCACGTGATGGTCCCATTTGTTGGACATTGGCAAATAGTGTAGTTCCAGATCAGATCAGATCAGATATTTAACCCATATATGCCTGGAGTCCCATTTGTGGGACATTGGCAAACAGTGTAGACCCAAATGATCATACGCTGCAATACGTGGCGTCTGATCTGGGCCGCAAAATGCTGGCAATGAATTAGGTGTACGGACTTTGAGTGATTTTACGGACCATTATCAATACACTCAGGCATTTTACAGAAGCACCAGACTGGAATTTTTACGATTTTACAAGTGAAGGAATGAAGTTTACGCCTGCCTGTATCGTTAACTTTCGGGAACGCTGACATTTTTCCATTTTCCAAACATTGAACTAAATGCTGTCTCATTTTTGACACGTCGAATATTATTCTAGTGTTAAATGAGTCCGGAGCAAAACAAAACTCTACCACATTCGCTATTGCAAAAAGCCCACAATCATTAGAATTCGGTTGTTGTTGAGCAGGGGTTTACACGTGTTCCTTATTTCTGCTCAAAAACACAGGTTGTGGGTACTCGTTGAAACCGTCTCGCCGTTCTGTGGAGTTCGTATGTTGCATCCCTAAACGTCCGACATCCCTAAGTGTCCGACCAAAATTTTAATTTCTCGCAAAATTGTTGGAAACGGTGGGGAATGTTCAATTATGACATTTTAAGTGAAAATTTCGAAAAAAAAAATTTTGGGAAATATTCGAAATTTAACTTCAATTTTTTCTTGTCGGACATTTCGGGGTGCCCCATGCATCCCTAAGTGTCCGCCATCCCTAAATGCTCCGACAACATGAAAATTGACTAAGAAAGCATTTTTATTGTTAATAATCAATCAATGATAAATAAAAAGACAAATTTAACGTTAAACCTATGTTAAAAATGTTCACCTTTGGAAATAAGCATTGCAATATATGGATCCGAATATACCGGCATCCTTAGATGTCCGCCAGCATGACAAAATCTTAGTTTCTCGGGAAGATGTCCGAAACGGTGGGGAATGATCAATTGTGACATTTTAAGTGAAAACTTCGCTTTTTTTCTCGAAAATATTCGAAATTTAACTTCATTTTTTTTTTTCTTGTCGGACACTTAGGGATGACCCATGCATCCCTAAGTGTCCGCCATCCCTAAATGTCCGACAACAAAAGAACGCATGTTTTTTGTTTATTAATTTTCAAATAATATTAAATAAAAAGATGTTAAATCCATGTTAAAAATTTTCACCTTCCGAAATAAGCATTAGAATATATGGATTCGAGTATGTCCGCAATCTCTAGAATCTCTAGAAGTCCGCCAGCATGACAAGTAACTAAGATCATTTTTTTTTTCTTCTTTTTTTTCGCTAATTATCAATTATGATTATAAAAAAAATAGACATCAGAGTGGTTGGCAAATCCCCCGACCAAAAGGCAATATTGCCTTCAGAAATTTTTTTTCACAAATAGAAAGCGCATTACACACATTCTCAACCATGTGAACAATTATGCCAAGTATTGTCAATAGATCTTGAAGGGTTTTGGAGTTATGGTGATCACGAGATAGTCATAGTATTTTATTGGAAAGGGATATAACTCTAAAACCATGGTACCAAGAGTTGTGGTTCTTGCGCATGACACGCCATCTCAACCTTGTCTACAATTATGCCAACTATCATAAATATACCTTGCAGGGTATAGGAGTTATGGCGATCACAAGATAGTCATTCTATTTTATCGAAAGGGAAGATAATTCAAAAACCATTCTTACGCATGACACGCCGTCTCAACCTTGTGTACAAGTATGCCAAGTATCACCAATATATCTCAAAGGGTATTTAAGTTATGGCCATCACAAGATTGCGTATACGGACGGACGCCAGGCTGATCGCTTTATCCTCCGAACCTTTTCGGTCGAGGGATAAAGACAAAAATATGTTATACCTGTGCTAAAAACTTTACCTTAAATTACACAAACGCCTACTTAAACATATTTTAAAAAATTTACCTGAAACAAAAAAAAATGAAAAATTTCTGTTGAATAAAAAAAAAGGATTTGTTTTTATTTCTGCTCTAAACAGATGTCGCGGGCACTTGTTCGAAACGCCTCGCCGAGACTGTACTAACTAGTACCAACGATCTATGTCGTAGAGCAGGAGTTAAGAAAATAATGTATAACCCAGCGAACCCCACTTTTACTTTTTTAAATGTGGGGTTTAAGGGTAAAAATTTTAGGCGTGTTTTATGTGATGGAAAATAAGCATCTTAATAGCGGGTCCAAATTAATATGGTCACCCAAAATGTCTGCCAACCCAAAATGTCTGACAACATTAAAAAAAAAATGAGAAACATTTGTGAGATGCCAAGTTCTGCAACGGAAAACCATGTGGTTTTTCTCCAGGTACTCCGGTTTTCACCAATCTCTGATTAACGATCGGCTCGATATGAGTGAAATAATCTTGAATGGGCCGAAAAACCCAAAACCAAAGAAAAAAATCTTTTTATCGTTAACAATCATAACACATACGATATAAGAGCCGGCGCATGACAAACTCTACAATTAGACCGGTGCGACCAAATCAACCTGTGCAATCATCCTCTATTACAATAGGGGGTGACAATGGGATGCGTATGCTGATCTGAATCTTCGCTGGTCGTTTAAGACTTCCTATTAGGTTTCGTCATGCGGTGGCTCATATGTAATAGACGAAATAACGTTACCATTTTATTATATGAGCCCGCGCATGAAAAAGTCTACAAGAAGGTTTGAGCGACCAGCGAAGACTTAGAACAGACCCTTTTTTAGGGTTTACTGCATCTTCCACGTTCAAAAATGTCACAATTGATCATTCTCCACCGTTTCGGACATCTTCCCGAGAAAATAAGATCTTGTCATGCTGGCGGACATCTAAGGATGACGGTATATTCGGATTCATATATTGCAATGCTTATTTCCAAAGGTGAACATTTTTAACATAGGTTTAACGTTAAATTTGTCTTTTTATTTATCATTGATTGATTATTAACAATAAAAATGCTTTCTTAGTCAATTTTCATGTTGTCGGAGCATTTAGGGATGGCGGACACTCAGGGATGCATGGGGCACCCCGAAATGTCCGACAAGAAAAAAATTGAAGTTAAATTTCGAATATTTCCAAAAAATTTTTTTTCGAAATTTTCCCTTAAAATGTCATAATTGAACATTCCCCACCGTTTCCAACAATTTTGCGAGAAATTAAAATTTTGTCGGACACTTAGGGATGTCGGACGTTTAGGGATGCAACATTCGTATACTCTCTGTTTAGAGCAGAAATATGAAAAAAATGGGATTTTTTGTTTTACCAGACTTTCATCTGAGGGTTGCTAAATTTATATTTCTAGATCTCTGCTTAAAACGTACAGTATAGGTACTTTACGATGTTTTTTAGCTGAAATAAGGAAAATAATAATAAACTACATTTTATATAAAGAAAACTGGGGTTCATGGGAGTATACATTATTGTTCCTATTTTTGATCCAAGACATAGGTTGTTGCTATTCGTTAAAACCGCCTCAACGAGGGTGTTCTAACGAGCAACCACAACCTATGTTTGCAGTATAAATAAGTAAAATATGACGAACCATTTTGGAAATGTGAAAAATGCACTATATCTCGATACGTTAAGTCCTACAAAATTGGAATGCAATGTCTTCAAAATGACCATAATAGTGTTGGCGGTGATGTTTAATCTCAATTCAAACAAACAAAATAACAGCATTCATTCAAAATATCAATTGGACACAACTTTTGTGGAAGTCACTTTCTGCTATTTCAATCCAGGTATGCAGCACACGTCAACTTATTATGAGTTAAAGCAATTAACTTAACACATGTTTAATCTCATTAGAAAATAAATGGCCCGTAAAATCGCTCAAAGTCCGTACACCTAATTCATCGCCAGCAAGAAATGGATGCGGCTCAATTTCGTCGTTGTTTATTTGTTTGTTTGATTTGAGATTTAACGTCCCCGTCAACACTGTAAATGTCGTTTTGGAGACGTTGCTTCCAAATTTGTGGGACTTTTACCCGACATTGAAATGAAATGACACCTCAAGCCCTGTCGCACAATGAAACCAATAGGGTTTATAAGCACGGACCGACTCGTGCGCACCGCTTTGCCTGGGCAGGCTTAGATCCTCTAAGCAGTTTACCAGTACTCGTGTGCGGGTCTGATTCAGCTCTACGTGTAAGCATCGTGCACATCATATATATTTCTTCAAGCCCCGATGGGCGGGGGCCGTTCGTCGTTGTTAAAGCAAACAGTGTAGAACCAGGTCAGATGCCACATTTTGCGGCTCTGATCAGACGGCAAGTTTTGCAGCGTCTGATCATAATGGTCCGTAAAATCACTCAAAGTCCGTACACCTAATTCATCGCCAGCAAGAAATGGATGCGGTTAAATTTCGTCGTTTAAGCAAACAGTGTAGACCCAGATCAGATCCGCATTCTGCGGCCCAGATCAGACGCCAAGTTTAACAGCGTCTGATCATAATGGTCCGTAAAATTACTCAAAGTCCGTACACCTAATTCATCGCCAGCAAGAAATGTATGCGGTTAAATTTCGTCGTTGTTTAAGCAGACAGTGTAGACTCAGATCAGATACCGCATTTTGCGGCCCAGATCAGACGCCAAGTTTTGCAGCGTCTGATCATAATGGTCCGTAAAATTACTCAAAGTCCGTACACCTAATTCATCGCCAGCAAGAAATGTATGCGGTTAAATTTCGTCGTTGTTTAAGCAAACAGTGTAGACTCAGATCAGATTCCGCATTTTGCGGCCCAGATCAGACGCCACGTTTTGCAGCGTATGATCATTTGGGTCTACACTGTTTGCCAATGTCCCACAAATGAGACGCTAGGCATATATGGGTTAAATATGAGATCTGGATCTACATTGTTTGCCAATGTCCCACAAAAGGGACTCCAGGCATATATGGGTTAAACCTTTGATCAAGATCTACACGTACTGTTTGCCTATGTCCCGACAATGGGACGCTAGGCATATATGGGTTAAACCTTTGATCAAGTTCTACACTGTTTGCCAAGTAGATCTTGAGCCGTAATTAAAGATCACTTATTATTTCTTTGTGATCTTCTATAAAATAAAGTCATGTTGTGTGCACTCATTAGAATCGCCTCATTATTATCATTATTTGATACTAATTTCATTAATTTCTGACGACCCAGTGGAGATATTAGGGATAAGGCACCATTACCCACAACCTCCAGGACACAATCCGGGAATTTCTCCGACAAATGAAATAATTTTTAATAATCTTTTAGAATGGAGCTAAAATTTTTAATTTGGTTCTAATTTTTATTAATTTCTCATGGGCGTCGGAACAGGGGCGGCAGGGGGCGGCGGCGCCGCCGCCCAAATATTTTTGCCGATCATAAAAATCGGTATACATGTATATAGAAAAGCGAAAAATGAAAAAAAAAAAGGATGACAAGTTTGTTTTCTCGTGCAACGGTTTTGCCAAATTCACAGGTGTCATCTTCGCTAACCGTGATAATTGCCCGCAGGAGGTAAAGGATTAACGGTGAAAGAATAAAACCGCCTCATCATTGGAAGGCGTATTTTCGCCATTTATTGTCAAAAAACGTGATTAAGTCATTTAAATAAACAATGACCCATGTTTAACTTAATCATAACAGGGATATTGGGGAGTCGGCTGCTTTAAGGTTTGTACCGCCGGACGATCAAAGGCGCTTGTCAACAGCGATTCCGTTACTTTTGGTTGTAAAAAAAAAAAAAAAAAAAAAAATATTATTATTATTTTAAGACACTAAAGCAAAGATTTTATATTTAATAGTTCTCCTGTCTTCTGCGTATAAGTGAGACAAATTCATCTCATTATAAAAATGAGAAAAAAATGTTCCAGCTCAGAATGCATCAAAAATTTTCTCGGGGAAGCCCCCCCCCCCCCAACTCCCGCAACGAGAGGTGGCTCCACCTCTCGTGCTCTTCCCCTTACACTCGCGCCTTCGGCGCTCGTCAAAAACGCCTCCCCAATGTCAAAATAGTTCCGACGCCCCTGTTTCTGACCACCCGAAGTCGAGATATTAGGGTTAATGCACCACTACCCCCAACATCCAGGTCACAATCCGGAAATTTTCCGGACAAATTAACTTCAGAAATGGACCCTTAAAATGCTAAAAATGAAAAATAATATTTAATAATCTTTTAGAGTGGAGCTTAAAATTTTATTTGATACTAATTTTATTAATTTCTGATCACCCGAAGTGGAGATATTAGGGATAACGCACCACTACCCCCATTTTTCGGACAATTTCCGGACAATTGCCGGACATTAGTGTTCGCCTTCATTATCCAACTGCTTCATTGACTAACAAATAATTCAAACTTGAAATAAATGGAAATGATAACATTCTGAAAGGCCCATACTGAATATTAGATAATCAATTTCAGTAGGAATATTTTTTTCTTCTTTTCATTTTTTTTTTATACAGGTCACGTGATTTTTTTCGGAACAACACACGGTCTATTTCCTTGGATTGGAGCGAAAGTTGCCGAAGCCGGTAAATTTTCCATTTATTTTAGGCATCGTATTTGTCATCATTTAAATGTAGTTCATAAAAGACGGGAATTTATGTTGTCTGCGATGGCAACCTATCAGTATAGTTCTGGAAGTTGACAGATGCCAAATAATAATCTGCATATTTTTGCATGTTTTTACCCCACCCATAGGCTACATACAATGCCGTCTGAATCATCAGTCGCACAGGATCTTGAAGAATCACTACATGCGGGGACGATTTTTTTCGATATTTTTGTTTCATTAAAAATGACTTGATTGTTACAAATGTCATTTATCAGTGTCGCTAATATGCCTGCATTCTGATTCCGTTGGACAGATTGAAGACTTACCGTAGAATACCGTAGAATAGCTTTAAAAACAGAATTGACAAGCTTTGGAACACTGAAGAGATGTACAGTTTCTGAGTAGTTCATCTCAAAGCAATTTGGGATATATGTACACAAGAAAAAAGATCTGTCATCAATACATTCTGATCTCACGATATCGGAGCGTGATAGCTCAGTGGTTAGTGCACTTGCCTCTGATGCTAGAGGTCCCGGGTTCGATCCCCGGCAGCGGCGATAAAATTTCGGTGTCTGAACACGCTCCATTGGCATCATTTGCAGGGATGAATGTCATAAAGTGCACCGTCCTTCGGATTGGGACGTTAACTGGAGGCCCCCTGTGCAGGGAGAACCATCCCCTGTGCAGGTTAAAGATCCCTACTGTAATTACATGATTACTGTGTAGGCTTTCATCCTGCAAAACCTGGAGTGTATGTAATATACACCTGCTGTAATGGTCAAATGTGACTGACGCAGTATGAGAAGATAGATAGATAGAGAACAGACATGCAGTGGCTAGCCGTCAGAAACTGGACGACCAGCCTACGAGTCTGCCTGTCCAGTACTGGACGACCAGCCAACAAGTTTGCTTGTACCAGACTGCTAGCCAACCCACGTAGGAATGGCTAGCCATCCGGTAATAAATTTTAGTCGTTTCATATTATAGGGTATGAATGTTAAATAAGAGTATTCACTTTGAGATGTCTAAAAAGTTATGAAAAGCATGTGCTCGCTAAAATCATTATATTTCATGAATTGATGATTTGCTGAATCATATGTTGCATCTGAGAGTCGGACAAAAGATACGAAATCCAGAGTCGTTGATTCCTGGTGTATGAATGTCATTTGACGTGTCACCAGTAACAATTCTGATTCTGATAAACGTCGTATCTTCGTAAACACGACTCTAAAATGGAGCAAATACGCCTAAAAATCGTATCAAATACGACCATCAAATTCTCAATACGCCAAGGTTGTTCCATTGCGGACGTATCAAAAAGCAATCAAAATCGCGATAATTTTCGATGCGTCATACTCTTTATCAAAATCTGTTTCAATGTTCAAGAACACTTCGAAATTGATCCATTCATGGATGATGACATTTGTTTTAATTACGCTATTACACTTCAACCTTTTGACCCTCATGTATTGACTACTGATCCGCTTACCTTTAATCAGCCTCAAGTTGTGACAACTATCAACATGACTTGGAAACTCATTATTAATGCGTGATTACATTACGGTATTTATTATCAAAGGGAAAGTCGCAGGCATTAATAACTTGATCCGATGACAACGCCTGAAGCATGAACAGTCACTTTGACAAGCGTGCATAAAAATATGATTCAGAATATTGTTACGAGGCCACATTGACTCCTAAGGAAATTGTCATCTTGCGAGAAAAAATTGGGTTCGACAGACCTACAGTTTCACATTGTCAAGTAGTTGGGAATTAAATATCAAAACATATGCGAAAACGATAAAAAGTTAGAGCCCACTTTTTGTTTTTGTGGAGAACCTGACTAATGTGAAATCACAGGAGCTTGAAGTTCTGTCCATAAATAATTCATAATGTCCAAAAACAAAAGTGACAGTAAGCCATTTCGTAAGAAATGGCCAGGAGTGCAAGCGTTTTTGCTGCACCTTTGAAGTGCTTCAACCACAGGTTCTCGGCAAATACCGACTGTGTGCAGTGAAAATATATATCAAATTATAATGCGGGGCATGGATAACTTTTTCTGACACATCAGCATGACGCAATAAACAACGATTGAAATGTTGTCAAAATTGACGACAGCCATTGCGTGTCCAGTTTCCGGTACCCTCGGGTAGAAAAATCTCTTCGTCACGCTTTGGTAAAATCAGTTTTAACAAATACATAAAATTGATTAGATAAATAAAACAGGTCATTTTTATGTGTTTGTCAGATTATTTAAATGCAATCCTTACCTAAGTCTTAGACGAGAACATGTTTTGAAAAATTAAATTCAAAATAGAAAACGGTTTTCCAAAGCCTTTGTTTACCAGTGCACCGGCTACATCATAATGACGTTGGCATGTCTTGATGACGTTTGCAAACCACAATGTACAACCGTTACTTATGCTATACCGGAATCTAACGTTCAGTGATTCTCACCACGGTTTCCCCGATTGCTTCATCTCCATAATCATTAGTGTATGTATGTGTGTGTGTGTGTTCGTGGAGATGCCCTTCTTACGAGTTAGAAAGCTTTCATGCAGATTAAATAAATTATTTGTCTGACAGAATTGGTCGGGTATGAAACACCCTTCCCGATCCCGATCCCGATCCGAAAATCCCCGATCCAAAACTTTCTATTTGCCCTAATTCATTCATTATAATATTTTTTAAAAACTTTTTGTGTTTATTTTATTACTTTGAATTATTTTAATCATTATTTATGTATATTTTGTTTAAATAAGTCTAATTTGTGTTTTTATCCTAAATTATACCTCTCTCAGGGGTATGAAAGACCCTGCCGATTTTTCGTAAAAATATTGTATCCTTCCGCCCCTAAATGAAAAATAAACAATAACTAAATGATAAAATCAACGTAACGGAATTGTTATATATACTTTTATGGCTTTTCTAGAATAAAAGGGAACTTAAAAAGAGTTTCGGGGGTGTTTTTTGCATATTTTTATCCAAAACGATTACCGATCATTATTGCTATTTATAGTTACAAAAATTGAACCGAATGTTAAAGAAATGGCCGGAAAAGGACCGATCTTGAGTTTCACATTGTCTCAGAAATCGTATATGTTATATATTATGACCATTGTGCGAGTGACAGAAGTTTCACCATTTCCTATCTCTCTATTTTTTATTTTTGAGAAGATGTGAAACTCAAGATCGGTTCGTTTCCGGCCATTTCTTTCACATTCCGTTCAATTTACGTAACTATAAATAGCAACAATGATCGGTAATCGTTTTGGATAAAAATATGCCAAAAAACACCTTCGAAACTCTTTTTAAGTTCTCTTTTATTCTAGAAAAGCCATAAAAGTATATAACAATTCCGTTATGCTGATTTTATAATTTGTTTTTAATTAGAGGCGGAAGAATACAATATTTTTACGAAAAATCGGCAGGGTCTTTCATACCCCTAAGAGAGGAATAATTTAGGATAAAATCACAAATTGGACGCATTTAAACAAAATATACATAAATAATGATTAAAATACTTAAAAGTAATAAAATAAACACAAAAAGTGTTTAAAATATATTCTAATTAATGAATTAGGGCAAATAGAAAATTTTGGATCGGGGATTTTCGGATCGGGATCGGGATCGGGTAGGGTGTTTCATACCCGACCCTACTGACCGACAGAATTGTGGTCACGTAAAATCGATTCAACCCCCCCCCCCCCCCCCCCTTTCCCGGCACCCTATTCTGTCGCGGTTTCGTTTATTTTTGTTAGAAATCGTCTTGCTTCAATGTATTTGTATTTTGGTTGGCCATTTTGTGGGAAAGTACATGTAATTGTCCTTTAACCATTCCGCTAGTGATGTTTTATTAGTTTCATGTTTGTGTTTTTGTCTCTTCTGTCTGGGGTAATTGCATCGACCACTTCTTTTATGCTATCCGTAGATTTATATAGAAGTAAAGGTGCCCATCTTCCCGGGCGGGTTAAACACCAGTGTAAACCCAGATTAAGAAGGTTTTGTTTCACTTGTTTGATTTAAGGTTTAACTTCCCCGTCAACACTGTAAAGGTCATTTTGGAGACGTTGCTTCCAATTTTGTGGGACTTTTACCCGACATTGAGATGAAATTACATCTCGAGCCCTGTCGCCCAATGAAACCAAAAGGCTTTATTAGCATGGACGGTCCGCCTCGCACCGCGGTTCCTGGACAGGCTTATCATAAAATGTTCAACGGCTCGGAAGAAAGACAGATGATCAACCTCAGTACACATCCGACCAGTCTGATCAAGGCCCGATCCAGACAGAACAATATTCAAAGTCGCATCGCTCGCATTAGCCCCTTACTTGCCTGCTGCGGCAATATCCATTTTGTCACTGTTGGCCAATTACTTAAAAGCCGCTTTGATAGCAGAAGCACCCAAACGTCGATCTTAGATTAGAGGTACAAAACGGGTAAAACTATGCAATATTTCATACCTTTTTACAGGTGTGGACAGCGCCATAATTTGAAAGGTAGCCACACCCTCTCAGGCAAGCCAAAAAAAAACAAAAAAAAAACGGGAATGATCTCTCTCTCCCTCTCTCTCTCTTAAGCCCCCGCATAATAATTCGATGATTCTCTCTCTCTCTTTCTCTCTCTCTCTCTCTCTCCCTCTCTCTCTCTCTCTCCCACAAATATATTGAAGCGCATTGTTTTTGTTTTGGTTTTGGTTTTACGGCCTATATAGAATTCATGATCAATCTCCACGAAAGAATGTTGCCAAGTCCGGCAGGTATCGAACCCGCGTCATCCTGATCACCTGTCAGATGCGCATCCGACTGAGCTACTTTCAAGATTAAGATTATTTCACTTAAATCGAGCTGATCGTTTAACCGGAGTACAAAGAAAAAACACCTGACATTCCGAGCTTGGCGTCTCACATGTGACCCGTTTTGTTCACTAATTAGCACAGACTATTCACAAGCACGATCTGCACCATCTCAAACATGCAAGTACAATTTGGGACTTCGAACGAGAAATTACATGAATATAGGCGTCGATGGTTTGTTTGTTTCAACTGAGGGTTAACGACCCGTCAACAATATTTAGGTCATTTTGTTGAGACCGTTTTTTGGGACCGTTACCCAACATTGAGATGAAATGACTTCTCAAGCTATGCCGCCCAATGAAACCAATAGGGTTTATATGCAAGGACATGATACTGGATCAATGTTAATTACAACATAAAAAAAAATAAAAAAATGAAGTCAAATATACGCCTTTGTGAGCTGATTTGCAGAACTCATTACTATACTAAGTTCAGAAACTAAGGTCACGAGTTTGAGCCTTGAATTTTCCTCTTGTGCCGCCCTCAGTAGCATCGGATGCGCGTCTGACTGGTGATCAGGAGGACGCGGGCTCGATACCTGCCGGACTTGGCAACATTCTTTCGTGGAGATTGATCATGAAATCTTCTATATAGGGTGATTCTCCCTCTTCCGCTGATTCAAGAAGGGCATTTGTCAGTTTCTGGCGAAAGAATGTGCGCTGAAATGGTACATGTAACGGTCAATGGCAGGGGTGGGGGTCGGGGCTGTAAATTGATTTTACCTGGCCATGAGCTTCGCCGTGAAGTTTACCGTTTTGGACAATAAGAAATGAGCGACCAATAATAACTCAGATCAGCCTATGCATTTGCGTAGACAAATCAAAGTCTTCGCTGTTCGCATGAGAGTAATCTACCATCGCTTTAATACAAACTATTATGATATAGGATACATATAAAGAATAGTGAGAGCAGATTTGACATGAGCCATCTTCAGTTAGATTAGCCTCACCGAGGCATTTCAGTAGTGAACCCGCTTTTAACAGACTATTGACCCCTTATATGGGGCGCTAACAGTTTGTTTTCCATTTTGTCTCATGCGACTATTTTCGTGCAGTGCCTCGTTGATTCTACAGCGACACGTGATGTCATTGAATATTTTCCAGCACGAGCGGTTATTGCATACGAAAAGGTCGTTACAGGAATATGCTGTCGCCCATATGTGAACAAATTCTTCCAGTCTCTTGTGGTTTTATGCGTTTGCTTTGTTGTCCGGCTATCCAAAGCGCACACAGCGAAGACCCAGATCAGACTGCGCGGGCTGAGCCGAGTCAAAGCCGGGCACGCATGTAAATCTTTTGTTTTTTTAACGTCCCTGTCAACACAGTATAGGTCATTTTGGAGGCATTGCTTCCAATTTTGTGGGACTTTTACCAAACACTGAGATGAAATGACATGTCAAGCCCTGTCGCCCAATGAAACCAATAGGGCTTATAAGCATGGATGGACCACCTCACACGGCTTTGCCTGGGCAGGCTTAGATCCTCTAAGCTCGTGTGCAGGTCGGTTTCAGCTCTGCGTGGAAGCATCATGCAGCCCATCTTTTTCTTCAAGCCCCGATTGGCGGGGGCCGCCACGCACGCATGTAAATCTAACAAATTGCCGCATCACGGCAAACTATCACCAGCCCCCGTAGAGGCAATAACAACGGCCCGCAAAAAAAAAAAAATAAAAAAGAAGATAAATTGCCAGGACGCGTCTACGCTCATAATCGGACTATAAACAGACTAAGAACGCATAGTTTTGACCCAACCACCACGCATCCTGAAAAGCATAGACACGGACCAGCAAGGGTCTAGCCGCAAAAGAAGACACAGGATATAATTCTGGATCAATGTTGATACAAGTTATTCCAACAGAAAAAAAAAAAAAAAAAAAATTCCGTCAAATATTCGCCGGCACGAGCCGATTTGCAGAACTCATTACCATACCATGTTCAAAAACTATGTCACGAGTTTGAGCCTTGAGTTTCTTGTCCACTCCATTTCTCCTATGCCGCCCTCAGTAGCTCAGTCGGATGCGCTTCTGACTTGTGATCAGGAGGTCGGCAACATTCTTTCATGGAGATTGATCATGAAATCTTCTCTAGGGTCATTCTCTCCCTTCCGCTGATTCAAGGAGGGCGTTTTTCAGTTTCTGGCGGAAGGATGTGCGCTTTACTGGTTACGGTCAGTGAAAAAATAATTAATGGCGGAGGTGGGGGTTGGGGATGCTATAATTTGATTTTACGTGGCCACCATCTTCGCCCTTGGTTCTATCTTGAAGTTTACCGTTTAGGACAATAAGAAATGAGCGATCACTGACAAATGAGATCAGCCTGCACATCTGCGTAGACTGAACTAAGTCTCCACTGTTCGCATGAGACTTACAACCCCGCAAAGACTTAAGCACATTGGCTAGATTAATAGGCGGATCTGATTCTTCCTTGGTAGGAAAAGGTTTTTTGATCTGCGCTGGCTCGCTGTGTGTACCGCTACAAGATCATGCTGAGAACACCTGTGCGTCGTGCTAGCTGTCGCGTTCATCTCGGTGACAAGTCGAAGGAACACGGTGACAGAGTGAGTGAGTGAGTGTTTGAGTTTTACGTCACACCAACAGCTAAGGTCATACGGAGACGGGACCTCGGTTTAAAGACTCATCCGAAAGTCTGGAGAAGCCCGGGATCGATCCTGCGACCCCTGGTTTACAAGGCGAGTAGCGTAACCACTGCACCACGGAGGCTTCTACGGTGACAGAGAAATTTGTCATGGTGACAACCAAGATCTATAGGAATGTTTGTTTTGTTTGTTTGTTTAATTTGAGATTTAACGTCCCCGTCAACACTGTATAGGAGACGTTGTTCAATTTTGTGGGACTTTTACCCAACAATGAGATGAAAAAAATGGCATTTCAAGCCCTGTCGCCCAATCAAACCAATAGGGTTTATAAGTATGGACTGTCCGACTTGCAGGCTCTATCCTCTACGCAGTTTACCAGTCCTCGTGTGCAGTCGGTTTCAGCTCTGCGTGGAAGAATCATGCAGCCCATCTATTTCTTCAAGCCCCGATAAGTGTACATAAATACACAAGCCAAAATAAGTTCTGTCGTTTTTCTCTTATTTAAAAACAAATGTCACTAAAGCATCTCGCTACTTATCTATAATGCACTGTACGATTATACTTCGTGATACATTTGACGTCATATTTAGATCATCGATGCAGTATAAAGGTCACATTAGCTATTCGGAAACCGGATGAACTGTGTAGCTGGATGTGAATACTGTTTTTTTTTCTTTGTCTACGCATGTCATATTCTTCGAATATTGACAGCGCAGAGCGCTACCTGATGAGTATGCCTACATTCCTGTTTTCATGCGACCCGATGCCATGTAAACAACAGGTAATAACTGAGATTTACTAAATCATTTTTAGGTTGTGGTTGGGGATGGTGTGCGATTAAAGTAGTACCCTTTCTAGAGTTTCATTGTCTCTCTGCTTCAACCACATTTGTGAAGGTTTGGAGCATTGTAGTGCATTTTCTCTCACGTTACCCTCTGCCAGTCAGTATCGCCGGATAATTTGCAAGGTGCTTTAAGACATTGTGCAGTAAGATATGTCACCTCGACGAGTGAAAACCTCGAAAGGGGCAACTTGTAATTTTATAGCAGCGTATTAAAAGCTGTTGCCAAATACACAACGTGCAGAGACATGCAGGTTTTGTCTCATCAACGCTAATTATGAGTCTTTCAGCACAGCAGTCATCCATTTTTATTTTACGTCAAATTTCCATCGAATACTTTGACGTTCATGACGTTGCCGTGCAACATTTGCTGCGGTGTTACGGAAGTCAGAGGCGCAATGGCTCCGAAACAGTGCTTGCACACCTGGCAATTTCTTTGAAATTGCTTCTGGAGCTTTTGTATTTGGACATTTTCAGCACGTTTGATGGACCAAACTTCAAGCGCCTGTGGTGAAATCGGCCATTTTCTCCAGAAAAATACAAGAAAAATCAAATTAATGAAAAATTTCTGGCAATTATTTCTCCCAAAATCACAGAGATTCACGTTAAAAATTTGACTGACTGCTTGTACTGAAAAAACAAAACAGATGCAGCAACAACTGGGCTAACAGGAAAGTTATAATTAATGTAACAGTGAATATATAACCGACCAGGACAGACTGATTAAACTGCAAACCTTGTTTCATGGAGACGATGCTTCGAGCTGATACCGTATCAGCTGCAACAAGCACAAAGTCCTTGCCCTGTATACCAATCAAGCACTCCATTTTTCTTCAGCTCTCCTTTAAAAATATAACAGTAAACATGAATTTGCAAAACTTGTGTATCAGAACATGATTTCCGGTGTAACTGGTCCGCAGAAAAGGTGCACGATAATGTCCGGAAATTGTCCGGAAAATGGGGGGGGGGGGGGTAGTAAAGATAATGATAAAGATAGAGAAGCTTTATTTAACGTCGCATATTCGAAACAAATAACATAAGCTCTGTAGAGCTTTTATTGTGACAAACAAAGTATCCTCTAACAAATACTTACCTGCCTTCATTTATCTTCCTAGGACTACCCCTGATAATGCGAGCGTCAGCAAAGGGAGCTTGTAGTACCATTTTTCACGCCTTTGGTATGGCGCGGCCGGGGATCGAACCCGCGACCTCCCATTCCCGAAGCGGACGCTCTACCACTGAGCTATCGGGGCCAGTGCGTTATCCCTAATATCTTCACTTCGGGTGGTCAGAAATTAATACAAGAGGCCCATGGGCCACTATGCTCACCAGAGCTCAGGTGCGCACTGCCCAATGGCAGCCATGTATTTTAACCTGATACCAATTATAAAGTCTCCCAAATAAACCCCCATATTCAAATGAGCACCCAACTGGACTCAGTATCTGAAACATTAGGCCTTTTTTGAAGTAGAGGGTGTAGGGCATGGACCCAATGTAGCCCTGGTTGGTATCACTAAATGCGTCTTATCATAAGGAACAAGAATATATATGGTGTAGCAGTGGGGATCTGTATGCCTGAGATATAAGGCATCTTAAGCGGTGGAGGGGTTGGGGCATGCCCTGTTGATCCCAGGAAAGCCCAAGATTGTTGTCCTTAAATGTGTCTAATTATAAGGACCAAGAATATATATAAATGGTTTATGGGTGAGAATCTGAACGGTTTCTGATATATGAGGCCCTTCTATGAAGTGAAGAGGAGAGGAATGGCACCCCCTGCGGACACCCAAGTTGGTGCGCTATTGATAAGGAACAAGATCGTATACGATTATGGGGTGGGAATTCGAATGTTTTCTGAAATATATGGCCTTTTAAAGTTGAGGGGCGGGACACATTGCCCCAGCACAAAGTGACCCCCAGGTTGGTGTAATTGAACAAGTCTTATAATAAGGAACAAGAATATTTTACTTTATGGGTGGGGATCTGAATGATTTCTGGGATATAAGGCTTTTAATGAAGTAAAACAGTGGGGCATGGCCCAGGCACCCCGGATGACGCCAAAGCTAGTGTTATTTGAATGCGTCTTATCATAAGAAAGATGACTATATATGGTTTAGGGGTGGGGCTCTGAACTGTTTCTGAGATATATGGCCTTTTGTGAAGTGGTGGGGTGGGGCAAGGTCCTGGCTTGACCCGGGAGACTTCCAGGTTGGTGCCAATGACTGGGTCTTATCATAAGGAATAATAATATAAATGGTTTAAAGGTGGGTTTTCCGAGATATTGGGTCTTTCATGAAATGGAGGGGTGGGGCACGACCCCAGCACATCACGGGGGACCCCAGATTAGTGTCACTGAGTTCTTCTTATCATAAGAAACAAGAATATATAAGGTTTAGGGGCAAGGATCTGAATGGTTTCTGAGATAGATGGCCTTTTGTGAAGTTGAGGGGTTGGGCAAGACCCCAGCACACCCACGAAAACCCCCAAATTGGTGTCAATGAATGCCTCTCATCATAAGGAACAAGAGTATGTATGGTTTAGGGGTGGGGATCTGTAAGATTTCCAAGATTTTGGGCCTTTAATGAAATGGAGGCGGTTCGGCATGACCGAGGCGCATCCCGGGGACCTCTAGTTTCGTGTCACTGAATGCGTCTTATCATAAGGAACAAAAATATAATATGGTTTTGGGGTGGGGATCTGAATGGTTTCTGAAATATATGACCTTTTGTGAAGTGGAGGGGTGGGGCAAGGCCCCGGTGCACCCCGGAAGACACCCAATATGGTGTCAGTGAATGTGTATCTTTTCATAAGGAACAAGAATATGTATGGTTTAGGGGTGGGGATCTGTAAGGTTTCCAAGATATTGGGCCTTTTATGGAATGGAGGGGGCGGGGCATGACCCCGACACATTCCGGGGGATCCCCAGGTTTGTGTCACTGAATGCGTCTTATCATAATGAACAAGAATATATATGGTTTTGGGGTGGGGATCTGAATGGTTTTTGAGTTATATGACCTTTTATGAAGTGGAGGGTTTGGGGCATGGCCCAGCATAACAATGGGGACCCTCATGTTGGTATAAAAGCATATTGCTGAGAGACATTTACTCAAGGAACATTTCTATAAAAGTTTTGTCAAAATATCTGCAATAATTTAACAGCAAATGCCTTTTTTCAATTTTCCCCATTATAAGTCTATGGAAAATCAAAGTTGCCATAGCAACCAAACTGAAGAGCCGAATTTCATAAAACACAAAATCTATAAAGGCAAACATGGTGGATATTTCCAAAAAATCCCAGGCTCATAGAGCATACTGTTTCTTAGGAGATGATTTTTGAAGTAGATATTTTTTTTTTTTTTTTTTTGTATTTTTTCGTTTTGGTTTCTTTGGCAACCAATAGAAATGAGCAGTAGGCCTAAAATCATATGGCAGATAGTAGATTGCCTAAGGAACATTTCTATGAAAGTTTTGTCAAAATATCTGCAGAGGCATGACAGTAAATGCCATTTTACAATTTTCCCCATTATAAGCCTATGGAAACTTTAAGTTGCCATAGCAACCAAACTAATGAGCCGATTTTCATTAAAAATATAAACTTTAAATACCCCAGCCCAAGGATGCTACAGATGAAATTTCGGCTGAATCGGCCCAGTGGCTTCAGAGGAGATGTCGTTTGAAAGTGTTGACGTCAGACGACAGACGACAGAGGACGACGGACAACTGCCCATCCTATAAGCTCCCCCGGAGCCTTTGTTCTGGTGAGCTAAAAATTGGTATCAAATAAAATTTTAAGCTCCATTCCAAAAGATTATTAAAAATTATTTTTCATTTTTAACATTTTGAGGGTCCATTTCTGAAGTTAATTTGTCCGGGAAATTCCCGGATTGTGACCTGGATGTTGGGGTAGTGGTGCATTAACCCTAATATCTCGACTTCGGGTGTTTAGAAATTAATAAAAATTAGTACCAAATTAAAAAATTTAGCTCCATTCTAAAAGATTATTAAAAATTATTTTTAATTTTTAATATTTTAGGGGTCCGTTTTTTAAAGTTCATTTGTCCGAGAAATTCCCGGATAATAATGTATGTCGTGTACTCATTATAAGCGCCTCACCGAGGCGGTTCTAATGAGTGCACACAACATGACTTTATTTTATAGAAGATCAAAAAGATATAATAAGTTATCTTTAATTACGGCTCAATACCTACTTGGCAAACAGTGTATATCTTGATCAAAAGTTTAACCCATTACATGCCTAGACATTACGATAACACACCCGTGCGACATAGTGCATTTTTCACATCTCCAAAATGGCTACTTTTCTGATGAAAATCCGATGATATTCTTGTTATAAATGTTCAGTAAGGCGGTTCTAACGAGTACCCACAACTTATGTCTTGGAGCAGAAATAAGAAAAATAATGTATACCCCCGTAAACCCAAGTTTTCTCTATATAAAGTGGGGTTTAGGGGGGTCTTCATTTCACGGACTTGTTCACGTGATGGTCCCATTTGTTGGACATTGGCAAATAGTGTAGTTCCAGATCAGATCAGATCAGATATTTAACCCATATATGCCTGGAGTCCCATTTGTGGGACATTGGCAAACAGTGTAGACCCAAATGATCAGACGCTGCAATACGTGGCGTCTGATCTGGGCCGCAAAATGCTGGCAATGAATTAGGTGTACGGACTTTGAGTGATTTTACGGACCATTATCAATACACTCAGGCATTTTACAGAAGCACCAGACTGGAATTTTTACGATTTTACAAGTGAAGGAATGAAGTTTACGCCTGCCTGTATCGTTAACTTTCGGGAACGCTGACATTTTTCCATTTTCCAAACATTGAACTAAATGCTGTCTCATTTTTGACACGTCGAATATTATTCTAGTGTTAAATGAGTCCGGAGCAAAACAAAACTCTACCACATTCGCTATTGCAAAAAGCCCACAATCATTAGAATTCGGTTGTTGTTGAGCAGGGGTTTACACGTGTTCCTTATTTCTGCTCAAAAACACAGGTTGTGGGTACTCGTTGAAACCGTCTCGCCGTTCTGTGGAGTTCGTATGTTGCATCCCTAAACGTCCGACATCCCTAAGTGTCCGACCAAAATTTTAATTTCTCGCAAAATTGTTGGAAACGGTGGGGAATGTTCAATTATGACATTTTAAGTGAAAATTTCGAAAAAAAAAAATTTTGGGAAATATTCGAAATTTAACTTCAATTTTTTCTTGTCGGACATTTCGGGGTGCCCCATGCATCCCTAAGTGTCCGCCATCCCTAAATGCTCCGACAACATGAAAATTGACTAAGAAAGCATTTTTATTGTTAATAATCAATCAATGATAAATAAAAAGACAAATTTAACGTTAAACCTATGTTAAAAATGTTCACCTTTGGAAATAAGCATTGCAATATATGGATCCGAATATACCGGCATCCTTAGATGTCCGCCAGCATGACAAAATCTTAGTTTCTCGGGAAGATGTCCGAAACGGTGGGGAATGATCAATTGTGACATTTTAAGTGAAAACTTCGCTTTTTTTCTCGAAAATATTCGAAATTTAACTTCATTTTTTTTTTTCTTGTCGGACACTTAGGGATGACCCATGCATCCCTAAGTGTCCGCCATCCCTAAATGTCCGACAACAAAAGAACGCATGTTTTTTGTTTATTAATTTTCAAATAATATTAAATAAAAAGACGTTAAATCCATGTTAAAAATTTTCACCTTCCGAAATAAGCATTAGAATATATGGATTCGAGTATGTCCGCAATCTCTAGAATCTCTAGAAGTCCGCCAGCATGACAAGTAACTAAGATCATTTTTTTTTTCTTCTTTTTTTTCGCTAATTATCAATTATGATTATAAAAAAAATAGACATCAGAGTGGTTGGCAAATCCCCCGACCAAAAGGCAATATTGCCTTCAGAAATTTTTTTTCACAAATAGAAAGCGCATTACACACATTCTCAACCATGTGAACAATTATGCCAAGTATTGTCAATAGATCTTGAAGGGTTTTGGAGTTATGGTGATCACGAGATAGTCATAGTATTTTATTGGAAAGGGATATAACTCTAAAACCATGGTACCAAGAGTTGTGGTTCTTGCGCATGACACGCCATCTCAACCTTGTCTACAATTATGCCAACTATCATAAATATACCTTGCAGGGTATAGGAGTTATGGCGATCACAAGATAGTCATTCTATTTTATCGAAAGGGAAGATAATTCAAAAACCATTCTTACGCATGACACGCCGTCTCAACCTTGTGTACAAGTATGCCAAGTATCACCAATATATCTCAAAGGGTATTTAAGTTATGGCCATCACAAGATTGCGTATACGGACGGACGCCAGGCTGATCGCTTTATCCTCCGAACCTTTTCGGTCGAGGGATAAAGACAAAAATATGTTATACCTGTGCTAAAAACTTTACCTTAAATTACACAAACGCCTACTTAAACATATTTTAAAAAATTTACCTGAAACAAAAAAAAATGAAAAATTTCTGTTGAATAAAAAAAAAGGATTTGTTTTTATTTCTGCTCTAAACAGATGTCGCGGGCACTTGTTCGAAACGCCTCGCCGAGACTGTACTAACTAGTACCAACGATCTATGTCGTAGAGCAGGAGTTAAGAAAATAATGTATAACCCAGCGAACCCCACTTTTACTTTTTTAAATGTGGGGTTTAAGGGTAAAAATTTTAGGCGTGTTTTATGTGATGGAAAATAAGCATCTTAATAGCGGGTCCAAATTAATATGGTCACCCAAAATGTCTGCCAACCCAAAATGTCTGACAACATTAAAAAAAAAATGAGAAACATTTGTGAGATGCCAAGTTCTGCAACGGAAAACCATGTGGTTTTTCTCCAGGTACTCCGGTTTTCACCAATCTCTGATTAACGATCGGCTCGATATGAGTGAAATAATCTTGAATGGGCCGAAAAACCCAAAACCAAAGAAAAAAATCTTTTTATCGTTAACAATCATAACACATACGATATAAGAGCCGGCGCATGACAAACTCTACAATTAGACCGGTGCGACCAAATCAACCTGTGCAATCATCCTCTATTACAATAGGGGGTGACAATGGGATGCGTATGCTGATCTGAATCTTCGCTGGTCGTTTAAGACTTCCTATTAGGTTTCGTCATGCGGTGGCTCATATGTAATAGACGAAATAACGTTACCATTTTATTATATGAGCCCGCGCATGAAAAAGTCTACAAGAAGGTTTGAGCGACCAGCGAAGACTTAGAACAGACCCTTTTTTAGGGTTTACTGCATCTTCCACGTTCAAAAATGTCACAATTGATCATTCTCCACCGTTTCGGACATCTTCCCGAGAAAATAAGATCTTGTCATGCTGGCGGACATCTAAGGATGACGGTATATTCGGATTCATATATTGCAATGCTTATTTCCAAAGGTGAACATTTTTAACATAGGTTTAACGTTAAATTTGTCTTTTTATTTATCATTGATTGATTATTAACAATAAAAATGCTTTCTTAGTCAATTTTCATGTTGTCGGAGCATTTAGGGATGGCGGACACTCAGGGATGCATGGGGCACCCCGAAATGTCCGACAAGAAAAAAATTGAAGTTAAATTTCGAATATTTCCAAAAAATTTTTTTTCGAAATTTTCCCTTAAAATGTCATAATTGAACATTCCCCACCGTTTCCAACAATTTTGCGAGAAATTAAAATTTTGTCGGACACTTAGGGATGTCGGACGTTTAGGGATGCAACATTCGTATACTCTCTGTTTAGAGCAGAAATATGAAAAAAATGGGATTTTTTGTTTTACCAGACTTTCATCTGAGGGTTGCTAAATTTATATTTCTAGATCTCTGCTTAAAACGTACAGTATAGGTACTTTACGATGTTTTTTAGCTGAAATAAGGAAAATAATAATAAACTACATTTTATATAAAGAAAACTGGGGTTCATGGGAGTATACATTATTGTTCCTATTTTTGATCCAAGACATAGGTTGTTGCTATTCGTTAAAACCGCCTCAACGAGGGTGTTCTAACGAGCAACCACAACCTATGTTTGCAGTATAAATAAGTAAAATATGACGAACCATTTTGGAAATGTGAAAAATGCACTATATCTCGATACGTTAAGTCCTACAAAATTGGAATGCAATGTCTTCAAAATGACCATAATAGTGTTGGCGGTGATGTTTAATCTCAATTCAAACAAACAAAATAACAGCATTCATTCAAAATATCAATTGGACACAACTTTTGTGGAAGTCACTTTCTGCTATTTCAATCCAGGTATGCAGCACACGTCAACTTATTATGAGTTAAAGCAATTAACTTAACACATGTTTAATCTCATTAGAAAATAAATGGCCCGTAAAATCGCTCAAAGTCCGTACACCTAATTCATCGCCAGCAAGAAATGGATGCGGCTCAATTTCGTCGTTGTTTATTTGTTTGTTTGATTTGAGATTTAACGTCCCCGTCAACACTGTAAATGTCGTTTTGGAGACGTTGCTTCCAAATTTGTGGGACTTTTACCCGACATTGAAATGAAATGACACCTCAAGCCCTGTCGCACAATGAAACCAATAGGGTTTATAAGCACGGACCGACTCGTGCGCACCGCTTTGCCTGGGCAGGCTTAGATCCTCTAAGCAGTTTACCAGTACTCGTGTGCGGGTCTGATTCAGCTCTACGTGTAAGCATCGTGCACATCATATATATTTCTTCAAGCCCCGATGGGCGGGGGCCGTTCGTCGTTGTTAAAGCAAACAGTGTAGAACCAGGTCAGATGCCACATTTTGCGGCTCTGATCAGACGGCAAGTTTTGCAGCGTCTGATCATAATGGTCCGTAAAATCACTCAAAGTCCGTACACCTAATTCATCGCCAGCAAGAAATGGATGCGGTTAAATTTCGTCGTTTAAGCAAACAGTGTAGACCCAGATCAGATCCGCATTCTGCGGCCCAGATCAGACGCCAAGTTTAACAGCGTCTGATCATAATGGTCCGTAAAATTACTCAAAGTCCGTACACCTAATTCATCGCCAGCAAGAAATGTATGCGGTTAAATTTCGTCGTTGTTTAAGCAGACAGTGTAGACTCAGATCAGATACCGCATTTTGCGGCCCAGATCAGACGCCAAGTTTTGCAGCGTCTGATCATAATGGTCCGTAAAATTACTCAAAGTCCGTACACCTAATTCATCGCCAGCAAGAAATGTATGCGGTTAAATTTCGTCGTTGTTTAAGCAAACAGTGTAGACTCAGATCAGATTCCGCATTTTGCGGCCCAGATCAGACGCCACGTTTTGCAGCGTATGATCATTTGGGTCTACACTGTTTGCCAATGTCCCACAAATGAGACGCTAGGCATATATGGGTTAAATATGAGATCTGGATCTACATTGTTTGCCAATGTCCCACAAAAGGGACTCCAGGCATATATGGGTTAAACCTTTGATCAAGATCTACACGTACTGTTTGCCTATGTCCCGACAATGGGACGCTAGGCATATATGGGTTAAACCTTTGATCAAGTTCTACACTGTTTGCCAAGTAGATCTTGAGCCGTAATTAAAGATCACTTATTATTTCTTTGTGATCTTCTATAAAATAAAGTCATGTTGTGTGCACTCATTAGAATCGCCTCATTATTATCATTATTTGATACTAATTTCATTAATTTCTGACGACCCAGTGGAGATATTAGGGATAAGGCACCATTACCCACAACCTCCAGGACACAATCCGGGAATTTCTCCGACAAATGAAATAATTTTTAATAATCTTTTAGAATGGAGCTAAAATTTTTAATTTGGTACTAATTTTTATTAATTTCTCATGGGCGTCGGAACAGGGGCGGCAGGGGGCGGCGGCGCCGCCGCCCAAATATTTTTGCCGATCATAAAAATCGGTATACATGTATATAGAAAAGCGAAAAATGAAAAAAAAAAAGGATGACAAGTTTGTTTTCTCGTGCAACGGTTTTGCCAAATTCACAGGTGTCATCTTCGCTAACCGTGATAATTGCCCGCAGGAGGTAAAGGATTAACGGTGAAAGAATAAAACCGCCTCATCATTGGAAGGCGTATTTTCGCCATTTATTGTCAAAAAACGTGATTAAGTCATTTAAATAAACAATGACCCATGTTTAACTTAATCATAACAGGGATATTGGGGAGTCGGCTGCTTTAAGGTTTGTACCGCCGGACGATCAAAGGCGCTTGTCAACAGCGATTCCGTTACTTTTGGTTGTAAAAAAAAAAAAAAAAAAAAAATATTATTATTATTTTAAGACACTAAAGCAAAGATTTTATATTTAATAGTTCTCCTGTCTTCTGCGTATAAGTGAGACAAATTCATCTCATTATAAAAATGAGAAAAAAATGTTCCAGCTCAGAATGCATCAAAAATTTTCTCGGGGAAGCCCCCCCCCCCCCCCCCAACTCCCGCAACGAGAGGTGGCTCCACCTCTCGTGCTCTTCCCCTTACACTCGCGCCTTCGGCGCTCGTCAAAAACGCCTCCCCAATGTCAAAATAGTTCCGACGCCCCTGTTTCTGACCACCCGAAGTCGAGATATTAGGGTTAATGTACCACTACCCCCAACATCCAGGTCACAATCCGGAAATTTTCCGGACAAATTAACTTCAGAAATGGACCCTTAAAATGCTAAAAATGAAAAATAATATTTAATAATCTTTTAGAGTGGAGCTTAAAATTTTATTTGATACTAATTTTATTAATTTCTGATCACCCGAAGTGGAGATATTAGGGATAACGCACCACTACCCCCATTTTTCGGACAATTTCCGGACAATTGCCGGACATTAGTGTTCGCCTTCATTATCCAACTGCTTCATTGACTAACAAATAATTCAAACTTGAAATAAATGGAAATGATAACATTCTGAAAGGCCCATACTGAATATTAGATAATCAATTTCAGTAGGAATATTTTTTTCTTCTTTTCATTTTTTTTTTATACAGGTCACGTGATTTTTTTCGGAACAACACACGGTCTATTTCCTTGGATTGGAGCGAAAGTTGCCGAAGCCGGTAAATTTTCCATTTATTTTAGGCATCGTATTTGTCATCATTTAAATGTAGTTCATAAAAGACGGGAATTTATGTTGTCTGCGATGGCAACCTATCAGTATAGTTCTGGAAGTTGACAGATGCCAAATAATAATCTGCATATTTTTGCATGTTTTTACCCCACCCATAGGCTACATACAATGCCGTCTGAATCATCAGTCGCACAGGATCTTGAAGAATCACTACATGCGGGGACGATTTTTTTCGATATTTTTGTTTCATTAAAAATGACTTGATTGTTACAAATGCCATTTATCAGTGTCGCTAATATGCCTGCATTCTGATTCCGTTGGACAGATTGAAGACTTACCGTAGAATACCGTAGAATAGCTTTAAACAGGTCCGGAACAACCTAAAATTGATCTACTGTAGTTCAATTTATCTAAAATAGACCAATCGATCTTCTAAAAGAAAGGATAAAACGATATATGTAAACATTGCAATGCATCGACCATGTTTTGCAAAATGGCGAGTTTATCATTTTATTACTTCACAAAAAACGTGACGAAATTCGCTAATTACCCAAAAATCCATCGGGGAATTTTGCTGTAAAATAGACGTTTTTAACACAGAAAACACTTCACTTTCGGGAATATTGCCCTTCCACTTACAAAACCATAAAATGCGTGGTTTTATCTTCGCCAAAATGTTGACACACATCGATTTTGTTGATTTCCGGATCTGGAAGCGAGGTCAAGCCGCTTACAGCATCAAAAAGCAGCATCTTTTCAGTTTTCATCATCAACTATGGAGGACAAAGTATGTCATAATCATCACGCATTTTCCATCATAGTGAACTTAATTGAAACTTATAAAAATGGTAGTTATGACGTCTTATGTATGAATTCTAGTTGTTTTAATATTGTTTGGTCAGGTATAGGAGTTAGAAGCCTCCCTGGTGCAGTGGTTACGCTACTCGCCTTGTAAACCAGGGATCGCAGGATCGATCCCGGGCTTCTCCAGATTTTGGATGAGTCTTTAAACCGAGGTCCCGTCTCTGTATGACCTTAGCTGTTGGTGGGACGTAAAACTAAAACTCACTCACTCACTCAGGTATAGGAGTCAAGGCCGGGCTGAGCCACCGAGCCAAAAATGCCAACCCGGTGATTCTTTAGTTTCTCTTTTTCTCCTTTTACTGCTACTCGCTCACATCTGCAGGGATTATTTTGGGCAGGGCCATGGGGCCATAGTCCCATTAGTTTTGAAAATGGCCCCTTGTTTTGGAAAGCAGGGGCCATTTTTATATGGGGAGAGATAGGGAGTAGCCATTCCGAAGCTAGTTCTTTCTGCTTTTTAGTCAAAATGGCCCCATCGGCATTTTCACCAGAATTATCCCTGCATCTGAGCATTACAAGTAGGATTTCCTGGGTGATAACCAGTACTTTTTTTCAGCAATGTGGATGAAGTGGCTTGCTCAAGGGCACAACACTTTAGTCAGCGTGAGGCTCGAACACGCAACCTCTTGATCACAAATCCGATGCGAAACCACTGCACCAAAGTTCCGCCTCATGTTACAATTAAGCCATTAATTGTAGTCCAATTAAGGTTAAACCATGAAATAATATCATTCTATATAACTGATAGTAGTAAAATCCCAGTACTTTGTCCGATTTTGGTTTATTACAGTGTTTCCAAAAGCCAAGGACCGGAATAATTAGTACTAATATATTTTTTTCAAAGTAACTCGTCAGTTTGAGGGGCTTTTAAGTCCTACGGTTATTTCAATTTGATAACGTTTATCATTTATTCATAGAAAAAATAAAATATGTATATACCGGGTCGAGACTTAATGATCAAATTAAATTAGTGTTTTTTATTTGTTTCTATATTGCATTGATTTGAAACCTGCATATGGTAGGTAGGAAAGTAGAAGAAGGCAATCGATACAAATATCAGAGACACCAAAGGGAAAGAAAAACTTAATTCGATTTAACACGGCCATAATCCTCGGCATTTCTTCCGTCGCAATTCAGACAAACAATTTCTTTAGTCAACATGAATGGCCCCTTATTCAGAAGTGCAACATCTCCGAGTAGGGCGGGGGTACGCTTGTATCTGGTAGGAAGGACAGATCACTTTTTAATACCTCAAGTTGCTAATCACCCCAATCTGCATTTTTAAGGACTTTGGGCGAGACTCGTTTCACTCCAACCTTGCATCACATTATACTATCGTACTCTACACTCTAACACGGATAACATAAGGCAGTTTGTGGTTTTGGTTATAGACATACACAATTGTGCGGTTCGGGGTGATTAAATTGCCGGTTTGGAGTGCTGTACCTTAGCCCAATCTTTCTGGCTTATTTGAGCCAATAACCATTCTTCTGACCCTACCTTTGCCTACAGTGTCCTGTCCCACATTACCCTACCCCAGCATAACATACCCCACCCGCAAAACATTGGTACGTAAAAAATCCTGTCCAGTAGCCCCCACCTCCATCTGCTCATGATACTCCACTCCTGGTTCTACATAATGTTTTGATAACAGCCAAGTCGTGTTTATAAATAACCCAAACACTTATTAAACTCTTCTAAAATGGGCACACTTAACATGGAAGGCCATGTTATCAGGATGGCAGAGGAACATTTGCCAAAGAACATCTTTGGAGAATTAGACATGGGCAAACACTCCCATGATGGTTATAAGAAGCGTTACGTAGACACCCTCAAAATCACCCACAAGGCACAAGGACTTCAACATACCAACAGAGCCGTGGGAAGAAACTGCACAGACACAGGGCCGAGCAAATGGGCAAGGCCTCATCACAATGGGTGCTAGAGAATGAGGCAAAGAAAATCAGCTAAGCTGACAAAAAAGCCCATTGCACAAAGCCAGAGCTAAGAGATCATCAACAAGCTGTCTTTACCCAGCAAGCACAAACCAGCGGGCCAACCTTGGACGGACACAACGTATGTTTGTCGGGTCAACGGCGATTCGGCGTTGACATGTATCGTTGCCATTCCGACTTGGGCCCGACAGACTATTCAAAGCTAAAATTGGTCTCCTCAGCCATCTTGGAACACACAAACAATAGCATTTCTTGCATGTGATTAAAATTGGTCACTGTCAGTTATTACAGACGAACTATTAATTGCATTCCCAATAATAATGTCTTAGTAACTGTTCATTTACACCTATGACATATATTGTCCACCGTACTTTCAGAGGCTGACTATTAAAAATAAGATTAGCAGCAGCATAAGGGACCCAATTATCGTTCTTTGAATTGAAAATGGCAGCGTCCATGACAGGTTGATGAAATCAGTGGCAAAATTGGGTATTTACTGTTAATTTATCTAGAAAATCTGATTTTTCCAATTACCACCCATTTTTAAATTTAAAAAAGACGTGTTTTGCAAAAAAATCCCTGTCGAAAATACAGTGTGACTTAAGAAATGGGATTACATGCACAAACCTAACAATTCTGCCAGAGACTCCACTTGCAATATTTACATATGAGCATACTCAGTGTATTTATATCGTTTCTTCAGTGCTTTTAGAAGATCAATTGGTCTTTTTTAGATGAATTGAACTACAGTAGATGAATTGTAGGTTGTTCTGGACCTGTTAAAAACAGAATTGACAAGCTTTGGAACACTGAAGAGATGTACAGTTTCTGAGTAGTTCATCTCAAAGCAATTTGGGATATATGTACACAAGAAAAAAGATCTGTCATCAATACATTCTGATCTCACGATATCGGAGCGTGATAGCTCAGTGGTTAGTGCACTTGCCTCTGATGCTAGAGGTCCCGGGTTCGATCCCCGGCAGCGGCGATAAAATTTCGGTGTCTGAACACGCTCCATTGGCATCATTTGCAGGGATGAATGTCATAAAGTGCACCGTCCTTCGGATTGGGACGTTAACTGGAGGCCCCCTGTGCAGGGAGAACCATCCCCTGTGCAGGTTAAAGATCCCTACTGTAATTACATGATTACTGTGTAGGCTTTCATCCTGCAAAACCTGGAGTGTATGTAATATACACCTGCTGTAATGGTCAAATGTGACTGACGCAGTATGAGAAGATAGATAGATAGAGAACAGACATGCAGTGGCTAGCCGTCAGAAACTGGACGACCAGCCTACGAGTCTGCCTGTCCAGTACTGGACGACCAGCCAACAAGTTTGCTTGTACCAGACTGCTAGCCAACCCACGTAGGAATGGCTAGCCATCCGGTAATAAATTTTAGTCGTTTCATATTATAGGGTATGAATGTTAAATAAGAGTATTCACTTTGAGATGTCTAAAAAGGTATGAAAAGCATGTGCTCGCTAAAATCATTATATTTCATGAATTGATGATTTGCTGAATCATATGTTGCATCTGAGAGTCGGACAAAAGATACGAAATCCAGAGTCGTTGATTCCTGGTGTATGAATGTCATTTGACGTGTCACCAGTAACAATTCTGATTCTGATAAACGTCGTATCTTCGTAAACACGACTCTAAAATGGAGCAAATACGCCTAAAAATCGTATCAAATACGACCATCAAATTCTCAATACGCCAAGGTTGTTCCATTGCGGACGTATCAAAAAGCAATCAAAATCGCGATAATTTTCGATGCGTCATACTCTTTATCAAAATCTGTTTCAATGTTCAAGAACACTTCGAAATTGATCCATTCATGGATGATGACATTTGTTTTAATTACGCTATTACACTTCAACCTTTTGACCCTCATGTATTGACTACTGATCCGCTTACCTTTAATCAGCCTCAAGTTGTGACAACTATCAACATGACTTGGAAACTCATTATTAATGCGTGATTACATTACGGTATTTATTATCAAAGGGAAAGTCGCAGGCATTAATAACTTGATCCGATGACAACGCCTGAAGCATGAACAGTCACTTTGACAAGCGTGCATAAAAATATGATTCAGAATATTGTTACGAGGCCACATTGACTCCTAAGGAAATTGTCATCTTGCGAGAAAAAATTGGGTTCGACAGACCTACAGTTTCACATTGTCAAGTAGTTGGGAATTAAATATCAAAACATATGCGAAAACGATAAAAAGTTAGAGCCCACTTTTTGTTTTTGTGGAGAACCTGACTAATGTGAAATCGGCCATTTTCTCCAGAAAAATACAAGAAAAATCAAATTAATGAAAAATTTCTGGCAATTATTTCTCCCAAAATCACAGAGATTCACGTTAAAAATTTGACTGACTGCTTGTACTGAAAAAACAAAACAGATGCAGCAACAACTGGGCTAACAGGAAAGTTATAATTAATGTAACAGTGAATATATAACCGACCAGGACAGACTGATTAGCTTTCACAGATGCGCTGGCTGGTCTGTGTCCACTGGCTGCACATTTTATTTTATTTTTGCCGAGTGCTGAATTTTCCCCCTTTTACCAATTGCATGCAGTTGCTGCAATCAGTGGAAATTTCCCGCCTTTTAACACGTAGCACATAAGGCCGCTGCATGCGACTTGAATAAGATAGAAAATTGGGAACACAGAACATGGGTTTGAAAACGTTTTAATGACAATATGACCTGAGTGACGGCTTAAGATTCTGACCACCCCAAAATGACCTTTACATTGTTGACGTTGACGGGGACGTTGAACCTCAAATCAAACAAACAAAAAAATGGGAGCTTCAGACCAACAGCGTTTTAACGATTTCTTTGTTTTAAGCGTCCAGGATATAACGCCTCTACAGTGTATCTAAGAAACTGTTAAAATCCCACCCCTAAACCATATATAATCTTGTTTCTTATGATAAGACGCTTTCAGTGACACTAACCTGGATGTCCTGGCCCCTGGACACGCCCCACCCCTTCCATTTCATTAAAGGCCTTACATCTCAGAAACCGTTCAGATCCCCACCTCTAAATCATATATATTCTTGTTCCTTATGATAAGATGCATTCATTGTCAGCAACCAGGGCATGCAGGAACAGGGTTATATTTGGCTCAGCAGAGTTCTCACTAGGATTTTGAAAACAGTTTAAGAATCCATCCATGGAAAAAGTTGGAGTCAAATTATGAAAAGTTGGAGTTTGACCTAAAAACGTGTGTCAATGATGGCTAAATGCATGCGGCTGTAGAGTGTGTCTGTAAGACTCCAAAAGACCCTTATCCTGCTTACAATGACAAACCCTTTTCTTGCAGTGGAGATCCAGATCAGATGGCTTCCATCTAATCAGGATTTACACTGTCACTCAGATTGTGAATTTGAATGGATAAATTACATGAGGTTTTGAAATTCAGGAGTGGACGGCAGCTAAATTAATTTATTCATCAGGATAAGGGTTTAAGTTGAGTTTGAGCAGTTAACAGTAGTACAGGCTCTGATCAGACTGCTCCAACAGGAAAACTCTGTTCAGGTCATGCACTACATCCTAGTACATAAAATGGAATCTGAAACTTATGGATTCTTACAATATTTCACATAATGATAAAAGACGTCACACTAGCCAAAATTTCCAGTCCAGTCCATTAAAACAATAAAGACATTGTTTAATACGAAAGTGTGACAAACTCAAGTCATAATTTTCCTTATTCGTAATAAAGACGATTTATACTGACACGATTATTGCATCCTTTCATATGCCTCCGACATTTTTTCAACAATCAAATCCTTACCGATAATCCAACTGTGTATACAAGTATCTGAAAACAAAACATCAATTAATGTTAATCAGCCATGTGCTTGATTTAATCACACAAAACACCCGCAAGACTGACTTGTCAATCTTCAAGCTGTGACGCTCTGATTGGCTGAGAGAGCAATACAGACCACTGTGCTTGAACAATCCTTGCGGTGACGTTTAACGGTAATTTGGGATGGGTATTGTCAGAATTTTCGTATCACGATATATTGCGATACGGTTACTGCATATCACGATACGTACCAGGATACCACAATATATTATGTAGCCATCTGAAACACACTGGTAATTGGGAAACCCCACTACATGTATATATGGGAAAAAGAACAGGGGTTTCAATAACTTTTTTTGGCATCCAGGTTTCAAGTAAAAGTAGGAGGGTAATTTTCTATGTTATCTGTATTTACCCCATACAAATTTATCAAAAGTAACAGGGGATAAAGTCAAAGTTTTGTTTTGTTTGTTTGATTTGAGGTTTAACGTCCCCGTCAACACTGTAAAGGTCATTTTGGAGACGTTGCTTCCAATTTTGTGGGACTTTTACCCGACATCGAGATGAAATGACATCTCAAGCCCTGTCGCCCAATGAAACCAATATGGTTTATTAGCATGGACGGTCCGCCTCGCACCGCGGTTCCTGGACAGGCAAAAGTCAAAGTAGAAGGGGAAAATCCCCGCCTCCCGCCTCTTATTGAAACCCCTGAAAGAAGGGAGTTCTGCTCATGCACTTACAAAACAAAGGTACTTATAAGAATTGTTCCAATTTTACGAGGGGAAATAAAGATTCTATCTGAAAATGCCATTAAATGTTGTATTAGATTGATGGCCTCAGTCACGTTTTTTGCAACTGTCATCTTTTGCAACCTGAAATGTTATCGGCTTTTTCTTTTTGAATGACCAACTCAGTATAAGAAGAAAGATAGATAGATTTTAGTTGGCCATGGTAAAGTTTGTTTTTGTTTCTCTCAATTACGCAATCTTGTAAATGCTGGGCGGCTTACACTAAAACGGCGTATACAACAACAACAGCCGCGTGATTCACCGAAATCCTAACTCGGCCTACATTTTGACCGGCTTATACAGAAAGGGTGGAATTATTTAAATTACTAAATTTAGCCCCGGGAATGATTGTTTACACCGAGCTGTATTTACCGATCAGTTATGAAAGAAAATATGAAAAATGAATGAAAACAAAGAATATATCGGTATTGGCAGACCGTATTGTGATATGATTTTTTTCTGAACTGTATCACGATATACTGATAATACCGCACATCACTAATGGTAAACTTTTGATATGAAAGCAGTGGCTAAATTTGGAGATCAATTTGACCCCCGCTGTCATCTTTTGATGTGATTAAGGTCGTTTTTACACTCTATTACAGACGCGTCAGGCAAAAAAAAAATTGACGTAATTAAGAATCCACGGTACAAAAGCAAAAACAGGTGTAAAAATAAGCCAGATTCGGCATTTCCGAGAACTCTGGCTCAGCCCTAAGCGTGGGGACACATTTAGAGATGCCAACTAGGGCGACTCCTGGGGTTGCCCTGGGGCCATGACCCATCCCTCCACTTCATAAAAGGACATATTTCAGAAACCATTCAGACCCCCACCCCTAAACTATATATTGATAAGGCGCTTTCAGTGACACGAACCTGGAGGTCTCCTGGGGTGGTCCGAGGCCATGCCAAACCCCCTCCATTTGATTAAAGGCCTTACATCTAAAAAACTGTCCAGATCCCCACCCATAATCCATATATTCTTGTTCCTTATGATAAGACACATTTAGAGACGCCAACTAGGGTTTGCAGCAGACAGTAAATCCTTTTTTCCAACCGCTACTTTTAACGATTCCGACCTCCGGCAAGTGAAGGGAAACAACTCAAATTGTCTAAGCGCTTAGGATATGCGAGTTGTGCCCCTTTGACCTTCATTGCTACAGGGAACCAGTACATCCAAAATGGTGTTATTTCAGCTGTCACATTTTCAACGTAGTTTATCAGCTGTTCTTGAATGTAAGTTTATTGGTAGAGATACTCCCCATTGTTATACCCCTGGCATACGAAGTATGCTATGGGGGTATATAGTTTTCGTCCTGCCGTTCGTCCGTCTGTCCTTCTGTGTGTCCGTCTTTCCGTTTGTCCGTCCGTTAACATTTTGGTTAAAGTTTTGCGTCAAAGTTTCTAGGAGATTGTATCTTCTGAACCCTTTGATAGATTTAGTTGATACTTACACTGAAGTTACATACTGGTCTAAAGATTTCATTGATGCATGTCCCCCCCCCCCCCCCCCCCCCCCCCCACAGTGACCTTGATGTCAAGGTCACAGACTTAGAAATTTTACATTTGGTTAAAGTTTCTGAGAGATTGTATCTTCTGAACCCTTTGATAGATTTAGTTGATACTTACACTGAAGTTACATACTGGTCTTAAGATTTCATTGATGCATGTCCCACCCCCCACAGTGACCTTGAGGTCAAGGACACATACTTTGAAATTTTACATTTGGTTAAAGTTCTATGACAAAGTTTATAGATGCCTATATGTTCTAAACTCTAAGACAAATTCAGTTGATACTTGCATCAATGTACCAGTCCCAACATTTTGTGATGTATGTCCCTTCCCCCACCCACGGCGACCTTGACCTCAAGGTCATGGACTTAGAAATTTTACATTTGGTTAAAGTTTTATGACAAAGTTTATAAATGGCTGTATGTTCTAAACTCTAAGACAAATTCAATTCATACTTGCATCGATGTTGCATACCAGTACAAAGATTTCATTGATGCATAACCCACCCTGCTGCTTTAGTAACATTGATACCCCACTCCTTCAGTAACTTTGATGCCCTCACTCCCTTGGTCCATTTAGAAATTTTATGTTTAGTTTACAAGCACATTTATAGATTCTTATAGCTTCTTGACATCTTCATTCATATTACATACAAGCTTGAAAGCTATATCAGAGTATGGTGCTGGCCGGGGGTATATGTGACCCACTGGTCGCTTTCTCTAGTTTATTCTGTTATTGAGTAATTCTGAACCTACTTTAATGGTGAAATATGGCCAATAGCATTACTGACAGCCATTTAGTGTGGATTGATAAGCGGCATCTCATCAAACTATCACCACGACTTGTATTGGCATCTCGGCAAACTACAACTGCGACTTATATCGCGATCTACATATATCATGCTAGCGGAACTTGGACTCCAAACATCCAAATATATTGGATCTACAGTGTACTTCAGAATCCATTTAGATCCCAACCTCTAAAGCAGATAAACTAAAGATTGTTCCTGTGATAAGCCACTTTCAATGACACCAACCTGGAGGTCCCCCGGGGTGCACTGGGGCCATGCCACACTCACTGCATTCCATTAAAGGCCTTATCTCTCAGAAACCCATCAACCCCCCACCACTGAACCATATATATTCTTGTTCCTTATGGTAAGATGCATTCAATGTCACCAACAAGGGCATGCGAGAACAGCGTTATTTTTGGGTCTGTCAGAAGCGTAGGGACTAGGGATTTACTTTGGCTTGCCATTGACAGCGCGCTCTAGTTAAAAATTTCCATTCCACTGATTTGTTTGTTTGATTTGAGGTTTTACGTCCCCCCAACACTGTATAGGTCATTGTTTGTAGACGTTGCTTCCAATTTTGTAGGAATTTTACCCGATATGGATATGAGATGACATTTCAAGCCCTATCACCCAATTAAATTAATAGGGTTTATAAGCTTGGATGGTACGACTCGCACCGCTTTGCCTGGGCAGGCTTAGATCCTCTAAGCGGTTTACCAGTACTTGTGTGCGGATAAAAAAAACCTCTTACCTGTATCTGAAGCTATGCTTTATCTTTTTTCAGTAAAAGTTCTACATTTCATATAAAACCTTCACATAAAATGTCAAGCCTGCTTTCTCTGAAAAAAAAAAAAGACAAAAATGAAAATATCATCTGTTCAGCTATGATTGGCACATTGAGATTCACAAATTGATAAGTTGAGAAGATTCTGATAAACAAGCAAATTCATGCACTGTGGCAGACGTTGTCGGCTATTTTCACATGACAAGTCAGGGTGGCCACACACTCTGGAAAACGGAAAAAAATTCCCTGCAGGGAAAAACCAGGGAATTTGAAATTTTGCTGAAAATCAGGGAAAAATCAGGGAATTTCAAAAAATTTTATCTTTGTAAGGTCAAAATATTCAAATTTTATTGCTGTTCAGATGTGGCTACTGGTGGTTTCTTTCTGTCATATGCTTAAAATACCTGCAGATCTAATCTTAAAGGTGGAGTACTTGTTAGGTGGAGTACTTGTTTGCTATATATTCTGTGTTTTTCTTTTTTCTCATTCCAAAGTGGACATTTTATTGCAATCCCAATGTCTGTCATTAAATTTTGATGCAAAAATATACATCAGTTCAGTTACAGAAGCCAAAACGAAATTGAGCAACCGTTGCCCCAGAGCTCAAGAAGAAGTGTGTATGCATGCATCAATATCATATTCTTAAGAATGTATCAAGAATATTACACAATGACTGTAACAGGGGATATGGAGTACTTGTTTGCTATATATTCTGTTTTTTCATTCCAAAGTGGACATTTTATTGCAATCCCAATGTCTGTCATTAAATTTTGATGCAAAAATATTCATCAGTGCAGTTACAGAAGCCAAAACGAAATTGAGCAACCGTTGCCCCAGAGCTCAAGTAGAAGTGTGTATGCATGCACCAATATCATATTCTTAAGAATGTATCAAGAATAACACAATGACTGTAACAACGGATATAATTAGGATGTTTTATCGTACCATTATGGATGTATGTAGTACTGTGTACATACATTTATACAGTGCAACCTCGTTAGTACTCGACCCGTTTCTACGCGAATACGCTTATAACGCGGTATTTTCATGCCTCCCAAATTTTCTTCCGAAGGCGCAATTTTTCCCCACCCACTTGGTTGACTGAAGAATGCTATTCTCTTATTCAGGTTTCAGTTTACAGAAACGTAAATCAAATAAAAGTCATGAATAAATAAAACGATTGTGTCTCCCTAATTGTTGTTGTTACCGTTTACAGCCATAAATCGGTCTTTTGTAATATTAATGTGACATCTGTCTTTTGAATGGAACAAACTAATATTGCTTACCCCCTGTTAAATGGGCGAAACAAGCCGCGAAATTATCATTAACAGATCCATAAGTACTTGAGATATGCCGACTTTCACAGTTTGATCTGCCCGCCATTGTTTTCTGCACGCGACCGGTAAATGACGTCAACGGGGTGGATTAAATTTTATGATTGAGGGATTATTCGCCAATTGTGACGGGAACAGCTGAGACATAATTAACGACAGACCTTAATCTTCACACCTTGTCACGGTGTTGATTGCTTATCGATAAGGCCTGAGGCGTGGGTTTAGAATAATCCATTTGAACGGTGGTGCATAGTAAATTTCGGTAACACATCATCTTTATATTTTTTCATCACTGATAATATTTTCACAAGACAAGAGCTAAAACTAATAAAATATGAAAATGATCGTTTCTTAGTTGGGTTGTGGGGCGAGGGAAAACACTCACACAAAAAAAAAAATCAAGGAGTACTCTCTGCTACCGGCAGTGAAAATGGATCAACCCATCTTAACAGCGCTAGTGTTTGACGTAACGGGTCAAATGAATAATTAAGACCGTTTATCCAATCAGAATCACGATTCGCTAACGGTTAAACATCCGTGCTCCTCCGTAAGAAAGAATTTGCTCCCCGGGAGCAAATTCCTTTCTTTTAGAAAAAAAAGCGCATTCTAGGTAGGGATATCCAGACCATAACGTTCACGTGTGAAAAGAAAATCTGCTTTATCCATTTGAGAAATTATGCAGAAACACGACTGACTTTGCCGCCGGACATTTTTGTGTATACCGGTGTTACTTCATCACCGCATGCACCGGGTAAACACCAATATGGCGGCTGGAGACACGGAAAAGAGCCTTTTATTTGTCATTTTGTTTATAATTATTACAGGGCAATCGAACGAAACGGATAAAATAGATAAACAGATACTGTTGATGCTTCGTTAATTAATGTAGATAATTAAAAAAATCCCCGCATGAATGGTAATTACGTCGGTTCCCCACCCACTAGACATCGCAGGAAAGGCCTCGGGAAGTCAGATGCTATAACGAGCCTCACTTATAACGCTGTCTCGATATGTGCACCCCGATAGGCGCGTTATAACGAGGTTGCACTGTACTGGGGTTCACAAAAAACAGAGTCCATAATCAGGGGGAACAACCTACGTCATAGCAGAGATGTCGTACCCATTTCAGAAGCGGCCATATTGGTGTAAATGGGGAAATAAAATGCTTCAAACTAGATATGTACATTACGAGTCTTCAGAAAACATACTTCAGCTGGTAACGAATAATATTTGCATCCCATCAGTGAGATAATTCCACCTTGAAACGTTGAAAAGGCTTCGATAGCTTCGCCACAAGATTTGAATCGGCGCTGTAAACAATGGTAGTTCCGACATCATTGCCAAATCAGCTTGTGTCGAATTATTTAAAGAAAAGGTCACATTTTTGAGGCAGATTTCAATATGTTTGATTCTTTTATGACCTGATGCACCGACTGCGCCTACTTGTTGTGGCAAATGCCTCTTGAGTAGCCAACGCCGGCAAACATACAAATGGTTATGACGTCACTGCTCTGACGTAGGTTGTTCCCCCTGATAATATTAGGTTCATGTTTCTGTTGGGATCATTTGCAGCTGGGAAATTCACATATAGTTAGTATGATACCTCAATTAGGGCATTCACTTTATCCTGTTCTTGCCCCAGGGTCCAGCTTCTGGAAGGGACCAAGGGTTATGGCAGGAGCATCAACGTACTTTGAATAACGTCTGCTTTTATTATGCCCCCGCCTATTCTGAGAATAGCGGAAGGGCACATAGTTTTACCCCTGTCTGTCCGTCCATTTGTCCTTCCCTCCGTCCCGACATCGTGTCAAGGCCATAACTCCTAAACCGCATGGAATATATTCATGAAACTTCACAGGTGCATTCATCACACTGAGACAATGTGTCATGAACAAGGAAGACAACTCTTGCATTTTTTGTTTTTGGATTATCTGCCCTTAACTTAGTACCATATAGTAAATGTGTCTGGGCCATAACTCCTAAACCGTATGGAATATATTCATGAAACTTCACAGGTGCATTCATCACACTGAGACGATGTGTCATGAACAAGGAAGACAAATCTTGCATTTTTGGTTTTGGGATTATCTGCCCTTGACTTAGTACCATATAGTAAACCGTGTCTGGGCCATAACTCCTAAACCGTATGGAATATATTCATGAAACTTCACAGGTGCATTCATCACACTGAGACGATGTGTCATGAACAAGGATGACAACTCTTGCATGTTTGGTTTTTGGATTATCTGCCCTTGACTTAGTACCATATAGTAAACCGTGTCCGGGCCATAACTCCTAAACTCAGGGCTTTAGATAAGGCTGCGTACCGCGTAAATTACGAAAATAATTGGGAGGATACTCCTTTTTTTCAAATCTGCTGCGTATCAGGTACGAAAAACAAATTAGCATTACGCATTTAATATTTTTTGAGAGCGTATTTGGAACGCACGTGAAATAAATGACGTGTGTAATAAAAGGCGGGAAATTCTCACACGGGAAAATTATGCATTCATAAATTATTTCAAGGGAATCAAGTTTTATTGGGGTTGGGGGTTACGGTCCTTTCAAGATTATATCACATATAGAGCCGATCCGATCGTTAATCAGGTGGGCGTAAACCGGAGTAATCTGAACTACAATAAGACGAGCGAGCAGTGAAGTCTCGGATCAGTCAGCGCATGCGCGCAAGCCTTCATTAGCCGTATTGATTGGATGAGCAGGTCATTGCTCAACAGTATCGACACGCATCAGTCTGCGCATTGCTGATTTTACAAGCTGGGTTCAATCCAAACGGACTTGCGTAGTTGTTGCGCATGCTGTTCTGACTTACATAGTGGTTGCGCATGCTGGTCTAAGTCTTCGAGTGTCGTGTGTCCAGTGAAGACTCGGAGTAGCCTGCGCATCATTGCAAACTGCTCAGTCTTCGCTGACCCCAAGAGCCTTTTGCAGGGCTACTCAGAGATAGGTGAGAAAAAAAGGTTGCCCGGGTTGCGCATGTTGATCTGGGTCTTTGCAAGGTGTTGTGCAACGCAGCTCGGTATACACACTGTTGACTGATCAAGCCGCGGGGATATGCAAACACTAGCTTCGCATTTTGATCAGAGCCTTTGCGGACCATTGGCAACCAGTGAAGACGCACGTTCAGCCTGAGTTCTGAAAGGTCAAATGACATGGATAATTTTTGAGTAGTCTCCCTTGAACAGATTACTTATTCAGTCATCGGTTATTTTTTGTATTGCTTTAATAACACGCTTTCAGGTGAATCAAACAAATTATTTTTTATTTAAATATTATAACTCTATATTAAAATATACCCAGAAGTTAAATGTTCAAATGTTTTTTAAATAATAAACGTTGCTATTGCTTCGACCCAGTACACCACTTACTTGTGAAATGCATGTAAATATACATGTTTATAATTCCAGTAGGTACATCAGTACAATTAGCTTCATTCACGTGTGAGAAGCCATTGATCATAACGATTTTGATGGCATTTCATAAACCAAGAAATGGTGCCAATTTTTTGTATGTGCCCTACCCAGCCTACTAGCGCCCCTCTGCCCAAAAATCCTAGCTGGAGCTCTGCAACCCTTAAGTTCTTTTCAGGTAATCAGAAGTCTGTCTCTGCTGCTCTTTTTGTGAAAAAAGTCCTGGCAGATTTTTGACCCAGTAACTGGTTCCGATTATAAAATTGCCTGTAAGGAAACACGATGGGTCCCACAATCGAAGGGTGGAAGAAAATAAATATTCATGGACAATATATGATGAAATTGAGAATATGGTTTTGAAAAGGAATTATAAAAGTTTTAAAGAATATGAGTTTCACTCCATATCTTGGACAATAAAGTGAAGCTGATATTCTAAATTAGAAACACGGGCCACAATAATCAGCCATTGAAGTCCTGCTATCCGCCAAGAGAACTGAACCCCAAAAGTTTCTCCGTCAACAAAATGCTCAGAAGGGATTTCAATATGGCATTGTTTTGTCTGATTTGTGGCCAAGCATACTGCTTGTTTTCTAATAGACACAGATATTGAATATGTGTATCTAAAAGAAAACAAACAGTACACCTGGCCACAAATCAGTCCATAAAAACATTTTGTCGAGGCTGCAAAATAAAGTTTTTTGGTTTATTTTTCAGTACTCTTTAGAAATTTCTCGTTACTCCTTTTTTTAAAAAAGGACGAGTACTGTACTCTTTTGAAAAAAAAATTATCTAAAGCCCTGCTAAACCGTACGGAATATATTCATGAAACTTCACAGGTGCATTCATCACACTGAGACGATGTGTCATGAACAAGGAAGACAACTCTTGTATTTTTGGTTATTGGATTATCTGCCCTTGACTTAGTACCATATAGTAAACCGTGTCCGGGCCATAACTCCTAAACCGTATGGAATATATTCATGAAACTTCACAGGTGCATTCATCACACTGAGACGATGTGTCATGAACAAGGAAGACAACTGCATTTTTGGTTTTTGGATTATCTGCCCTTGACTTAGTACCATATAGTAAACCGTGTCCGGGCCATAACTCCTAAACCGTATGGAATATATTCATGAAACTTCACAGGTGTATTTATCACATTGAGATAATGTGTCGTGAACAAGGAAGACAACTCTTGCATTTTTGGTTTTTGGATTATTTGCCCTTGACTTAGTACCATATAGTAAACCGTATCCGGGCCATAACTCCTAAACCGTATGGAATATATTCATGAAACTTCACAGGTGCATTCATCACACTGAGAAGATGTGTCATGAACAAGGAATACAACTCTTGCATTTTTGGTTTTTGGATTATCTGCCCTTGACTTAGTACCATATAGTAAACCGTGTCCGGGCCATAACTCCTAAACCGTATGGAATATATACATGAAACTTCACAGGTGCATTCATTACACTGAGACGATGTGTCCTGAACAAGGAAGACAACTCTTGCATGTTTGAATTTTGGATTATCTGCCCTTGACTTAGTACCATATAGTAAACCAGTGATTTTTTTACAAATTTTCAACTATGCGTCCTGGGACTCGCTCAACCAAAAAACTGTGCGTCCCAAATCTGAAAGTATGAGTCCCAATATTTGGAGGGAAAAAAAGGAAGTACAAAAAAGATCGGTTCAGTATAAAATGCCATTATTCATAGTTAAAAATAATGCGGTCTATTATCTTTTATTTGCAATGAACAGAATCAATCATCAACTTGTGTTGTTTACTAGCCCAAAGAAATCCTGCTAAAGTGTACGTTTTTTAGTCTATTTTCCGTAATGTCTTCTACTTTCGTTTTCGATAAATGCGCACCGCACATGTGCGTGAAATTTACTTCATGCACAATGGAGATAATATTCCAAACCATTATCGACAAACGTTTCCTTCCCTGATTGGGACACCAGCTATCTAGGTTCAGGGGCTGACAAATCCATTTCCCGACCGCCCGGTACAAGTCCAAAATCGCGCCTGGCAGGTACACTTTGACCTTAGGACGCCCGGTCGGGCAAGTGCAAAAAAAATCGTCTACAGCTGTCAGTCTTTTGAGCCCTTAATTACAGTAAAACTAGAGTAAGTAAATCACAATAATTGTGCTGCACAGTCCTGCTTTGTCGACAATTCAGAGACAAACCGTCTGTGTATTTATAACAGTTCAATTATGACACTTTTATTAATCCCTGTCATATAATTGCCAAGTAAACATGATTGCCCTGCGGTGCGTGTCTTTCATTTCTGGCGATAAGCCAACTTGAACGAGGTGTGAAATATGGTCAAGTTATGTCTCTAATTTGCGTTTATTCCCCAATCATAAAATTTAATCCACAATCAATGTGAAAATGATTTACTCGCACCTCAGACAATTAGCTACCTCTAACGGTAGATGTATGCATTGTAAAAACGGATCGTGCATGGTTATGTTTTGGCGCCAAATAGCAGACGCTCGGCTTGGAGGGAAAAGTCGAACGTTGTTGTTGGAGCTGCTGGGGATAATTCGGGGGCTGTGCAAAGCGCTGTTTTCTATATACCTCCATTCACAACCGTTTAGCTATCGAGAAAATATTTTTACCGGTTCCAAACATTGTTTTTAAGAATGGGATACAGCCCATTAAAATAAAACAATGGCATTAAACACGTGCAGGGTTGCTGGCATCGGGTGACGTCATTTGACACATTTACCGATCACATGCAGAAAAATGGTAGGGTTGGTTTGTGGACGGCTATTTGTATGGCGGAAAACTTGGATGTTCGCATTGAACTTGCTTTTGTGAAAGTTTGGGCTCATTTTGGATGGAGAGGATTCTCGTCTTGTGGTTGGATCATTAAATTGTACCTGTATCGATTTTTCGGTGACTCGTTGGGCAGTTGACGATTCGGTAAAAGTGCGGTATTTTATCACTTCCGCCGATATTTACAGCAGTGAAAACGAAAGTTGGATTTTTCGCCCATGAAATATTTGCGTCCGACGGACGCACATATTTTATGATCGTGCGTCCACAGTCCTATTTGTGCGTCCTGGACGCAGGACGCAGGGGTAAAAAAATCACTGGTAAACCGTGTCAGGGCCATAACTCCTAAACTGTATTGAATATATTCATGAAACTTCACAGGTGCATTCATCACACTGAGATGATGTGTCATGAACAAGGAAGACAACTCTTGCATTTTTGGTTTTTGGATTATCTGCCCTTGATGCATATATTTTATGATTGATTTGAAGTACATTTGTAATATTTTTAGCTCACCTGTCACGTAGTGACGAGGTGAGCTTTTTGGATCACTTTTTGTCCTTTGTGTGTCCGTGCGTCCGTGCATGCGTAAACTTTTTCTTCAAACGACATCTCCTCCTAAACCACTGGTCAGATTTTGACCAAACTTCACAGGAATGATCCTTAGGTGGTCCCCTTTCAAAGTTGTTCAAATGGTTCCGGTCCATTGCATATCTAGGTCACAGGAGCCAAAAATAGATTTTTTTCACCGAAAACTTTAAAAAATCTTCTTCTCTGAGACCACAAGGCCCAGTTCTTTGATATTTGGTATGAAACTTCATCTAGTGGACCCCTACCAAGATTGTTCAAATTATAGTGTTGGGGCCAAAAATGCCCCTGCCCTGGGGCCCTTTGGTTTTACATGGGCTTATATAGGGAAAATCTTTAAAAAAATCTTCTTCTCTGAAACCGCAAGGCCCAGATCTTTGATATTTGGTATGAAACTTCATCTAGTGGACCCCTACCAAGATTGTTCAAATTATAGTGCTGGGGCCAAAAATGCCCCCGCCCCAGGACCCTTTGGTTTTTATGCCCCCGCATCATATGATGCCGGGGGCATATAGTTTTTGGGTTTTCCGTACGTGCGTACATGTGTACGTCCGTCTGTACGTGTGTGTGTACGTACGTACGTACGTACGTGATCCTGTAACCTCAGGTTAAAGTTTTTGTAACAGGTAGAGCCTGAACATTTAGAACTCATATTTTCCTAACCATTTGATGGAACTGGTTCATCTTTGGTATGATGATAGATATAGGTCCAAAGTTTTATTAAGCAATACCCCCACCCATGCCTGTGACCTCAAGGTCAAGGTCACAGACTTAGAAATTTTCAATGTTAAAGACTCAGGTTAAGGTTTTTGTAACAGGTAGACTTGAACATTTTAGAACTCATATTTTCCAAACCATTCGATGGAATTGGTTCATATTTGGTATGATTATAGATATAGGTCCAAAGTTTTATTCAGCGATACCCCCACCCATGCCCACGGCCTCAAGGTCAAGGTCATGGACTTAGAAATTTTCCATGTTAAAGGTTAAAGACTCCAGTTAAGGTATTTGTACCTGGTAGAACTTTTATGATGGCTTTGGTTCATATGATGATACATATAGGTACAATGTTTATTCAGCAATACCCCCACCCATGCCTATGACCTCAAGGTCAAGGTCACAGACTTAAAAATTTTTAATTATCCCCTCGCACAACATAGCTCTAGCGTCTATATTTCTTCAATGATTTCAATATAACTTCACACAAATATTCCTTATGACAATATCTCGAGCGAGTTTGACTTTCAAGGTCATGACCTCAAGGTCAAGGTCACTGTGGCTATTTTTAAAAATACTTTGTCATTGCTCTAGCACCTACATTTCTTCACCAATTTCAATATAACTTCACACAAATGTTCCTTATAAAAATATCTCGAGCGAGTTCGACTTTCAAGGTCATAGCCTCAAGGTCAAGGTCACTGTGGCTATTTTTAGAAAAACTTTGTCATCGCTCTAGCGCTTACATTTCTTCACCGATTTCAATATAACTTCACACAAATGTTCCTTATGACAATATCTCGAGCCATTTGGACTTTCAAGGTCAAGGTCACTGTGGCTATTTTTAGAAAAACTTTGTCATCGCTCTAGTGCCTGCATTTCTTCACTGGTTTCAATATAACTTCACACAAATGTTCCTTATGATAATACCTCGAGCGAGTTCGACTTTCAAGGTCAAGGTCACTGTGGATATTTTTAGAAAAACTTTGTCATTGCTCTAGCGCTTACATTTTTTCACCAATTTCAATATAACTTCTCAAAAATGTTCCTGATGAAAGGTCACACACTTAGAATATTTTGTTGCAACATGGATTTTCGGGGTGAGGCGGGGCCCTTGGCGGGGGCATCTGTGTCGTCTGGACACATTTCTAGTTCATAGGCTTATATAGGGAAAATCTTTAAAAATCTTCTTCCCTGAAACTGCAAGGCCCAGGTCTTTGATATTTGGTATGAAGCTTCATCTGGTGGACCCCTACCAAGATTGTTCAAATTATAGTGCTGGGGCCAAAAATGCCCCCGCCATGGGTCCCTTTTGTTTTACATAGGCTTATACAGGGAAAATCTTTAAAAATATTCTTCGCTGAAACTGCAAGGCCCAGGTCTTTGATATTTGGTATGAAGCTTCATCTAGTGGACCCCTACCAAGATTGTTCAAATCATAGTGCTGGGGCCAAAAATGCCCCCGCCCGGGGGCCCTTGGTTTTTACATTGGCTTATATAGGGAATATCTTTTAAAAAACTTCTTCTCTGAAACCACAAGGTCCAGGTCTTTGATATTTGATATGAAGCTTCATCTAGTGGACCCCTACCAACAGTGTTGTGCCTAGGCTCGATTGCTTGGGGGACACCAATGGCCCTTATGACATTTTCCAAAGGGTCATTTTATATTTTAAAGGGGCTTCAGTAAATAAAATATAAGCAACGTTGTTGATTTCTGAGGGTCATCCGGGCCCCATGTTTAATGTTGAAAGGGCCATCAATGACTTTAGGTAGGCAAATGGCCCCATGGCCCCCTCTCGGCGCAACACTGTACCAAGATTGTTCAAATTATAGTGCTGGGGCCAAAAATGACCCCGCCCTGGGTCCCTTTGGTTTTGTATGGACTTATATAGGGAAAATCTTGAAAAATCTTCTTTTCTGAAACCACAAGGCCTAGGTCTTTGATATTTGGTATGAAGCTACATCTAGTGGACCTCTACAAAGATTGTTCAAATTATAGCCCTGAGACCAAAAATGCCCCCGCCTCGGGCCCTTTAGTTTTACATAGACTTATATTGGGGAAAATCTTTAAAAATCTTCTTCTGTGACACCACAAGGCCTAGGTCTTTGATATTTGGTATGAAATTTCATCTAATGGACCTCTATCAAGATTTTTAGCTCACCAGAGCCGAAGGCTCCGGGGGAGCTTATAGGATAGGCAGTTGTCCGGCGTCGTCGTCGTCGTCGTTGTCGTCGTCGTTGTCGTCGTCGTCTGACGTCAACACTTTCAAACATCTTCTTCTCTGAAGCCACTGGACCGATTCAGCCCAAATTTTATCTGTAGCATCCTTGGGCTGGGGGATTGAAAGTTTGTGTTTTTTATGAAAATCGGCCCATTAGTTTGGTTGCTATGGCAACTTAGAGTTTCCATAGACTTATAATGGGGAAAATTGAAAAATGGCATTTACTGCCAAGTCATTGCAGATATTTGGACAAAACTTTTATAGAAATGTTTCTTGAGTAAAATTCTTTCAGCCATATGCTTTTATGCCAACCTGAGGGTCCCCCAGGTTGTGCCGGGGCCATGCCCCACCCCCTCCACTTCATAAAAGGCCATATATCTCAGAAACCATTCAGATCCCGACCCCTAAACCATATATATTCTTGTTCCTATTGATAAGACGCATTTAGTAACACCAACCTTGGGGTCCTCAGGGATGCGCCGAGGTCATGCCCGACCCCCTCCACTTAATAAAAGGCCCAATATCTCGGAAACCATTCAGATCCCCACCCCTAAACCATATATATTCTTGTTCCTTATGATAAGACCCATTCAGTGACATCAACCTGGGAGTCCCCTGGATGCGCCGGGGCCATGCCCCACCCCATCCATTTCATAAAAGGCCCAATATCTCGTAAACCTTACAGATCCCCGCCCCTAAACCATATATATGCGTGCTTCTTATGATAAGACACATTCATTGACACCAACCTGGGGGTCCTCAGAGATGCGCTGGGGCCTTGCCCCACCCCTCCACTTCACAAAAGGCCATATATCTCAGAAACTGTTCAGATCCCCACCCCTAAACCATATATATTCTTGTTCCTATTGATAAGACGCATTCAGTAACACCAACCTGGGGGTCGTCAGGGATGCGCACAGGTCAGGCCCCACCCCCTCAACTTTATAAAAGGCCCAATATCTCGGAAACCATTCAGATTCCCACCCCTAAACCATATATATTCTTGTTCCTTTTGATAAGACCCATTCAGTGACATCAACCTGGGAGTCCCCTGGATGGACCGGGGCCATGCCCCACCCCCTCCATTTGATAAAAGGCCCAATATCTCGGAGACCTTACAGATCACCGCCCATAAACCATATATATGCTTGCTTCTTAAGATAAGACACATTCATTGACACCAACCTGGGGGTCCTCAGAGACGCGCTGGGGCCTTGCCCCACCCCTCCACTTCAAAAAAGGCCATATATTTCAGAAACTGTTCAGATCCCCACCCCCAAACCATATATATTCTTGTTCATTATGATAAGACGCATTCAGTAACACCAACCTGGGGGTTCCCAGGGATATGCTGGGGCCATGCCCCACCCTCTCCATTTCATAATATCACAATATCTCGGAAACCCTACAGATGGCCACCCCTTAACCATATATAGTCTTGTTCCTTATGATAAGACACATTCATTGACACCAACCTGGGAGTCTCCCTGGGCCTTGCCCCACCCCTCCACTTCACATAAGGCCTTATATCTCAGAGAATGTTCTTAGCCCCACCCTAAACCATATATATTCATCTTTCTTATGATAAGACGCATTCAGTGACACCAGCTTGGGAGTCCCCGGGGCACGCCCAGGCCATGCCACACCGCTTTACTTCATTAAAAGCCATATATATCAGAAATAGTTCAGATCCCCACCCCTAAACCATATACTTGTTCCTTATGATAAGACTCGTTCAATCACACCAACCTGGAGGTCTCTTTGTGCTGAGGCAATGTGCCCCGCCCTTCCATTTCATAAAAGGCTTTATATTTCAGAAACCATTCAAATCCCCACCCCATAATCATATATGTTCTTGTTCCTTATTATTAGCACACCTACTGTAGCGGGGTCCGCAGGGGCCATTCCTATTTCATAAAAGGGCCTCAAATCTCTGAAACCGGTTAGATTCCCAGCACTGAACCATATATATACTTGGTCCTTATGATAAGACACATTTAGGGACAACAGTTTGGGCTTTCCTGGGATCAACAGGGCATGCCCCAACCCCTCAACTGTTAAAGAGGCCTTACAGATCCCCACTGCTAAACCATATATATTTTTGTTTCTTATGATAAGACGCATTTAGTGATACCAACCAGGGCTCCATTGGGTCCATGCCCCTCCCCCTCTACTTCATAAAAGGCCTAACTTTTCAGATGCTGAGTCCACATGGGTGCTCATTTGGACATGGGGGTTCATTTGGTGGATTAAAATGATATCATGTTAAAATACATGGCTGCCATTGGGCAGGATGGGCAGTGCCCACCTGAGCTCTGGTGAGCATAGTGGCCCATGGGCCTCTTGTTCAAATTAAAGCCCTGGGGCCAAAAATGCCCCTGCCCCAAGACCCTTTGGTTTTACATAGACTTTTATAGGGAAATCTTTAAAAATCTTCTTCTCTGAAACTGCAAGGCCCATGTGTTTGATATTTTGTATGGAGCTTCTTCTAGTGGACCTCTACCAAGATTGTTCAAATTATAGCCCTTTGGCCTCAAATGCCCCCGCCCCGGGGCCCTTTGGATTTACATAGACTTATATAGAGATAATCTTTGAAAATCATCTTCTCTGAAACCACAAGGCCTAGGTCTTTGATATTTGGTATGAAGCTACATCTAGTGGACCTCTGCCTAGAATGGAGAAAATTATAGCCCTGAGACCAAAAATGCCCTCGCCTTGGGCCCTTTGGTTTTACATAGACTAATATTGGGGAAAATCTTTAAAAATCTTCATCTGGGACACCACAAGGCCAAGGTCTTTGATATTTGGTGTGAAATTTCATCTGATGGACCTGTATCAAGATTGTTCAAATTAAAGCCCTGTGGCCAAAAATGCCCCTGCCCCAAGACTCTTGGTTTTACATAGACTTATATAGGGAAATCCTTAAAATTTTTCTTCTGTGAAACTGCAAGGTCCATGTCTTTGATATTTGGTATGGATTTTCATCTAGTGGACCTCTACCAAGATTGTTTAAATTATAGCCCTGAGGCCAAAACTGCCCGCGCCCTGGGACCATTTGGTTTTACATAGGCTTATGTAGGGAATATCTTTATCTTCTAACCGCAAGGCAAGTCTTTGATATTTGGTGTGTAGCTTCATGTAGTGGACCTTTGCCAAGATTGTTCAAATTATAGCCTTTGTTGATATTTGGTACGAACCTTCACCTTTTTAGATCTCCCTCAACATTATGCACATTATAGCCCTGGGGTCAATAATGGCCCGCCCCAGGGCCCACTTGTTACTCTATGGATCAGGTGAGCGATCCAGGGCCATCATGGCCCTCTTGTTAGCTCACCTGAGCCAAAGGCTCATGTGAGGTATTAGTATGTCAATGATCCGTCGGCCGTTGTCCGTTCACATTTTCAAATAAGTATATCTTTAAAGCCCATCGGCCAATTGTGATTAAATTTCATGAGAAGCATTATCAGGTTGGGGGAAATGATGCATTATGTTTTGGGGCAGATCAGATGGAAACTCTTGTTGCCACGCTACATATAGCTCCCATAGACTTACAATGGGAAAAACTTAAAAAAATCTTCTTCTCTGGAACCAATAGGCCCAGAGCTTACATATGAAGCATGTAGCAATGTCAAGTGGTCCCCTACATAAATTGTGCCAATCATGCCCCTGGGGTCTAAACTGGCCACGCCCCGGGGTCCTTAATCCCCCATAGAAATAAAAGCTTAAAAAATCTTCTTCTCTGAAACCGCTAGGCACAGAGCTTTCATATTAAGCATGTAGCAATGTCAAGTGGTCCTCTACATAAATTGTGCCAATCATGCCCCTGGGGTCTAAACTGGCCACGCCCCGGGGCCTCTTAGCCCCCATAGACTTATAATGGAAAAAATGATAAAAAAATCTTCTTCTCTGAAACCACTAGGCATTGAGCTCACATATGAAGCATGTAGCAATGTCAAGTGGTCCCCTTCATAAATTGTGCCAATCATGCCCCTGGGGTCTAAACTGGCCACGCCCCGGGGTCCCTTAACCCCCATAGACTTATAATGGAAATAAAAGCTTAAAAAATCTTCTTCTCTGAAACCACTAGGCCCAGAGCTTACATATTAAGCATGTAGCAATGTCAAGTGGTCCCCTACATAAATTGTGCCAATCATGCCCCTGGGATCTAAACTGGCCACACCCTGGGACCCCTTAGCCCCCATAGACTTATAATGGAAAAAAAAAGCTTAAAAAATCTTCTTCTCTGAAACCGATAGGCACAGAGCTTACATTTTAAGCATGTAGCAATGTCAAGTGGTCCTCTACATAAATTGTGCCAATCATGCCCCTGGGGTCTAAACAGGCCATGCCCCGGGGCCCCTTAGCCCTCATAGACTTATAATGGAAAAAAGCTAAAAAAAATCTTCTTCCTTGAAACCAATAGGCTGTGAGCTTACATATGAAGCATGTAGCAATGTCAAGTGGTCCCCTACATAAATTGTGCCAATCATGCCCTAGGGTCTAAACTGGCCACGCCTTGGGGTCCCTTAACCCCCATAGACTTATAATGGAAATAAAAGCTTAAAAAATCTTCTTCTCTGAAACCACCAGGCATTGAGCTCACATATGAAGCATGTAGCAATGTCAAGTGGTCCCCTACATAAATTGTGCCAATCATGCCCCTGGGGTCTAAACTGGCCATGCCCTGGGTCCCCTTAGCCCCCATAGACTTATAATGGAAAAGAAAAGCTTAAAAAATCCTCTTCTCTGAAACCGATAGGCACAAAGCTTATATTTTAAGCATGTAGCAATGTCAAGTGTTCCTCTACATAAATTGGGCCAATCATGCCCCTGGGGTCTAAACTGGCCACGCCCCGGGGCCCCTTAGCCCCCATAAACTTATAATGGAAAAAAGCTAAAAAAAAATCTTCTCTGAAACCAATAGGCCGTGAGCTTACATAATTTATGAAGCATGTAGCAATGTCAAGTGGTCCCCTACATAAATTGTGCCAATCATGCCCCTGGGGTCTAAACTGGCCACGCCCCGGGGTCCCTTAACCCCGAGACTTATAATGGAAATAAAAGCTTAAAAAATCTTCTTCTCGTAAACCGCTAGGCAGAGAGCTTACATATTAAGCATGAAGCAATGTCAAGTGGTCCTCTACATAAATTATGCCAATCATGCCCCTGTGGTCTTAACTGGCCACGCCATGGGGCCCCTTAGCCCCCATAGACTTATAATGGAAATAAAGCTTAAAAAATCTTCTTCTCTGAAACCACTAGGCCCAGAGCTTACATATTAAGCATATAGCAATGTCAAGTGGTCCCCTTTCATAAAATGTGCCAATCATGCCTCGGGATCTAAACTGGCCACGTCCTTGGGCCCCTTAGCCCCCATAGACTTATAATGTAAAAATAAGCTTAAAAAATCTTCTTCTCTGAAACCACTAGTATTATTAGCTCACTTGAGCCGAAGGCTCATGTGTTCGGCTCATGTGAGGTATTGGTATGCCATTGGTCCGGCGTCCATTCACATTTTCAAATAAGTATATCTTTAAAGCCACTTGGCCAATCATGATTAAATTTCATGAGAAGCATTATCCAATTGGGGGAGAAGATGCAGTATGTTTTGGGGTAATTCAGATTGAAACTGGTGTTGCAATGGCAACATATAGCTCCCATAGACCTACAATAAAAATTATCTTCTCGGAAACCACTAGGCCCAGAGCTTACATATTAACCATGTAGCAATGTCAAGTGGTCCCCTACATAAATTGTGCCAATCATGCCCCTGGGGTCTAAACTGGCCACTCCCCGGGGCCCCTTAGCCCCCATAGACTTATAATGGAAAAAAAACAAACTTTAAAAATCTTCTTCTCTGAAACCACTTGGCCCAGAGCTTACATATTAAGCATGTAGCAATGTCAAGTGGTCCTCTACATTAATCCTACCAAACCTGCCCCTAGGGTCCAAATTGACAATGCCGTGTTCCATTAGGAAGAACTTCAAAAAAAAATTATCCTCAAAGACCGAGAGTCAAACAGCTAACTAAAATGTTCCTCAGGTGAGCAGTTAGGCTCATTGAGCCTCTTGTTTATGAATGGCATTTAGGAGGGGGGGGGGGCATCCGTGTCCTATGGACACTTTTTCTAGTTTATTTTGTATTCCTAAATTTATTTACTTTTTCAAATAGTGTATGAATGTTAAGCTTGTAGAACTTCGCTAAACTGGAGATGTTTTGGTTCATAGCAGGCATGATGAAACCCTTCTTAACCTAGTATCAGGATGAGAAGCCATTAGTAGTATTCCTTTGTATAGATCTGGCATTGTTAATGAATGACTGGATGGAACTTTTCGTTAAACCTGAAGTTTTGAATGACAATAGGACCAGTTATAAGTTGGCCAACTTGGATGTATCTCAGTCTACTAATGTAAAGTCACCAAAACAGATAAACATTGGAAATGGGGCAAGGTTGGCTCTACAGCAATCAGGAGCTAGTGAACTGCAAAAGCTGAGTTTCATGAACTGTTGTTCAAAGATGTTAGTTGCTTTTGTTACAAAGTTGCAGGAAAAGTGTCCCCTGAAGCATTCATTCCTGCGTCCTTGCCGGGCTTTTAGTCCCAAGGAGATGTTGGAAAATCCTACAGCATCCTGTACTGCCTTACAGACAGTAGCCACGAAACTAGTTTCTGCAAAACAGAGACTGTGATGTTGCTGAGCTCCAGTACAAAAGGTTAATCAGAGTCTGAGAGGAACAGGACAGTCTTGAGAACTTTGATGCAACTAAATGACTTGATGAATTCTTCCCTGGCTTACTGTCTGGCAAGCAGGAATACCGAGAGTTGTGGACACTGATTAAGTTTATCTTGGTATTATCGCAGGGACAGGCTGCAGTGGAGAGAAGTTTCTCTGTTAATGATGACATCCTATTGCCAAACATGAAAGCACAAACATTGTGCCATCAAAATGGTTTATGATGCCATTAAGGCCATAGACATAAAAGTTCATGAGTACAAGGTATCTGATGAGATGTTAAAATACTGAAGTCAAGCCAGAGCCAAGTGTTCTATTCACATGGACACTATCAAAGCAGAGAAAACCAAGAAGGCTGAGAAAAGAAAGAGAGCAGCTACTGAGGATGAGAACACAGAGGCAAAGAAAACTAGATTGCGCAGTCAATGTTAAACCATCGCAAATACCCGCTTTTTCTATGAATAACACTAATGACTATGTATTAGCTTGCCAAAACTACATGTAAGTTGAAAAAAAATGTTGCAAAAAACATTCTAACCGATAAGCAAAGTTTCAGAAGTGTAACTCCTATAGTTTAAAAGATATGGCAAAGTCATACTTTTTGACCTTGGGGTCAGGTTGAGGTCAAGGTCACACCAAAAGTAGCCCAATTTATTCTTTATTCCAAGGGCCATCCAATAACCAAAGTTTCAGAAGTGTAGTTCGAATAGTTTAGAAGATATGGCAAAGTAATACTTTTTGACCTTTGACCTTGGGGTCATGTTGAGGTAGAGGTCACACCAAAAGTAGCCTAATATATTCTATATTCCAAGGGCCATCCAGTAACCAAATTTTCAGAAGTGTATCTCCAATAGTTTAGATGATATGGCAAAATAATACTTTTTGACCTTTGACCTTGGGGTCATGTTGAGGTCGAGATCACACCAAAAGTAGTGTAATTTTTTTTTTTTGGTTTTGGTTTTACGGCTCTTTCAAGATTATTTCACTCATATCGAGCCGATTGTTAATCAGAGGTTGGTGAGAACCGGAGTACCCGGAGAAAAACCACCTAACCTTCCGTTGCAGAACTTGGCGTCTCACATGTGACCCAAGCGAGGCTCGAACCCACAGCGGTGAGAGACCTAATGATTAAGAGCCAGCGCTCTTATCCACTAGGCCACGGAGGCTAAAGTAGTCTAAAATATTATTTATTCCAAGGGCCATCCAATAAGCAAAGTTTCAGAAGTGTAACTCCAATAGTTAAGAAGATATGGCAAAATCATACTTTTTGACCTTCGGGTCATGTTGAGGTCAAGGTCACACCAAAAGTAGTCCAATTTATTCTATATTCCAAGGGCCATCCAATAACCAAAGTTTCAGAAGTGTAGCTCCAATAGTTTAGATGATATGGCTAATATTACTTTTTGACCTTTGACCTTGGGGTCATGTTGTGGTCGAGGTCACACCAAAAGTAGCCTAATACACTGTAGCGTCGTTATAACGCTGTCATCGGGATCCATCGACGTCGACCGCGTTATATGTGGTCCAGCGCTATATTGATCCCGAAAATATAGCGTTATATTGTTACCCCACCCACTTTTTCTGCATGCATGGCTACTGTTTCTGCCAGTTTATTATGAATATTACATACTGCAAGTATTTTATAAATTATATAGTTACTAGATTAAATGTTAATCTGATTCTATACTTCTAGTGGTCATTTAGCTTTTCATTCAAACCATTGCTGAATTTATTTACTACTGTACTTTCGTTTCTGTATCTCTGGCTGCCATATTTATTTACCTCTTCCGGTCTCAAGAAGGTGTCACTAAATAGTGAAGTAAAATGCAACTTGACAATTCCGAAAGGTTAGCTTGAAAGAGGGGCTATTAATGTTTAACATGGTGATTATGAATGTTTATTGTTGTACCTTGCATTTCTTTGTTTTTATCTAGTGAATAATAAATAAATATAAAAAAAAAAAACCTGTCTGCTATGCTTGTTTTGGCGGGAAAAATATTTAGTGTCTGCAAGTGACAATTACAAAGGGATTAATTGAGACAAACTGTTACAAATACCTTGATTACCTAGTTTTCACACCCTACCACACAGTTAATTGCCGTCTTATCAATAAGCCAAAGGCGAGTATTCACAGTTTAATAGTGTTGACAACTTGAGTAAATAAGCAAGAATACAGGTATTGTCTTGGCTGATGGTATTTTGACTGCCGAGTTCGGCGGAAAAATGGGGAAAAAAATGACCATTTTCAAAACTGGCGGCCAAAAGCAAAAAAATGGAGCGACAGATCAACAGCATTATAACGATTTCCCCCCCAACAAACGGCCCCACGGATTTACCGCATGCAGATGCACAGATGAAAACAGCATCTGCATTGCTCTGTTTTCGCGCAAAAAATGTTTAGCATATACAGGTGTCAATTTCATTTCACACCTTGTCCAGCTTATTTTTAATGCCTTAAGGGGCTCTTACACTGTCACGATTTTGGCCACGACTCACGACGATTTTTTAAATCGTGGTAAATCGTGAACAACGTCGTAGAGAAGTCGGCAGAGATCTTGAGGAATCGTGGTTAATCGTGATAGTTCGGGAGTGACCACGACTGTTTTGGACATGTTCAAAACATTCGTGACGAGTCGGCAACATTTTTCAAACCGTAGAGCGGTCGTAGAGAAATCGTAGCTCAGTCGTGAGCCGTCGTCGTGGTAATCGTGGTCAATCGTGAATAATCGTGACTGAATTCTACCACGATTGTGCTACGACGAGACAAGATCATCTACGATGCCTCTACGATTCCGTTGCGACTGCCGTACGATCTACTACGATATCATGACGACTGCTCACGACAATGCAAGATTCACCAGGAATGCACTACGATTGATGACGACGCCAGCACGATTTATCCCGACGCTACGTCGAACGCACTACTTTCTCCACGTAAATTTGTACATATAATTACCCAAGCAACTATGGTCAACTGTCACCTGTCCCTCCTGTTCCTCTGCACCTCCAGTTGTTCAGCCATTGCAATGTCATTTTCGATCATGTCTTGTTCGAGCAGAACTAAATTTTGAAGATACAGAAGCCTTTGACCTGGCTGCAAAAAACATTTTCGTCAGATGCTCTCTACAGAAATGGTTGAAACTGAATGACACTGTGCATTTGATGAACACTTTTATATACCCAGATCGTTATAAATCCTGACGAATCGGGAGAAGTCTTGGTTAATCGTGAGTAAATCGTATCGAATCCTCCATGATCGTACCGAGTATTTGATCATCGTGCCTTGGTCGTAGAGCAGTCTTGCAGAGATCGTGAGAAATCGTGTATGATCGTCTGATATCTTGAAGCAATCGTGGTACAGTCGTAGAAGAATCCTAGAGGATCGTAAGACATCGTAGTCGATCGTAGAGGATCGTTGTAAATCGGCTCCATTATCGCACAGCAATCGTGATTGTTCGTAGAAGTGTCGTAGCAATGTCGTGAGTATTCGTAGGGTAGTGAAATCGGAACCGTGTATGCCCCGATTTGCCACGATTTTCATGGTCCCAATTGGTCGTGGACAGTCGTGGACAATCGTGGTCAAAGTCGTGACAGTGTAAGAGCCCCTTTAGGGGAATATTCACAGTTTCATAGTGTTGACAGCTTGAGTAAATCGGTGAGTATACATGTCTTATCGAGGCCGACGATGTTTTGACTGCTGAGTTCCGCGAAAAAAGGACAAAATTTTCAGCCACACTTTCAGAACTGGGGAAAAACGTAAAAAAAAAACGGGAGCCACAGACCAACAGCTTTATAACGATTTCCGCGTTTTAAGCATCAGCGTTATAACGACTCTACAGTGTCTATTCTTTATTCCAAGGGCCATCCAATAAGCAAAGTTTCAGAAGTGTAACTCCAATAGTTTAGAAGATATGGAAAAATCATACTTGTTGACCTTGAGGTCATGTTGAGGTCAAGGTCATCCCAAAAGTAGCGCAATTTATTCTTTATTCCAAGGGCCATCCAATAAGCAAAGTTTCAGAAGTGTAACTCGAATAGTTTAGGAGATATGGCAAAATCATACTTTTTGACCTTTGACTTCGGGGCCATGTTGAGGTCAAGGTCAAAAAAAAGTAGCCCACTGCCACTACATACCATGTACTATCCACATGCAAAGTTTCAAAAGTGTAACTTCAGTGGTTGCTGAGCCCCCGCCCATAGGGGCTTGAAGAAATAGATGGGCTGCATGATGCTTCCACGCAAAGAGGAAACCGGCCCGCACACTAGTACTGGTAAACCGCTTAGAGGATCTAAGCCTGTCCAGGAACCGCGGTGCGAGGCGGACCGTCCATGCTAATAAACCCAATTGGTTTCATTGGGCGACAGAGCTTGAGATGTCATTTCATCTCAATGTCGGGTAAAAGTCCCACAAAATTGGAAGCAGCGTCTCCAAAATGACCTTTACAGTGTTGACGGGGACGTTAAACCTCAAATCAAACAAAAACAAACAAACAAAAGAGGAGATCCATTTACAAGAAACGTGACGGACAGACAAACAGACGGACTGACACCCACTCAACTCCGGTACGAAAACAATATACCCGATTTTTCTTCAAAAAAAAAGCGGGTATAATAAAAATGAAGCCAAAGCATGTTTGAAGCAGGCAGACAAGAAGGCAGAGGAGTCACTCAAGAAGCATGATAATTTAATTAAGAACATTGTGACAGCATTGTGTATAAACATGTCACTTGACAGCATTTGAATCAGTATATGACTTCTAAAAGTAGGGGCTATTGCAATAATATCAAGGTTTTTAATCAGGGAAAAATCAGGGAATTTGATTGCTAAAAAACTTTGATTCTGATTTCATACTGTATTTACCCGGCCCCCACCCAACGGGGCTTGAAGAAATAGATGGGCTGCATGATACTTCCACGCAGAGCTAAAACCGACCGCACACGAGTACTGGTAAACCTCTTCAAGAATCTAAGTCTGCCCAGGCAAAGCGGTGCGAGTCGGACCGTCCATGCTTATAAACCCTATTGGTTTCATTGGGCGACAGGGTTTGAGATGTCATTTCATCTCAATGTCAGGTAAAATTCCCACAAAATTGGAAGCAACATCTCTAAAATGACATATACAGTGGTGAAGGGAACGTTAAACCACAAATCAAACAAAACCTAATTACCACTAAGGCTGACACGATAAATCTAATAATTGATGTATTGATCGATAAATTCCACAAAAATGATTATCGTTACTGATTTGCTTGTAATCGATTATTTGATAAGTACAATTTACTACCCAAAGTTGTGTCTAAAATAGCTGAATGAGTGGCAAACAGTGCAGACCCTGATGAGACGCTGCGTTCTGTGGCGTCTCATCTGGGTCTACACTGTTTGCTCAGGCCTGTCTGTTCAAATACATTTGATAAAGTACAACATATGGTAGGAGTCATGACGAGACAGAAAGCCAGACAGGTAAAATTATGACCAAATCTTCGGTGATTAGGAATCGATTATCGATCACAATGGTAGGACTGATAATCGATTATCTTTTCAGCTCCGATTAGCCAGCCCTAATTACCACACTGTGCGCTAAATGTAATAAAATATCTATTATAAGGGCACAGTTTGGGCCCCGCCCTTCTTACTTAAAGAAATAGATTGGGCTGCATGGTGCTTCTACTCACACATATGAGTACTCGTAAACCGCTTACAAGGTCCAAGCCTGCCCATGCAAAGTGGTGTGAGTCGGACCGGTCTGCATATAAACCTTATTGGTTTGTTAAGGAGATAGGGCTTGAGAATCTGAGATGTCATTTCATCTCATTGCCGGGTAAAAGTCCCACAAAATTGGAAGCAACATCTCCAAAATGACCTAAATAGTGTTGAATGGGATTGTAAAACCTCAGTTCAAACAAACAAATAAGGGCACAGTTTAAAAGAATATGAGAAAGGGATTTCTGAGGACATATTTAAATGATGCGTATGGGTACTCAGCGAGTTTATAAACTTACTGTTACACATTTGCATTGCCTCAACTTGTCCATCACACAACAACAAGTCATGGCACAAGGCCCACTTTCTTGGGTCACAGAGACATATACTCTATATACATGTATATTGTATCTTACAGCTCATTTGAAAGGGGAAATTACGGTAAAATTCCTATATTAAGACCACCTTTGGGACTGTTCAAAAGTGGTCTTGACGACCACATTTTGGACAGTCCCAAAGGTGGTCTCTGACCAGAGGACACTATTTGCAGAAAATGCAAAGAAAGAAAAATCGAAACTTTCTAAATAAGCTTTCTAAAGCAGAATTAGCCTCAATTATTGGTGGTCTTAATTGCAGAAGTTTACTATATTACAAACCGGCCCCGATAGCTCAGTTGGTAGAGTGTCCGCTCCGGGGAACGGGAGGTCACGGGTTGATCCCGGGCCGTGACATACCAAAGTCGTTAAAAATGGTACTAGCTGCTCCTCGCTTGGCACTCAGATTTACGGGGTAGAGCTAGGACTGGTCGACCCAGTGTCAGGATAATGTGACTGGTAGTGGTATCATATAATGTGTCTGGGACATGATACTTCAGTGAGGCAGCACTATAAAAGTGAGCATTGAGCTCCCTGTCCCAACCAGACACTGTCGTGATATGACTGAAAAATTGTTGAAAGCGACGTTAAACCCGAATTCACACACACACACATACTATATTACAAAGACAATACATGTAGCAATGGTTCAGGCGAGACAAGTCATATATGCAGTCTCGACAGAACTTTTGTTGTTCACCCTTTGCTGAGCTTCAAGCCTGACAGCAATGCCACAACTTGTATAGATATGTGCGATCTGTGATCATTGATTTCATATAATTTTGATCACTTTAACCCTTTTTGTACCAAATGGTATCTTCCAACTAATATATAGCAGGAGTCTATTTCAAAATTTATTGGTGTGAGGTTGTGTTTTCTTCAAAATTTGTTAGGAAAATGGCTGCTTTGCTTTCTGCGGCGTCTGATCTGGGCCTGCACTGTTTGCCAGTTACCCGTTTTGGAGTATCTGGTACTAAATGGGTTAACTCTTATCATGCTGTTCATGACAACCCCTATCTTTGGAAACAGTGTAGATCCAGATCAGATGGCTTCTGAAGAAGCCATCTGATCAGGATCTACACTGTTTGAAATTCCATTTATAAATTTGTAGGAATAAATTACATCAAATAATCTGATTGGTTCAAAGTAAGAAATGGGTGTGGCTAAACTGAATATTCAGCAAGAGAAGGGTTAATGAGGATAATAAGGGGATACCATAACAATCGTAAAAATTTGGACACCTTGAGGACTTGCTATAATTCTCTAAAAAAATTTTGCAAATTTGTGCCAATGGATTTGCAAGCAGTGTAGACCCTGATCAGACTGCTCCTCAAGGGAGCAGTCTGATCTGGGTCTGCACTGGTCGCTTAGGCCTGTCTGTCCCACCAATACTTAGGATCATTACGGTATTCTTCTTTATTGCTTATTTAGGGACATGTTGCAGGTACTTGTTAGAATCGCCTCATTGAGGCGATTCTAACAAGTACCTACTACATGTCTTTGAAGAACTAAGGAAAATTCTTGTTAACCTTTAGCCTGCTGTTGGCGAAAACCCCTATTTTTGCAAACAGTGTAGATCCAGATCAGATGGCTTCTGAAGAAGCCATCTGATCAGGATCTACACTATTTGACATTCAGTTTATGGATATAGAGAAATGAATAACATCAAGAATTCTGATTGGTTAAAAATCAGAAATGGGTGTGGCTAAATTAAATATTCAGCAGGTTAAAGGTTAATCCTCCCTATCTGGAGCTACCATAAAAATCCTGAAAATTCAGACACTTGGACGACTTACTGTAATTCTCCTGAAATTTTAACAAATTTGTTTCACGATCCAGCAAGGAGTCAGAAAGGTGTAGACGGAATGGCAAACAGTGAAGACCTTGATCAGACTGCTCCTCAACAGTGAAGACCTTGATCAGATTATCTGGGGTCTGCACTGTTTGCTTTGGCCTATCTGTCCCAATATGTTGGATCATTACGATATGAATATATTATGATTTATCAGCTTTCCCCTGAGCCGTCTCGTACGTACATTGTAATTATTGTACATTAGAAAAGTCGCTCATATCATATGTTGCCAGTGACAGATGTTACAAAGTACTATTTCATATCATAACAAAGTGAAAATGTGGAGAAATTCACAGGAAGTGGACGCTGCTATACGGAGAAAGCGAGCAATGGATCTTTGGAATATGGCAAAAAGCACCGTTCGGACTCAGTCTTACAGATGTCCGTATCATTCTTATCTGAATGCACATTCGTGTTATCCATTGTAAGTGTGGTTGTTTTTAAGACTGGATTCAGGCTGGGAACAGCAGGGAAACTCACATACCAGTCTAGACATATGTTTGTTTGATTTGAGGTTTAACATCCCCTACAACACTGTATAGGCCATTTTAGAGAAGTTGCTTCCAATTTTGTGGGACTTTTACCCGACATTTAGATGAAATGACATCTGAAACCCTGCAGCCCAATGAAACTATGCACGAACGGTCCGACTCGCACCACTTTTCCAGGGCAGGCTTAGAACCTCTAAGCGGATTACCAGTACTCATGTGCGGTCGGTTTCAGTCCTGCGTGGAAGCGTCATGCAGCCCAATCTATTTCTTCAAGCCCCGATGGGGGAGGGGGCACCACTCAAAGAATCATTGGTTTGACTAAGTTGTTCATTGGTGGCGACATTTACCCTTTCACTCTCGAGTTTCTGAAGTGGACTCTTCCATCTTTGAGTTGGGACCTGTCCATTCGTTCTTGTAAATTGCATGTTTAACCAATACTCATATATACAGGATGGCAAACAGTGTAGATCCTGATGAGACGACTCATCATGAGACATCTCATCAGGATCTACACTGTTTGCATTGGTACATTTACCAGTCTACTGGATCCAAAGGGTTAAATTTCCTCAATGTAGCTCTTAGAATTATGCTGAAAAAAAAATGAGTTGCTTTTGCAGTGAAAGAAGTTTCATATTTATTTCAACAAGAACATTACATGTGTTGCAATGATTAATAAACTCATTTATCAAGTTTGGGCTCCAGGATTGTTTTATTCCGCCCCCTCCACCCCCTCCCCTCCATATGCCCCCATACATACTGGGTCTGGAAAAATAGCTGGACTACCTGCTGCATCTTTGACATCTAACTGTAGCAAAAGACAACAACTTAGCAATGTTTATAAATACTGGATGAGCAATGGTGACCTGTATTGATATGACTGAAGTTTGGTAGACAGCAACTATTTGCCAGTTACCAAGCCGCCCATTGGGCTTGGTGAAATAGATTGGGCTGCATGATGCTTCCACGCAGAGCTGAAAATGGCCGCACATGAGTACTGGCAAACTGCTAATAGGGTCTAAGCCTGCCCAGGCAAAGTACTGTGAGTCCGACCATCCATGCATATAAGCACTATTGGTTTCATGTGGTGGCAGGGATTGAGATGTCATTTCATCTCAGTGTCCAATAATAGTCCCACAAAATTGGAAGCAACATCTCCAAAATGACCTTAATAGTGTTGATGGAGACTTTTAACATCAAACAAACTACATGTAATTAAGGCTGACACGATAAATCGTATAATCGATCAATAAATTCCACAAAAATGATTATCATTTCTGATTTGCTTTTAATCGATTACTTGATAGGTACAATTTACTACCCAAAGTTATGCCTAAAATAGCTGGATGAGTGGCAAACAGTACAGACCCTGATGAGACGCCGCATTCTGCGGCGTCTCATCTGGGTCTACACTGTTTGCTCAGGCCTGTCTGTTCAAATGTACATATGGTAAAGTGCAACATATGGTAAGAGTCATGCTCAGACAGAAAGCCAGATAGGTAAAATCATGACAAAAACCTCAGTGATTACTTTGCTTTGAAGTTTTTCGTCCCCGTCAACACTGTATAGGTCATTTTTGAGACGTTGCTTCCAATTTTGTGGGACTTTTACCCGACATTGAGATGAAATGACATCTCAAGCCCTGCCGCCCAATGAAATCAATAGGGTTTATAAGCATGGACCGGCCGACTCGCACTGCTTTGCCTGGGCAGGCTTTGGTCCTCTAAGCGGTTTACCAGTACTCGTGTGCGGGTCGGTTTCAGCTCTGCGTGGAAGCATCAAGCAGCCCATCTATTTCTTCAAGCCCCGATGGGCGGGGGCAACTCAGTGATTACTAATTGATTATCGATCGCAATGACAGGACTGATAATCGATTATCTTTTCAGCTCCGATTAGCCAGCTCTACATGTAATAGCCTAGCATTAATCCATTTTGAGATTCTTCCTCCGTATATTCATGTATATGATAGGAAGAGTCCATTTTACTGTTTAGGGATGTCAGGTTGAGTTATTTTTTGGGATACCCTTTTTTAGCTCACCTGGGCCGAAGGCTCCAGGGGAGCTTATAGTATAGTGGGTCCTCCGTCGTCCGTCCGTCCGTCCATCGTCCGTCCACACTTTTGAGCAGCTATATCTCTGTATCCTGCAGGCTGATCTCAATCATTTCTCACCTGTAGTATGCCTCTGGTGGAGCATTGATGACATAAACTTTTTTTTGAAATCGCTCTCAAACTTTGGTTCCTATGGCAACCACAAGGTCCCATAGACTTACTTTGGGAAAATGCTTGTCATCACCGTAGCGCCTTCAGTTTTGATCGGATCTTTCTGAAACTTATATGTAAGGTGACTGGGGATAAAAACTTGGATGAGTTCGAAAACCGGCCAAATCGGCCCATTTATCATAGAGTTACGTCCCTTTGATTGCTGAAAATGCCCATTTTCGACCTTGTCATCACCGTAGCCCCTTCAGTTTTGATCGGATCTTTCTGAAACTTATGTGTTGTGTGGCTGGGGATAAAACCTCGGATGAGTTCGAAAACCGGCCTAGTCCGCTGGTTTATCATAGAGTTACGTCCCTTTGATTGCTGAAAATGCTGATTTTTGACCTTGTCATCACCGTAGCCCCTTCAGTTTTGATCAGATCTTTCTGAAACTTATATGTAAGGTGGCTGGGGATGAAACCTCGGATGAGTTCGAAAACTGGCCAAGTCGGCTCATTTATTTTAGAGTAACATCCCTTTGATTGCTAAAAATGCCAAATTTTGACCTTGTCATCACCGTAGCCCCTTCAGTTTTGATCGGATCTTTCTGAAACTTATACGTGAGGTGGCTGGAAATAAAATCTTGGATGAGTTTGAATACTGGCCAAGTCTGATCAGATCTTTCTGAAACTTACATGTAAGGTGGCTGGGAATAAAACCTCAGGTGAGTTCGAATACCGGCCAAGTCGGCACATTTATCATAGAGTGACGTGCCCTTGATTGCTGAAAATGCCTATTTTCGAATTGTTATCACTGCTGCCCCTTTAGTTTTGAACGGATCTTCATGAAACTTACAAACAAGGAAGTCAGGCAGAAAGCTTGGAGGAGTTTGAAAACTCTTGTTTTTGAACTTGTCATCACCATAGCCACTTCAGTTTAGATCGGATCTTCTTAGCAAGTAAGGAATAAAAGCTTGAATGAGTTTGAAAACCGGTGAGGTCAGCCTGTTTATCATAGAGTTAAATTCTGCTTGATTTTCAGAAAATGCTTACCCTGTCATCACCATGTCCTCCCATAAAGCCTTCAGTAAAGGTTGGCACTTCCTTAAACTTTGAATCTGTTAGCTCAGGTGAGCGATACAGGACCAAGCTAGCTTGGTCCTCTTGTTTTTGATAATGATGGAACTTTGCAATTTGCAGACCGGTAAGGGTGGCCCAGATCAGACACCTCATTGTGCCGGATCTGGGCCTGTCCTGTTTGGGAATGTCCTGTTTTGGGGCTAACAGTCTGGGGCCAGTTTTTCAAAACTAACGAGGTCGTTAGTTAACGTATCGTTAAAACTTTGATCATTTTTATGGTAAATATGCTAATATTTTTGCTGAAAAAATGTGAGCAGCATTTTTTCAGGAAAAATACCAAAAATTTATATATTAAACTTGTGGGAACAGTTAACAATATGACCACTAACGAGCTTGTTAAGCTAACGATGCTTTGAACAACTGGGCCCTGAAATTTTGGTTAATTACCGTAATGATCCTAAGTATTGCGGCAGACAAACCTAAGCAAACAGTGCAGAATAAGATCAGACCCCGAGGCTTAGAGACAATCTTCACATCAGTACTGTCAGCTCTTTGATTTATATGTCACCACCATGATCATCATGTCGGAATATAAAAATGTTATCCCATTTAGTACCAGAAACCCCTAAATGGGTAGTTGGCAAACAGTGCAGGCCCAGATCAGAATGCGGTGTCTGATCAGGGCCTACACTGTTTGCAAAATGATCAGCCATTTTCCAATTAGATTTTGAAGAAAACACAACCTGGCACCCCTAAATTTTGAAATGGACTCCTATAAGGAGGAAGATTCCATTTGGTACAAAAAGGGTTAATCAAGACCAGCCTCTGTGATCTAGTGGTAAAGAGTGCTATCATAAGGTCTCAGCACTGTGGTTCCAGCCTCGCTTGAGTCGCATTTGAGACGCCAAGTTCTACAACGGAAGGTGTTTTTTTTTTTCTGTGTACTCCGGTTTCCACCCACCTCTGATTAAAGATCGGCTGAAAATAAGTGAAATAATCTTGAAAGGGCCATAAAACCAAAACAAGAAAAACACGCAAAAGAAACAAGATTAACCAGCAGAAATAGATATTATAATTTTATTAAGGGCCTCTTTTACTGGTAGTTACTGTTGTAAAATTTATTTGACCTTTCCCCTACCTGATTGAGTCAATATTGAACTTGGTACAATACAATTGAAACTTTATCAGAAGCACACAGGTGACTTGATTTTACTACTGGCCTTTCAATGATAAGGTCTGCCACGCCTTGTTGTATCGTTTATTAAAATCTATGTCAAATAGTTGGTAAAATGCCACTTATTTTCACAGCTCATTGGAGAATTTTTTTCTACCCATTTTTCTCTGAGTGATCTCATAACATGACATACCTAGTAGAATAGGCTTGTTTTTCTGACAGGATATTTAATTAGTTTCGCGGGATTTAAATAGATATAATTTTAAGTTGCACTAAGGCAGTTTAGTGTGAAAATAAGGAGTGAAAAGATGGGCAGGTAAGTAGTTTTGAAAAAACAACAACAACTTGTTGTAAATAGGTTTCATAGATCTCAAAGGTTTTAAGAGCAAACCCACAAGAAAATGGCCCTTAACATTCTCCAGTGTATGTGCTTCATATCTGAGTACCCTATTCGGACACCTAAACCCCTTATCATACTTGCTCTGAAATTTGAACAAGTATAATTTACTACCCGATGTTGACCCAGATGAGATGCCTCGTTCTGGTGAGTTAAGGGGAATCAGGGGAACACCTGGTAAATTTTTCTGCCATTTTTCAAAGGGACACAACTTCCAGGACTTCCTGTTTGCTTTTCTATAAGCCCTGTCCCATTGAAAAAAAGGGTCTATTCTTAAAGGAAAGAATTTGCCCCTCTGGGGCAAATTCTTTCCTTTAAGAGTTGACCTCTGTTGACATGGGAGACAAAAATACTTTGCAGGAGTTGCCTCCCCTGAAGGCATTCCCATTCCCCTTAAGAGCCATCTCATCTGGATCTACTGTGTTTGAATAGGTATCTGTACCTGTCTACAGAGTTCAAAGAATCAAGTTTTGTTTTGGCCAGATTTTGTTTTAAAAGGCCACATTACTTCTCCGGGTACAATGGTTTTCACTTATCTCTGAGTAATGGTCGTAGAAATGCCCTTGAAAGGCCATAAAACCATTGTAATAAACAAGAGAAAAATATATCAGACTGCACTTTGCAAAATCTACAGTAAGATAATGTTCTTGAAAGGCCATAAAAGCCATGGTTAAACAAGAGAAAAATGTATGACCAGGACCCCCATAGATGTTTTCTCATGGCGTAACTCATAAATAAAATAGTGTTTACTTGTAAAAAGCTCAGTGCCAATACTATTGTAGCATAAAAAATGAGGCAGTTCATTTAACAGGGCACTTTCAAAATAGAAGCAAGTGTTTAGGGTAGCCTGCCTGGATGCCTACAGTTTGGTCAGATTCTCCTCACATGCCATCGCTAGAGATCAGATTAACCCATAGTATACTAGTGGACGCTTCCATTGCTATATGTTGGACAAGTCCATTTGTCATATAAGGAGTGTCAGGCCTATATTTTGTTTTTATACTATTTATACCCCCGCAAACGAAGTTTGAAGGGGGTATATAGGAGTCAGCTTGTCGTCTGTCGTCGTCGGTCCGTTACAAAAAACTTTAACATTGCTCATAACTTCCTTATTCTTTGACCGATTTCTTTAATATTCACACACCCCACACCTTGCCACTAGTACTTAAGATTGATATACACAAACCTGACCTTGACCTTTACGTTTACCTTCCTCAAGGTCAAATACTTGTAAAAATTTGTCTGACAACGCATGCGGGGGTATAATTGGCGCCCGTTGGGCGGCAGCTCTAGTTTGTGATGGAAAATTCTATCAGCAAACAATGTAGGCCCTGATCAGACGCTGCATTCTGCGGCGTCTGATCTGGGCCTGCACTGTTTGCCAAGGTACCCCTTTAGGGGTTTCCGCATACAGTGGGTTAATATCATCTGTGAGTGTGAGGTGACTACAAAATAATTTAATAATTTCTTAATTGTTCTCCTAGGTCTGGAGCAATGATGTTATAGTACATTATTGACATGGCTTAGCGCGGTTATTCTGGAAAGTGTCCTCTGAGATTGGATATTAATATATCAGGAATAGATTCTAGATGTACCTCCTTTTGAAGAGCAGGACATATTATGTTATGATGCTGGCAACCATCCATGCACAATCATTTTCATTTCGGATAACTTATCCTACAATAATGGTATACATCTGATCAAACTAAAACTTGGTAAATGGTAAGACTTTGAGTACGGCATATCATTTTGCGGTTACCCTTCAATGAGTTTTAACAGAATAACAAGCTGTTTGGGAGAATTCCATGGATAACTAACCCATAAGATGCCAATCACAACAATTGTTGTCTGCATTGTCGTCTGCTGGATAATACTTCAAAAGTCATTTTTGAAAACAGTGTTGACCCAGATCAGACTTTGCCTACTCTGAGGAACAGTCTGATCAGGGTTCACATAGTTTGCCTATGCAAAAATATGTTAGCAAAAATTGTAAGAAGATGTAGCAGACGACATAAACAGACAACATTTTCAGAATGATGCAGTTTTTCATGGTATCTTAAAGGTTAATTGGGCTCCATGATCTACTGGTTAAGAGCTATGACTCTTAACCCTTTCCACATATTTACACCTTTTAACGTAGCAGCCTCCGTGGTGTAGTGGATAAGCTACTCACCTCATAAACCAGGGATCGCAGGTTCGATCCCGGGCTTCTCCATACTTTTGGATGAGTCTTTAAACCTAGGTCCCATCTCCGTATGACCTTAGCTGTTGGTGGGACGTAAAACAAACACACTCACACCTTGTAACGTCTCCTGAAATTCCAAGAGAACATAACCGTGGGTTCATGCCCTGGGGTGGGACTAGGGGTCAGAATCTACTGTGTGTTAAAGCTGTATTTAAGTTTTTCAAATGCTTATACATGTACATGTGTAACTTGACATTCACTCATCACAGTGCATTCATATTTAGAACTTTGGTACCAGGGAGGGTCTTCTGTGATTCAAAGAGAACCCCCCCCCCCCCACACACACACACACACACCCTGGGTTCATGCCTGGTTGTGGGGCTAGGGGGCTAGGACACATTTGTAATTTTGTAATATATTATATTCATTGCTATCATGCTAATAAGTTATTCACACAAGTGGTTATACATCGGCCAACTATGTGACACCGGTTTAAGGGTAAAAGAGTGAAGGTCATGATGACCTACATTTCATGGTCCAGGTCACCTACATTTCATGGTCCACTGATTTTACCTTATACATATATCTTGAAGACTATTTGTTGGATAAATGTCATGTTCCATGCGACGCATTGAGTGACCTCAAAGTATATATCTAGGTCAGTGTGACCTATATTTCATGGTCCAGTGAGTTTGCCTTATATGATGGAGAAATGTCAAACCTGGAATACAACTTCCATGTGACTTGATGATGGACATCAAAATATGCGGACCCTGACCACACAGGAGTCTGAAATGAATACAACACTGACTTTTAACCTATTTAGTACCAGAAACCCCAAAACGGGTACCCTGGCAAACAGTGCAGGCCCAGATCAGACGCTGCAGAACGCGGGGTCTGATCAGGGCCTCCACTGTTTGCTAAAAGTTTAGTCATTTTCTGGATAAATTTTGATGAAAACACAACCTGACACCCCTAAATTTTGAAATGGACTCCTGCTATATATAAGAAGGAAGATTCCATTTGGTACAAAAAGGGTTAAAGTAACCAGCAGACAACAAAGCAGAAGACAATTTTTGAAGGGTTATAGTATGGCTGTGAGGACAGCATAGGCTGCGCATGCCAGCTTGTACCTTTCTGGATTCCCAGGCACAAAGAATAACACGGTCATTATTTCTATATTTTCAGAAATTTTGAAGCCATGGCAACCAATGTATATAGTACGAGTGCGACACAAGATAATTTGAGTCGACATGATATTCTAGCATGGGTAAATGACAGTCTACAGACTAGCTACTCAAAAATAGAAGAATTATGCTCAGGTAAGCTTTTATGCCCCAACTATTCGAAGAATGGTGGAAAAGGCATGAAGTGAAACAAGTGTTACCTTGTCCATTCGTCTCTGTGTGCATCCGTGTCTGAGATGGCATTTAAGTTTCTTAACTGCACCACCAGGCAGGGGCATCTGTTTCCTTTGGACACATTTCTAGTCTCTAACCCCTTTTGTTTGTTTGTTTGTTTGATTAACTCCCTCGTCAACACTGTATAGGTCGTTTTGGGGACGCTGCTTCCAATTTTGTGGGACTTTTAACCAACATTGAGATGAAATGGCATTTCAAGCCTTCAAGCCCTATTGCCTAACCCTTTTGTACCAAATGGAATCTTCCTCCATATACATGTATATACATGTACCAGGAATCCATTTCAAGAGTAAGGAGTGTCAGGTTGTGTTTTCTTCAAAATTTATTTGGAAAATGGCTTAACTTTTTGCAAACCGTGTATACCCAGATCAGACAATGCTTTCTGCAGCGTCTGATCTGGGCTTCCACTGTTTGCCAATTACGATTTTTGGGGTTTCTGGTACAAAATGGGCTAAAAGCAGTTCCGATCTTACTTGAGCAAACTGCTTGAGGTGGTGCATGGCAAAAATGACAATAAGACGTGAAGACTGAGTGAAGACTCGGATCAAAACAAGAGTGAAGGCAATGATCAGGAATCGATACAATTTACCCACAGCTCCCATCAGAGACACCAAACGGAAAGAAACACAAACATGTAACAACCAGACCCCAATGGAAACATTCTGGCCAGTCTTCTTTGGATGCTCAATGGGTAGTAAGGCTGACAGGATTATTCGTATAATTGATTAATCGATCGATAAATTCCACAAAAATGGTTATCATTTCTGATTTGCTTTTAATCGATTACTTGATTGGTACAATTTACTACCCAAAGTTATGCCTAAAATAGCTGTATGAGTGGCAAACAGTGCAGACTCTGATGAGACGCCGCTGAATGCGGCGTCTCATCGCCGCTGAATGCGGCGTCTCATCTGGGTCTACACTGTTTGCTCAGGCATGTCTGTTCAAATATACATATGGTAAAGTGCAACATATGGTAAGAGTCATGCTCGGACAGAAAGCCAGACAGGTAAAATTATGACAAAAACCTTAGCAATTACTAATCGATTATCGATCGCAATGACAGAGCTGATTAATCGATTAACTTTTCAGCTCCGATTAGCCAACCCTAATGGGTAGCCCAGGGAGTATTGAAGGCTCATGAATATGAACAGTGAAGGCTGATCAGACTGCACAATAACTTTAGAAGGCTTATGCGAACAACAAGACTTTGATCAGACTGTACAGAAGTGCAGGCTGATACGAGTTTGTCATGCTGGCGGTCTTGTAGGCTTTGTTTTGCACTAGCTCACCTAATATATGAGTGTAGGGTGCTGCTGCCTAGAAGAAGACTGATTCCTTCTGTGACATTGCCATTAGCCCATTTAGTACCAGAAATCCCAAAACAGGTACCCTGGGAAACAGTGCAGGCCCAAATCAGACACTGCAGAACGCGGCATCTGATCAGGGCCTCCATTGTTTGATAAAAGTTCAGTCATTTTCTGGATAAATTTTGATGAAAACACAACCTGACACCCCTAAATTTGGAAATGGACTCCTGCTAAATATAAGGAGGAAGATTACATTTGGTACAAAAAGGGTTAAAGGGAATGGATGCACCCTGACGGGAGAGAAATTTAAAAAAAAAATATTATGGTCTCCCATGTCAATTTGGGTCCACTCACCCATTTTCTGAATTCACTTACCGTATTCGCCCTAATTACCGCACATGCTCCTGTAAGCGCACACCAAAGCTTTTTTGAAAAGGAAATGCATAAGCGCACACTTTACAGTAACCTCCCAACGTAAGCTCTCACAGTAAATCTATAAAAACTTAACTTTATTTCTTCAACAGTGAAGGCAATGCCTTAGTATCCTTTTCCGTCCCATTAAATATCAGTTTGAATCATCTCAGAAGCTATTCTTTTCGCATCGAGTGTACGCTAATTAGGTAGATTTTTCGCTGTGATTTTTTGACACGATTTTGAAAAAACTAAGCGCACGGTGCAGTAATTAGGGCGAATACGGCAATTTTCTGTTATATTTACAAACAGAATGACAAACAGTGTAGTTCCAGATGAGATAGGATCTACAGGCTTCTTCAGAAGCCATCTGATCTGGATCTACACTGTAAAGGTAGGGGTTGTCGTGTTAGCAGGATAAGAGTTAAAGGGAAGAAATTGTTCCTGTCCATGTGTTTGAATTTCTGGGTTTAACATACAACCCATATGAGAAGGGAACACCCAAAAATAGGTAAACTGGCAGACAGTGCTGGTCCGGATCAGGGGCAGGGGTGTGGAAATACCAATTTTTTTCACTTGTCCATGGACAAGTCAGACCAAAAATTCTACTTGTCCGCAGATTTTTTCACTTGTCCGGATTTTCAAAATAAACTCCACATTTAACTTCCCATATTCTTTATTTTGGTCATTGAAACAAAGAAACATAATATGACTTATAGCAACTGGCAACAAACTAATTTTCAAAAAATACTGCTAAATACTTTTGATTTTCGTTTTTTTCCTTGACTGTCATCTCGTTTCTTTGGTTCAGTTGCGCTAGTTCTGACAACGAATTTATCCATGTTTCCCGCAAAGTGTCAAAATTGTTTACGTTTCCGGTTCCTATTTGCCTAGTTACCGTGCGTAATTTCACAGTTGGTTGAAACAGCGAAATACCCCAAACTACCTAGCCTCAATAAAACGTAGTTTTTATGTTTATGAATGCCAACGGTTACAAAAATTAGATATAAAAAAGAAATTAATTGTAATTAACAATTTCATGTCAGTAACGCTCACGGAAGCACATAAACTAAAAAAATATTGCTCTGGAAAGTTTTTGGTGTTGGGGGTGTTTTGGGGTGGTAGCGCTGTTTCAGCCGACCGCAAAATCACGCGAGTTTGACCTCAAAAGTGTTGACCAATCAGAAGACACATAACAATGCTAAATTTAGACGCGAAAGTTCGATGGTTTTTCCGAAAGATATTTGTGCAACAAAACATTTGCGAGCTACCATTTATCAATTAAAACGGAATTTATCGGCGAATTTCTCTCCATGATATTGAAACCTCGGCATTACTGAAAATTTTGGCCGAAATTTCTACTTGACCGCGGACGAGCGAACTGAAAAAACATGCTTGTCCGCCGGCAAAAAGTCCCGAGTCGGACGAGTCGGACGTATGATTTCCACACCCCTGAGGGGCCAGTTGTTCAAAGCATTGTTAGCTTAAGGATCTCATAAGTGGTCAGATTGTTAATTGTTCTAACAAGAAAAATATCTGATATAGTCTCATTTTTGCTGAAAAAATGAGAGGAGCTTTTGTATTTGCAAAATTAATGCTCAAATTTTTTCAGCAAAAAATATTAGCATATTTGCCATATTAAATGATAAAAGTTTTAATGATACGTTAATTTTTTTTTGGTTTTACGGCCCTTTCAAGATTATTTCACCCATATCGAGCCGATCGTTATTCAGAGGTGGGCGAAAACCGGAGTACCCGGAGAAAAACCACCTGTCCTTCCGTTGCAGGGATATGTTAATTGTTCAACAACTGGCTCCTGATCTTGCAGAATGCAATATCAGATCAGGGCCTTAAGCATGGTAAGTGTTTGCAAAAGTTGGAGCAATCCCAAAATAAGATAAATTTTCCTGAATTTACAAATGGATCCCTAATGCAATCTCAATGGCTCAAACACCTTGGGTCCATGGAAACTTTTTCGAGAAAAGGGGTCGGTCAAGAGACATAAAGGAATATCTTTTCAATCTTCTTTGAAATAATAGTATGTTGTATGTAATTATTGAATCACCTGCAATTCTAATAATCACACATAACTAACATTTTCAAGGAACAGTAAGAAAATTGTATCTAAATTATCCCAAATATATTAATATCTGCAGACATGGGAACTTTTTCCAAGGGGCTTGAGAATGAGTTTGAAATGCCATGGTGAACAATCCATTTGTGTTTGAGTCATCAAAGTTTCAGTATGTACAGTAAAATTCCTATAAAAAGGCCAGCTTTGGGACTGTCCAAAAGTGGTCTTAAGACCACTTTTGAACAGTACCAAAGGTGGTCTCTCATTGGGATACACTGGAAGTAGTAAATACACAGAAAGAATAACTGAAATATTCTCAAAAAGTTTTTAAAAGCAGATTTAGTCTCAATTTTAGGTGGTCTTAATAGTGGAATTTTACTTTATGAAGTGAGGAAGATTCTGTTTAGCCTTTACCACTCTCTGGGCTAATTCAGAAAGTGACAAGTTATTGGTATTACATGTATGTCCCCCCACCGAAGGGCAGGGGGACATACTATTTTCGGTGAGGATCGCATAGGCGTATACATCTGCATGACACTTTCTTGTGTGCAAGATATCTCATGAACTACTGGGTGGATTTGAAGCAAATTTGCATGGATAGGAGAACTGATTAGATTTTTGTGACCTAAACCTTATTTTCATAGTTCCATTCTGTGCTTAATAGGTCAAACTTAGGTTGTGTGCAGTATATCTCATAATGGATGGATTTTAATCAGATTTGCATGGATATTCAAGGTCTCAGCGGTGCTGTTAAAGTAAGTATGTTTTGAAAGGGATCTACGGTGGGGGATCATCTGTTATCTCAGAAAACAAGGCTAGTTTATCTTTTTTTTTCCCAGAAAACAGGATTGATATCTCATGTCAATTGTCTCCATCCATGTGGAGACTATTTGCATGAGATACCAAATCCTGTTTTCTGGGAAGAATATTTGATATTGCATGCTTATTGTCAGTCAAATCCTGTTTTCTGGGAAAAACAAGAAAATATTTCAAAATGTAGTCTGCTGAAAAAAATTCCCGCATGCTGAACGTTAGTTAGTTAGTTTAAAATGGTTCAATGTATCATTATATTCTATCTCCAGGTGCTGCCTACTGCCAGTTCATGGATTTGTTATTTCCAGGTAACCTATTCTATTTGTGTAATACTGATGTTATTATTAACTTAATAAATATATTGTTATTGGCTTATCATACACACATCAGTAGTGGTCAGATCGGTCAGGTATATGTTATACACCTGACAGATTTTCTAGTATTGGTTTTAAAAGGGAAACAACTTAAATGACACCTGTTTAGTGTTAGCTTTGGCATGAAGCCCCTCAAATGGTGTCTAGTTAAAGGAAAGAATTTGCTCCTTAGAGACTACTCTTGATGGTGAGAATTTGCTTGTTAGGGTTTACTCTAATGGAAAGAATTCACTCCTCAGGGTCTACTCCAAAAGAAAAAAAAATACTCCTTGTGGTCTGCTCTTAAAAGAATTTGATTCTTAGGCACTATTTTAATGGTGAGAATTTGCTCATTAGGATCTTCTCTGTAAGTAAAGAATTTGCTTCTTGAGAGTCTACTCTTTATGGAAAGAATTTGCTCCTTAAGGTTTACTTTGAATGGAAAGAATTTGCTCCTTGGGTCTCCTCTTAATGGAATGAATTTGCTGCACAGGGTCTACTCTTAATGGTAAAAAAATTGGGGGTCTGCTTTTAATGGAAATAATTTGCTGCACAGGGTCTGCCTTTAACGGAAAGAATTTGCTTCTACTTTAAATGGATGCATTTGTTCCTTAAAGTCTACTCTTAATGGAAAGAATTTGCTCCTTAGGGTCTATTCTTACTGGAAAGAATTTGCTCCTTAGGGTTTACTCTGAAAGGAAAGAATTCGCTCCTTGGTGTCTCCTCTTAATGGAAAGAATTTGCTCCTTAGGGTTTACTCTGAATGGAAAGAATTTGCTCCTTTGGGTCTACTCTTAATTGGGTTCTCTTAATGGAAAGAATTTGCTCCTTAGTGTCTACTCTTAATGGAAAGAATTTGCTCCTTAAGGTTTACTCTTAATGGAAAGAATTTGCTCATTAAGGTCTCCTTTTAATGGAAAGAATTTGCCCGTTAGGGTCTACTCTGAATGGAAAGAATTTGCTCCTTCAGTCTACACTTAATGGAAAGAATTTGCTCCTAGGGGTGTCCTCTTAATGGAAAGAATCTGCTCCTTGGGTGTACCCTTAATGGAAAGAATTTGCTTCTTAAGGTCTACCCTTAATGGAAAGAATTTGTTCCACAAGGTTTACTCTTAATGGAAAGAATTTGCTCCTTAGAGTCTACTCTTAATGGAAAGAATTTGCTTCTTGGGGTCTCCTCTTAATTGAAAGTATGTCTCCTCTTAATGGAAAGTATTTGCCCCTAAGTGTCTACTCTTGATGGGGAAGAATTTTCTTATTAGGAGCAAATAGTAGACCCCAATTGATATGGGAGACAAGGAGACAAAACTATTTTTGAAAATCACCTCCCATAAAGCCCTCAGACTCTGCTGACTGTGGTACTGTTGTTGTACACTTCCAAGGGCCATTAACTCTGATAGGAAACTCTCTGAAGGCAAATGTCACAAGTACCCTGAATGTAAATTATAAAGGATTGACACAAAAATATGTTTCAATGGATTGACAAGAAAAAAAATGCTTAGAAATATCTCCTAATAACATGGTTTCTCCTAAAGTCAATAGTCCTGTACTGTCAGCTGCAAATGTAATCATGCAATTATTTTCATGTAACCTGTATGTTACACAACATGACTTTATCTGTGTGCAGACATTCCCAGAAATATTTTCATCTGTCAAGTTGACATTCATAGGAGCTTAATTGATGACTTTAAGAAATATTTTTTTTACACTTTAGGGTGAATGTGTACACCTGACTCATTTTGTGTTGGCTTATCAAATGAAGATTATTCTGAATAGGGCCTCTTTCTGATACCTGTCTGAATCTTTCTAAATGGCATCTGTTCTAAGGGGGAATATTAAGGGGTTCACCAGGCATATTTTCTGCCATTTGAACAAGGGAGACAACTTTTGGCATTACGATAACACACATTTATAACAAAGTGCATTCTTTATATCTCCAGAATGGTTACTTTTTTGATGAAAATCTTTGACATTTTTAGCTCGTCTGTTTTTTGAAAAAAAACTTTCGAGCTATTGTCATCACTCCGGCGTCTGCGTTGTCGTTGTCGTCTGGCATCGTCGTTCCAAAAAAACTTAACCTTGGCTATAACTTAAAAAAGTATTAGACCTAGCCTCATGAAACTTCATACACACACTCATCATCACAAGAGCTACATTTTGACCAAGGACCATAACAACATTGTTGATTTTGGCTGAATTATCTCCCCTTTTCCAATTTTTTTCTGAAACACATTTTTTGCTCTCATTTTAATACTATTCACAACAGAGCCTTCAAACTTCACATGAATGTTCCTTGGGACAAGACCTTTTCAGTGATACCACACTTTTTGATCTGTGACCTTGACCTTTGAACTTTGACCTATTTTTCGAAAATTTAACCGAAAACCTTAACCTTGACCATATTTCCAAAAGTATTTGGCCTACCTTCATGAAACTTCATACACATACTCACCATCACAAGAGCTACATTCCCTACAAGTTTTATAACTCCATCTTGCAATTTGATTGCTCTTGTTTGACTTAGAACTTTGGTTTTCTAAAAGAAACTGCAGACGAGCGTTGGCACCCGCATGCGGTGCTCTTGTTGTTATTTATAATCCAAAGATAGGTAGTGTGTACTCCTTAGAGCCCGCCTCAGCGAGACAGTTCTAGCGAGTACCCATTCTAGTGAGTACCCACAATCCATGTTTTTGAGCAGAAATGAGAAAAATAATATATACCCCTTTAAACCCCAGTTTCAGGATATAAAAGTGATGTTTAAAGGGGTAGGTGTGTTTTCTTGATGGGAGGCCCAGTTTGTTTTACTATAAACTTATTCCTTGACCTGCTGAATATTTAAATATGCCACATCCACTACTAATTATTAACCAATCAGATTACTTGATGCAAATTATTGCAACAAATTCACAATCTGAATGACAAACAATGTAGATCCTGATCAGATGGCTTCTTTAGAAGTCAGATGGCTTCGTCAGAAGCCATCTGATCTGGATCTACATTGTTTGAAAGATAAGGCATATCAGGGCTCAGCAGGACAAGGATTAATGAAAAAGGGGTCTAGTGTTGTTTCTTAGGAGTAAATTCTTACTTTTGAGAGTTTGACCCCTATTGATGAGTGAGTCTCAGGGAGTTGTCTCGCCTAAGGGAAATAAAGCTCCCACTGGTTGTAAATTCTTTTTTTTTAACAGAAACCATCTTGAGATAGGAGGCCTTTAGGTATACAAGTGTGTGTGTATTGAACACCCCTCTAAACCCTACTTTATATAGATAAAACTGGGTTTACAGGGGCAGTTATAAATTGTTTTCCTTACTTTGCTCAAAAACATAGGTTATGGTTTCTCTCATTAGAACTGCATCATTGAGGCTATTCTTAAAAAGCACCCATACCTAAAAAAAATCCTAAAAATTCAGACACATTGAGGACTTTCTGTAATTATCCTAAAATTTTAACAAATTTGTTACACAAGCTAGGAGTCCAAAAATGCAGATGGAATGGCAAACAGTGTAGACCCTGATCAGACTGCAGGAGCAGTCTGATCTGGGTCTGGACTGTTTGCTTAGGCCTGCCTGTCACAATACTTAGGATTATTACAGTAACTAATTTTGCGTGATCAGTGTCCCCTGGAAGTGGACATATATTTATTTATTTTGAAATATAATGAATTAGTTTGATATTTATGTTCCAGTCATCATCAAACTGACCACTTCTGAATGTGCTATAAACAGGCCTTCGGAAGAAAAATTCTTCCAGCTGTAGTTCATTCATGACCTCATTTGTTTACACTGAATGGAATATGTCATTCCAGTGGGCACATAACTCGGGGCAACATCATATCAACCCCATAAGCGTTGATGTGATGCTGCCTAAACGTCATTTGCTCAATGGTATGGTATTATAATATGTGTGTATAAGTGAATTGTCTGTAAAGGCAGATTTTTAACAAATGTTAAAATGTTAATGATTTAATTAATGATACCTTTCTTCGGTCATATGTGAGATGCTATGTTCTGCAGCAGGAGTTCAGGTGTTTTTTCTCCGAGTACTTCGGTTTTCCTGTTTTGATCAATCATTGACTCAATATAATAAGTGAAAATGATTTTGAAATCAATCCAAAATTAAAAAAAAAAAAAAAATGATTTCATGCTGAGGCAAACGAAATTTCATGTATAAAAGTTCTGCATGGATGAGATGTGTGCAAAATCTTTAAAATAATCCATAGGAAATAGTATGCAAGTCTGCTGTGGTCACATGATAATGTTGTCAAAGATGCCGTGGAAAACTGCATTAAAATTCTGAAAATGTTGTCTGTTTATGTCGTCAGCTGCATCTTCTTGCAACTTTTTTTTTAATTTTTTGCATACTGCAAACTGTGTAGACTGATCATTTTGGTTAACCCATAAGACGCCAACCATGACAATTGTCTTCTGCTTTGTCATCTGCCGGTTACTTCCACCGTCCATGCTAATTAACCCTATTGGTTTCATTTGGCGACAGGGCTTGAGATGTCATTTCATCTCAATGTCCCACAAAATTGGAAGCAACGTCTCCAAAATGACCTTTACAGTGTTGACGGGGACGCTAAACCTCAAATCAAACAAACAAACAAATCTGCCGGTTACTTCAAAATTCATTTTGCAAACAGTTTAGACCCAGATCAAACTGCTCATGTAGGAGAAGTCTTATCTGCGTCCACCTGTTTGTCTGTATGCAAAAATATTTTTACAAGCAGATTCAGCAGTCAACATAAGCAGACAACATTTTCAGATGTAGTTTTTCGCGGCATTTCAAGAGTTAAAGGATACCTGTCAGGAATGCTCATCCATGAAACATACTGTTAAAATCCTAAAAATTCGGACATTTTGAGGACTTACTTATACTTCTCTTAAAGTACACCACAGCTGCTTTATAACACTATTATCGGGGTCCAGAGCAGAAATCGTGTTAGTTAAACAACTGTGTTATATCCAAACAAAAATGTATAGATTATATAGAAAAATGACCATTCATGGTCATTTTTCTATATAATCTATTCATTTTTGGGAGCCATATGAAAACCGTGTTATACCAAAAGCGTGTTATAATGAACCATGTTATAACGAGGCTGTGGTGTATTGACAAATTAGTTTCACAATCCAGCAAGGTGTCCAAATGGTGCAGACAGAAAGGCAAATACAGTCAAACCTGTCTTAGCGGCCACCTCTATTAAGCAAGCAACCTGTCTTAAGCAAGCATGCATTTAGTTCCCGAAAAAGGCAAATGCATTAAAATTCACCTGTATTAAGCAAGCACCTGCCTTAAGCAAGCATATTTTGATTATCCCTTAGGTGCTTGCTTAACACAGGTTGGACTGTAGTGAAGACACTGGTCAGACTGCTCTTTCAGGAGCAGTCTGATCTGGGTCTGCACTGTTTCCTTAGGCCTATCTGTCCCAATACTTAGGATCATTAAAGTACTGATGATTTGAGCCAGTGGGTGGCAAAACCTACAATAGGACAGCCTCCACATGCACAAACTATAACAAGAGTTGTTGTTCATAGCTCTTGGATACTATTTTTACAAAAGTTCAAGTGTCGGCTGCGGCCCCTGCCCATCAGGGCTTGAAGAAATAGATGGGCTACATGATGCTTCCATGCAGAGCTGAAACTAACTGCACACGAGTACTGGTAAATCGCTTAGAGGATCCAAGTCTGCCCAGACAAACGGCCCCCGCCCATCGGGGCTTGAAGAAATAGATGGGCTGCATGATGCTTCCACGCAGAGCTGAAACCGACCCGCACACGAGTACTGATGAGCCGTGTAGAGGAGCTAAGCCTGCCCAGGCAAAGCGGTGCGGGTAGGCCCGTACATGCTTATAAACCCTTTTGGTTTCATTGGGTGACAGGGATTAAGATGTCATTTCATCTCTATGTCAGGTACAAGTCCCACAAAATTGGAAGCAACGTTTCCAAAATGACCTTTACAGTGTTGATGGGGACGTTAAACCTCAAATCAAACAAACAAAACTGCCCAGACAAAGCGGTGCGAGTTGGACTGTCCATGCTTATAAACCTTATTGGTTTCATTGGGAGGCAGGGCTTGAGATGACATTTCATCTCAGCGTTGGGTAAAAGTCACACAACATTGGAAGCATCTTCCCAAAATGACCTTTTCAGTGTTGACGGGGACATTAAACCTCAAATCTATAAATCAATCAATCAGTCAAAGTGTCGGCTTCTTGATCTTTATCAAGATAGAGCTTTTCTAACACAAAACACTCCACCTTTTTCTGCAGTGACATAACCTTTATATTGGAAAGACGTTGAACCACGTCTTTCCAAAGACGTTGAACCACGTCTTTCCAATATAAACTTTATGTCATTGCAGAAGTAGCTGTAGTGCTTTACCTAGAACAGTTGTTTCAGGCCAAGACTTTGAAATAAAGGGTGACTTTTGTAAAAAAAAAAATAAAAAGATATACTGCTTATTAACCGTTGTCCTGCTGAGCCTGGATATGCCTTATCTTTGAAACAATGTAGACCCAGATCAGATGGCTTCTGGAGAAGCCATCTGATCAGGATCTTCATTGTTTGCCATCCAGTTTATGAATTTGTTGCAGTAATTTGTATCAAGTAATCTGATTGGCTGATAATCAGTAGTGGGTGTGACATATTTAAATATTCAGCAGGACAAGGGTTAAATTGCCTTTGGAGTATTCATAAGAAAGATTTTAAGAAAAAAAAAAACAAAAAAACACTCTCTTTGGATAGCTTGGAGACTAGAAGGTTCATGCCATCAGCAAAGACTATGGCCAGGCTGCAAAGTCTTAATGCACCATGATGATCCTAAGTATTGGGACAAACAGGCCTCCTAAACAAACAGTGCAGACCCCGATCAGACTACACTGGGTCTACACTGTTTGCCATTCCATCTGCACCATTTGGACTCCTTTGGATCATGAAACAAATTCGTTAAATTTATTTTAGAGAATTACAGTAATTTCTCAAAAAGTCCCAAGTTCTAGGATTTTGTGGTAGGTTTTGTCATGTGCTGGCTTATTTGACCTCAGACCAATATTGAAATTAATTATATTATAATGTTATTAATCATGTAATTTCGTATTGGCCAGGGTACAGGTCCGAGATCTGCTGTATTGGCACGAGGCCGAAGGCCGAGGCCAATACAGCTGACCGAGGACCTGTAGCTGGGCCAATACGAAATTACTTGATTAATGACAATTTTATTAATTGACGCAATTATAAACATGATTTATGATTTTTGAATATTGATTGACCTTGTGTAATATAGGATAATCAATTAATAACAGATGCTAAAGCAATGAGTACTTCTTTTATAAGCAGATTTTTCTATATAAGCATAAACTATACTGTTTGAAAGATTGGTGAGTGATTCTGTACAATGTGTTTTCTCATGTTTTATGTACATGTATGTGAAGACTTGTCTCTGTCAGTTATTGTTTCTGTCTTAATTTGTGATAGCATTTTGTCGGAGATCAGTGTTGAATTTTCAATACATGTATGCTTGAATGGATGATGCTCCCATGCAGAGCTGAAACCGACCACACATGAGAACTGGTAAACCGCTTAGAGGGTCTAAACCGAGGCAGAGTGGTGCAAGTCTGACCATCCATGCTTATAAATCCTATTAGTTCAATTGGGCGGCAGGGCTTGGGATGTCATTTCATCTCAATGTCGGGTAAAAGTCCCACAATCTTGGAAACAACGTCTCCAAAATGACCTATATAGTGTTGACGGGGATATTAAACTTCAAATCAAACAAAACATGCATAGAATGGCCACAAGGACCTACAGCATACATTTTTATGGAGAAATAGGAAAAGTTATCTCAAATGAGAAACATATGGGAATTTGTTAGAATCACCTCAATGAGGCAATTCTATCAAGTACCCACAGCATTATGTTTTTATGGAGGAATAAGTAAAATTGTCTCAGAATTATCCTTGATACTTCTTACTTAGAGCTATGGGGCACTTTCGACGTAGATCTTTTGACCAATTGATGAGTATTCTTCTGTGTTGTATAGCCTTGAAGAATGCTCAATAAAATCCATGGATCATTAACCCTTATCTTGCTGTTCACGACAACCCCTATCTTTGAAAACAGTGTAGATCCAGATCAGATGGCTTCTTAAGAAGCCATCTGATCAGGATCTACACTGTTTGGTATTCAGTTTATGAATTTGTAGCAATAAATTACATCAAGTAATTTAATTGGTTGATAGACAGAAATGGGTGTGGCTTAAATGAATATTCAGCAAGATAAGGGTTAAGCTCCATGAAAGCAAATTACTTTCTGCCAGAATGGTCTCCCTTTGTAAAACGGAGGCAGCCCCTGGTACCCTGTGCTCAAATGTTTGTGCTGTTGCCATTCACCACATGGGTACTTTCTAAAAATGGTTTGCAGTAATAGGAATAAGACTAGCCTTCATGATTTTTGCATATTGAGTAGCACACGCTGCTGTTACGTCATGTAGGATACCAGCGCCCAGTGGTTTAAAGCTAACAAATTTGTTTGTTTTTATTTTTTTAACCCTTTCACCCCTGAGTTTCTATAGTGGACACTTCCATCTTGGGATCCATGCATTGTTGCAAATAGGTGTTTCACATGTGTCTCTAAAACAGAATGGCAAACAGTGTAGATCCAGATGAAATGGCTCCTTATGAGCCATCTCATCTGGATCTGCACTGTTTACATGAAAATCTGTAGCAGGCGTCTAGGTTGAAAGGATTATAATGCTTCAGTTATATACTCCAAACATTAATTTCAGAAGAAAAAAAAACTGCTGAAGAAATATGTATATAACTGTACTAGGTTTTGTATTCGCTAAGACAGTCATTGTTTTGGCCACAAACAAGTTTGTTTAGCTGCTGGGTCCAGGGTGTTTTGAAAACCTAGAAAGATGTGATTATAAATTGGACAGGAACAGTAACTCTGATCTGTAAATGTTGATACTTACGGACCTTCTGCGTTCCAGGATCCGTAATGCTGAAAAAAGTGAAGTTAAACACAAAGTTAGAACATGAATACATCAATAATTTCAAGCTTCTGCAGGGCTCCTTCAAGAAAATGGGGGTAGATAAGGTGAGAAAATCAGTCATCAAGGGAGGCTATTAGTACCCATCAGCTCAGCTGTGTAGCCAACCAGAGTTATCATACATTATTTTACTAACTCACTCTTTATTCTTTGCATGAGAGATGACATACACAGCATGGATATAAAATCCAGTTTCAATAACCTGTTACAGTTTATAACTGAGATATTTGGTATTAAAGATACGGGAAAGGATGTCATTTACTTTGAATATAATCTTCACTATATTAATGTATAGACCTGGTTGGAATGGATAGAAGTGTTTTCTTTACACTATATACTGGGCAAATAAAAATATAACTGCGCACCATTGTGATCACTGTTCTGAAAGCCATTTTGCAACACAGATTGTTGAAAAACTAGATATACAGATTATAATCATATTCAGCTGAAACAACAACCCTTACCTTTGCTAACAGTGTAGATCCTGATCAGATGGCTTCTACAGAAGCCTTCTGATCAGGATCTACGCTGTCAGGAGGCATGCATTAAATCAAGTAATTTGATTGGTGGATAGACAGAAATGGGTGTGGCTAAATGAAGTTATTCAGCAGGATAAGGCTTAAATTGTGCCAAGTTATGAAAAAGCCTATTTTGCCATTTGCAAACAATAAAGAAGCAGATCAACCTGCCCATCTGCGCAATCTGATCAGTACCTTAGTCTTTGCTGTTTGGATAGTATTACCGTAATGATTCTAAGTATTGGGACAGACAGGCCTAAGCAAACAGTGTAGACCCTGATCAGACTGCTCCTGAAGGAGCAGTCTGATCAGGGTCTACACTGTTTGCCATTCCATCTGCACTTATTGGACTCCTTGCTTGATCATGAAACAAATTTGCTAAAATTTTAGGTGAATAACAGCAAGTCCTGAAGGTGTCCATATCTTAAGGATTTTTACAGTATTTCTAAAATTTCCAGACCCTTGCTAGTCTGTGAGGCTGAGCAGAATAGTTTGTGTCTTACCAGTTCTAAACCCCAAACACAGGTTTTCTTTTGATGGGGCTCATACATGAATATCACCTTTTTCGCATTATCTGCTGGTTCCTAGTCTGAAGATTATCAGTGTTGAGAAAACAGGTAACCAGACCCCCCTGACCTTTAAAGGTCAGGGGGGTCTGGTTACCTGTTTTTCCAATATTGATGATGTGTAAAATGGGAGCCAGCAAATAATGCAAAAATGGTGATATTGTTACATGGCAGAACATAAGATGCTGAAAAATTATTCTTCGCAACAAACCAGTATGTATAAATATAATGGTAAAGAAAACAGCTCTATCTTAAATTTATGTGTATTTAGGTTAATCACTTTTGGTTCTGCATGCTTATTGTACTAACATGTCCGAGCAGGGCTAGCTGCAGTGTCTTTTGAAAACTGTTGTTAAATCTTGATGAAACTTGGCTATCAAGATCTGGGGGTGGTTATGGGGAGCCATTGCATGGAGACCTTGTCATTTAGCCCATTTCAAACAGGAATCCACCAAAACAGGTCACTGCACTATGACGGGCTATAATATCAAAACTTGTGACTCAGTCCTTTTACAGCTTCTTTACATGTCCAATATGCAGTAGGACTTCACTGATTTGACCAACATGGTTCATGCCTGATTCAAACTCGTCCATGTGTCTTCTGATAGCTCCTGATAACGGAGTCTTTAAAAGCTATGCTCTATGTACCTACTAGAACCACTTGTTGAAGTTTGCAAGAAGATGCAGCAGACAAGGTAAAACAGACAGTTTTATTTGGTGTATGAAGGGTTAACCCTTATCCTGCTGATCACCATAAACTCTACCTCTGCAAACAGTGTAGATCCAGATCTGATTGCTTCTGAGGAAGCCATCTGATCAGTTCTGCTATTGCATACACTGTAGATTCTACCATTTGTCATTCAGTTTTGCAAATTTAAATAACTATAATATATCAAGTAATTTGATTGGTTGATAGTCTGGGATGGGTGTGGCAGAATTAAAAAAAATATTCAGTACTTGGATAAGGATTAATAGAAATATCGGAAAAGTACCCATAATTCCTTATTACCTGGTGCTATGACTTGCAGCAAGCAAGGGAAGAGGGGGAAAGGTGTTATTTCTTGTTTTCTACTCTTTCATTCATTTGCCTCTTTCTAGCTGTCCCTTGTCTTTCATCTCCTGTAATGTCTCTTCTTTCTCTTTTCTCCCTTTCTCCGGGAGACGACACAAAATGACCCACAAGGGTTAATATGTTGTTAAATCCCAGCCCAATCAAAAACTGACCGTCTCCATATAAGCTAAATATTGACTGGGCTGTTAATCTCCAAATATACAAGATTCATTTTAATTTCACTTTGGATAGCAATAAAGCTTGTTTTAAAGAGGTTTATGTATAGTCAACCTGTACTTTCCCTGAAACAGATTATATGGTCATAGGTAAATTGTGCAAACCCATATCAGACACTGCATAATGTGGTGTCTGATATGAGTCTGCACTAATTGCTAACATGATTTTCTGTAACTGAAAACAATAGACCGGGCAACCTTTAGATTATAAATGGACTTGTCAAACATAAAAATGGAAGAGTCCACCAGTACAAAATTGGTAAAGAAAAACAAACAATAATAAGACACTGCAGCCAGGCTCAATCAATCATCTAACCTTCACCACTCATTATTTTCTATCCTCCTATTTATTTTGCTTTCAGGCTCTGTTCCACTTAAAAAAGTAAAATACAATACAAATTTAGAACATGAATATATACAGAATTTCAAGATGTTGCAATCCAGTTTTACCAAATGTGGCGTCGATAAGGTGAGTGGAGGCGTCGTGACGGACAGTTGTCTCGAACGTACCACTTGGATATTTGTCAGAAGTTGTGTTTGCTGGTAAAACCAAGAAGACAAAGTATTTTTATAATTTTAAAAATTCTGATCAGGGTTTGCATTCTGTTACAGCAATCAGCTAAATATCTACAACTTGAGGATTCAGATGGAAAAAAAACCCAAAAAACTTGCAGCATATAGACACGTACAAGCACTACGTAATCTCTGGGTCATGCTATTTGCCAGGACTTGCCGTTGGTTGGCGAAAAACATCTTTAGCCATTTATCGCCATTGTAAATAAGATGTTATTTTCTGTGAACTTGTCTTTCATATGCATTTGGATTTGCCAAATTGACCTTCAAACTTTTATAACAGACATGTCTAAGCTTGTAATTAATGATTTCTAGAAGATCTGAGGATGTTTTGATGATATTTACCTTCATATTTTTGCAGGTAACAAGGTGGGACGGTCTTAATTATTGTATAATAAAAATGTGCAAAACAAATGACCAAAAGCAGAAAAATGCATGAATATATAAAAAATATATTTATCTACTCGTCTAAAATGTAATTCGATAGATTTTCTGTGATATTCAACTAAAATAAGACCGTAACAGAACCTCTTTTTACAATGTTTTTATATGGAACCAGGTACTTTTTGCCAACCATGAAATTTGGTAATCCATAGGGAAAGTAATTTTTTGTATGCACAGTGATATGTAAAGATAGTGACGTAAATTGGATCTGTCTATTGAGGATGTTTTAAGAAAATTTCATTATTTTATGATATGAATTCTGCAAGCAATGTTGGGAAATGGAAAAAAAAATCCTCAGTTTGTGCACAGTCCAAAGCAGCACAGCTGGCCTATGTGGCTCAGTTCTAGAGGTTCAAGGTAGAGGGTTCAGTCTATCAGGAAATGTTTTCTACAGTCATTCACTCTATACCGCTGATTCAAGAAGGGTGGTTTTCAGTTTCTGGTAAAAAAAAAGTGCATTGTTTGAACTCAAAGCCAAACCAAAGCAGCGTAAGTCATGATGCTGATAAGTTCTGATACAAAAAATGGACAGCTTCATTCAGTCAGTTGGATTGGTCGACTGGTGATCAGGAAGTTGCTGGTTTGATACCCAGCGGGGCCAGCAAGTCTTTCATAGAGAACAGCTCAATGTAACCTAAATAATGTTAGCTGGGCTGTTAAACTCCAAACCAAATCAAACCAAACCTTTCAAGCAAGACATGTTACAAGATAATAGTTTGTTTTAGGTTTGTTTTGTTTGTTTGATTTCAGGTTTAAAGTCCCCCTCAACACTCTAAAGGTCATCGTGGAGACATTGCTTCCAATTTTGTGGGACTTTTACCCAACATTGTGATGAAATGACATCTCAAGCCCTGTCTTCCAATGGAACCAATAGGGTTTATAAGCATGGACAGTCCGACTCGCAACGCTTTGCCTGGGCAGGCTTAGATTCTCTAAAGTGGTTAACCAGTACTACTACTTGTGTGCGGCCGGTTTCAGCTCTGCGTGGAAGCATCATGCAACCCATCTATTTCTTCAAGTCCTTGGCGGGGGCCTTTCTGACGGACATGAAGCCTTCTGCCTCCACCTTTCAAATTGGGAGGTGGACTTGATTGTTTTCAGTGCCTGGGCTGTCTACTACTTTGTTTGTTATGGTGCATCGTTTTATCTTATCTATACTCTGTTCTTGAAAGACATCTAGAGATGGTTGATTGATTGAGGACTTAGCTGTGGACCCACTGGCTGTTGCTGTGGACCCACTGGCTGTTGTCAGTTTCAGCCAGGTGGCAATCTCACTGAGTACTAGTTGTCCCCCGTCCTTAGTCAAATTGGGCTATAGTAATGGGTTCATCCGTCCTTCCATCAGTCTGTCCGTCGGTATACAATCTTGTCTCCGCAACTCCTCCTACAGTTTTCAAGGGATTTTGATGAAACTTTCCAGTTATTGTTCCCATGACCTGAAGATGATCATGTTTTATCGAGTTCATGCTCGACTGGTTTTTACCCGAGTTATGGCCCTTTGTCAGTTTTTGCCATTTATGTCCTACAGTTTTCAGGGGATTTTGATGCAACTTTCCATTTATTGTTCCCATGACCTGAAGATGATCATATTTTATAGACGTCAGGCTCAACTGGTTTTTACCAGAGTTATGGCCCTTTGTGAGTTTTTGCCATTTTATCAATTTTATCAATAGAAGTTCTTGTCTCAGTTTTTACCAGAGTTATTTCCCTTTGTCAGTTTTTGCCATTTTATCAACAGTAAGTATTGTCTCTGCAACTCTTGCAGTTTCCAGTGGATTTTAGTGAAACCTTCCAGTCATTGTTCCCGTGACCTGAAGAGAATCATATTATACCGAGGTCATGCATATTCACATATTCACCACATACACATACTGACATTTCAAACGTTGGGATGACACTCGGCCTGTGGCGTTTTTTTTTAACTTCTTAGAGGGTGTAAGCCTGTCCAGGAAGTGTACATGACTTTGTGTGGCTAAGTGAATGATTGTCATCAACATACATGTAGCTGTTTATTGGGCACACACATTTGAGCCCCGCCAAGTGCATTTGTGTCTTCGAGCATTCCGTCATGACAAATTTTAACTGTGCATGCCCAGCCATTCAGAGGGGCCAGGGATATGGCTTTCTGTCTGAAGGTTCCTCTTGATTCATTTCTTGTATGAGCGAGCAGTGAAGATTCTGGCGAGACTGCGCGGATGCGCAGGCTCGCCTGAACCTTCGCTGCTCGCATAGGCGATAAGTACCAAAATCGCTTGACGGGGCCCATTTCATCTTTCAAACTGATTTATTTTTTAAACAAAATACAGTATTCTAAAGACAAAGTTATAAAAAATGAAAGTCCATCTTGGGACTTGGCCGAGTTATGTCTGTAAACCCTGATCAAATAAGTTCTACATGTACTTGAATAGTGTTGAAGATAATTAATTAAGAAAATGCCTTGTTATATTTTGACAGCACATTACAGCACTTATCTACAAGACTTCATTGTGCCATCGACACACTTTCTAATGTTAGTATGCCAAAATTTATTTTTGCTGACATGATTTTCTTTTTTTCTTCACAAACCAAAGCTCCAGGTAAGGATAACAAGAGGATAATTTTCGGGATAAGTTGTTTTCTTTTTCTCCATCATGTAGGTGCTTCAAAGTACCAATTCTGACAAGTACCCACAACATATGTCTCCAGAAAGAAATCAAGAAAATTATTCGACAATTATTTTTATGCCCCCGCCATACGAAGAATGGTGGAAAGGGCATATAGCGTTGCCCCTGTCCGTTCATCCGTTCGTCCGTGCATCCGAAACTTAAACGCAGTCAATAACTTCCTTATTTCTTGATGGATTTTAAAATTACTCGGCAGAAATGTTAACCATCATGAGACGACGTGTCACATGCAAAACCCAGGTCCTTACCTCCAAGGTCAAGGTCATACTTAGAGGTTAAAGGTCAAAAAGAGGGTCCGAAACTTAAACGCAGTCAATAACTTATTTCTGGATGGATTTTGAAATTACTTTGTAGAAATGTTAACCATCATGAGACGATTTGTCACGTCCGAAACCCAGGTGCGTACCTCCAAGGTCAAGGTCATACTTAGAGGTCAAATGTCCAAAAAAGGGTCCGAAACTTAAACTCAGTCAATAACTTACTTATTTCTGGATGGATTTTGAAATTACTTTGAAGAAATATTAACCATCATGAGACGATGTGTCACATGCAAACCCAGATCCGTACCTCCAAGGTCAAGGTCATACTTAGAGGTCAAATGTCAAAAAAGGGTCCGAAACTTAAACGCAGTCAATAACTTTCTTATCTCTGGATGGATTTTGAAATTACTTGGCAGAAATGTTGGCAATCATGAGACAATCTGCCTCACACAAAAACAAGGTCCTTACCTCCAAGGTCAAGGTCATACTAAGAGGTCAAATGTGAAAAAAGGGTCCAAAACTTAAACACGGTCAATAACTTTCTATGGATGAATACGAACATAGACATATTTTAGGCGGGGGCATCCTTGTCCTATGGACGCATTTCTAGTTTTTTTTCCCTCTCTATTTTGAGGTAGATATGTACCTAAAACAATGGATTGTTGCTCTTTTCCCCCACTCAAATTGTCTGGCATATAAACAAAAAAGTTGCAAAACCAATGAAAACATTGCTATACTTAGAAGTTAGAGCCATGAAACTGTTCAGATACTAGGGTTAAAAGTTATGTAGATATTTGCTGTTAGTGTGTGACTTCATTCTCTCATTCAGTGTTAAATTAGTGATCCTAGATAGATGGTAGTTGCTAGATCTAATTGGTTAAAAAACGCAGGACAGCTTTCAGATATTGTTTCTTGTTAGCTCATCACAGGCTTCAGTTTCATTGGAATGGCCAAACAATTTCTTTTGCTTGCATTTTACGGTCCATCTGCTTAGGCCATCCTTAAAAAATTCTTGGTTTGCTGTGCTCCTACCTACCCACACAGATTGCCCCTACCCAAAAAATTTTATTACCATTCTGAGGAAAAGATTTTTTTTTTTTTAAAATCCTGTTTAAACTCAACACACTAAGCCAAATTTCAAGAAGATGACATTCTTGGGTTTTTTTTTTTGTTGTTGTTTTTTTTCTTTTTTTTGCTGTTTTATTTTTTTTCAGAGAAAATCAGGCTTGACATTTCATTTGAGAGAAAATCAGGCTTGACATTTCATTTGAATGGTCTGCCTGGCAGACCATTCAAATGAAATTTCAAGCCTGATTTTCTCTGAAAAATCAGAAAATAAATGATGTTTCCGGTTGTTGTATGGTGCTTTAAGGGTCAGATATCTTTTCAGATCTAAATAAAAAAAAAGACCTACCTTCCTACCCACCTCACGTATGATGGGTAGGAGCACAGCAAACAAAAATTTTTTTAAGGATGACCTTAGCTTCAGATTCAGATAAAGGACAATTTTCCTTATTTCTTGTCAGAAACATTTTGTCAATATGAAAACTCGCCTATACAAATACATTGTAAATTTTACAGCCGAAAAGATGAACTGGAGCGAGCAGTCGATGGCAAGCCATCACAAATCCCCTCGCTTTCTCCCCCTGTGGGCGGAGCCAATTTTAATGTTGCTCTCGCACGCTCTCATCATGTAAGGAAGCAATGTACCAAATTTGGTTTCATTCTGAATAGCCGTTAAGGAGGAGATAGCCTGACAGACGGGTGGAGGTGTTTACAATATCCCCAACGCTTTCTTTAAAAGCGTGGGGATAAAAATTGTGATATTTTTCTTATTTCTGCTCAAAATATAGATTGTGGGTACATGTTAGAACCGCCTCATGGAGGCGGTTCTAACGAGCACCCACATTCGGTATTTTAGAGCAGAAATAAGAAAAATAAGGTTTACCCTGTAAACCCCAGTTTTACTGTATAAAAGTGGGGTTCAAGGGGGTCAAAGTTGTATACATCATGTGAACAGGTCCGTGAAATGAAGACCCCCCTATACCCCACTTTATATAGAAAAAACTGGGGTTTACGGGGGTATCCATTATTTTTCTTATTTCAGTTCCAAGACATAGGTTGTGGGTACTCGTTAGAACCGCCTCAATGAGGCGGTTCTAAAGAGCACCCAAAACCTATGTTATGATCATTTATAAGAAAAATATCAAGGATCTTCTTCAGAAAAGTAGCCATTTTGGAGATTTGAAAAATGCACTATGTCGTACGGGGGAGTTGTCGTAATGGGCGTGTTTTCGTGGTAGTTTCATGTTAGAATTGCATCATTGAGGCAATTCTAACAAAGTACCCACAACATAGGTTGCGGGTAGAAGTAAGAAAAATCGTAAAATTATCTCAATTATTAGTCTTAGTTGCGGCCAACTACATACATTACGATGTATACATACATTACATTCGCCCCCCGCCCATAGGGGCTTGGAGAAATATATGGGCTGCATGATGCTTCCACGCAGAGCTGAATCCGGCCCGCACACTAGTACTGGTAATCCGCTTAGAGGATCTAAGCCTGTCCAGGAACCGCGGTGCGAGGCGGACCGTCCATGCTAATAAACCCTATTGGTTTCATATGGCAAAAGGGCTTGAGAAGTCATTTCATCTCAATGTCGGGTAAAAGTCCCACAAAATTGGAAGCAACGTCTCCAAAATGACCTTTACAGTGTTGACGGGGACGTTAAACCTCAAATCAAACAAACAAACATACATTACAATGTATATTGTATGTACAATAATGCTACCGTAATGATCCTCAGTATTGGGACATGACTGGCCTAAGCAAACAATGCAGACCCAGATCAGACTGCTCCTTCAGGAGCAGTCTGATCAGTCTCTAAACCATTTGCCATTCTGTCTGCACTATTTGGACTCCTTGCTGGATAGTGAGACAAACTTGTTAAAATTACAGCAAGTCCCTCAATGTCCGAATTTTTTGGGATTTTTACGGTATATATTGAGATTTTCATATAAACCGATGAAGTAAGTGTAAAACCCGATTTCCTTCATCTGATTTGAAAAAAATCTTAATTTCAATGGCTTATGTAAATTATTTTTTTATTTTCCTCAAAGACAAAAATATGTATATGCGTGGATTTGCTTGTAAGCTTTAGAAGTAGTGTTATAGTTTCATTGTCAAAGCTTCTAAAATTGCCATGAGATTATTATGAGATAATGTCCATAAACATCTGATTACATTACGAAAACATGCCTATATAAAAACATTGTGACCTTTATCGCCGAAAAAAAGAAAATTTTAGGATGAAAAAATGTGATATTTGTCTTATTCCTGCTCAAAATATAGATTGTGGGTACTCGTTAGAACCGCCTCATCGGATTGTGGGTACTCGTTAGAACTGCCTCGATGAGGTGGTCCTAACGAGTACCCACAATCTATATTTTAGAGCAGAAGTAAGAAAATAAGGTTTACCCCTGCAAACCCCAGTTTTACTATACAGTAGAACTTCGATGGCTCGAACACCGATGGCTCGTTTACCATGGCTGACTCGAAACCGTTCTCGAGTCCCTAGAGATATCCTCTACATAAGAAATAGTGGGGGATAATTTAGGGGATTTTCGTAATTTATTTTGCTAATGTATCCTGTGTGTACTCATTAGAATCGCCTCGAGGAGATTCTAATGAATTAACACAGCATACATTTTCATTATAGAGCGCAGAAAAGTTGTCAAAAAATATCTCCTTATGCCTCCTGGCAGTAACCCTCAGTGGCTCGAACTACCCCTGTCTCGAACAGCTTTTCCAGGTCCCAAAGGTGTTCGAGCCATTGAAGTTAGACTGTATAAAAGTGGGGTTCAAGCGGGGTCAAACTTATATAGGCGTGTTATCGTGATGATGTTCTTTTTGAAGGATGACTTCAGGTGACAGTTTCTCAGCTTGATCCTAAAATGGTCCAGTGATTATTCACTATATTTTGAGGACTGTTTGAGAGACGAGCTTCATAGTTCAGATATTGGCTCCAGACTTTACCCCTTTATGTATATTTCTGTCTGTATGGCACACATTTTATGATCCAGTGATTGTATCATTTATTCTTGAAGACCATGAGATGGATACCTGTCATTATGCTGGATATTAATTACATGTCTTAGTCTATATTGCTCTGATAATGATTAGAGAAGCCTTCGTGGTCGAGTGGTTACGCTACTCGCCTTGTAAACCAGGGGTCACAGGTTCGATCCTGGGCTTCTCCAGACTTTCGGATGAGTCTTTAAACCGAGGTCCCGTCTCCGTATGACCTTAGCTGTTGGTGGGACGTAAAACTGAAACACTCACTCACTCTGATAATGATTAGACATATTGGGACAGACAGGCTTAAGCAAGCAATGCAGACCCTGATCAGACTGCTCCTGAAGGAGCAGTCTGTTCAGGGTCTACACTATTTGCCATTCTGTCTGAACCTTCTGGACTCCTTGCTTGATTGTGAAACAAATTTGTTAGAATTTTAGGAAAATTACATAAAGTCTGATGGTGTCCGAGTTTTAAGGAATTTTTAGGGTATACAGAGGAAGGTCAATGGCTTGAACACCTTTGTGTTTGAGACAGTGTAGTTTGAGCCACTGAGGGTTACATGTCCAGGTCAGGAGGTTTTATCTTTTCAATGTTCTATAACATAAAGGTATAATGTGTGTACCGTAAAATCTCTAATAGACTCCCATGCTCTAATAAACGCCCATTCCCAGCATCTGATCAGGGTCTACACTGTTTGCTAACAGTGGCCGTCATAAATAGAATAAAAATGAAAAAATAGACCTGGCACTCCTTATACGACATATGACTTTCCCAACATAAAACAGTGGAAGAGACCACCAGTATACAGTGAGTTAAACTAGATGCTTTGAAAAAAGTGGGGCTATATTGGATTTGCCTTGTCCTTCTGTGATTCCGTAATTCCATTATTCATAACTAAAAAACCGTTTGAGGTATTTTCATGAAACTTCACACAAATGTAAAGCACTATGAGATGATGTGCAGAGCGCATGAACCATAACTCTGGATTGCCTAATTTTGGAGTTATTTTCCTTTGAACATTGGAAAATGGCATTTTTAGCTCACCTGTCACGTAGTGACGAGGTGAGCTTTTGTGATCACTTTTTGTCCGTCGTCCGTCGTGCGTGTGTGCGTGCGTGTGTGCGTAAACTTTTCTTCAAACAACATCTCCTCCTAAACCACTGATCGGATTTTGACCAAACTTCACAGGAATGATCCTTAGGTGGTCCCCTTTCAAAGTTGTTCAAATGGTTCCGGTCTGTTGCACATCTAGGTCACAGGAGCTAAAAATAGATTTTTTAAATGAAAACTTTAAAAATCTTCTTCTCTGAAACCGCAAGGCCCAGGTCTTCGATATTTGGTATGAAGCTTCATCTAGTGGACCTCTACCAAGATTGTTCAAATTATAGTCCTGGGTCGAAAATTGTCCCCGCCCCGGGGGCCTTTGGTTTTACATAGGCTTATATAGGGAAAATCTTTAAAAATCTTCTTCTCTGAAACCGCAAGGCCCAGGTCTTTGATATTTGGTGTGAAGCTTCACCTAGTGGACCCCTACCAAGATTGTTCAAATTATAGCCCTGGGGCCAGAAATGCCCCCGCCCCGGGGGCCTTTGGTTTTACATATGCTTATATAGGGAAAATCTTTAAAAATCTTCTTCTCTGGAACCGCAAGACCCAGATCTTGGATATTTGGTGTGGAGCTTCATCTAGTGGACCCCTTTCAAGATTGTTCAAATTATAGCCCTGGGGCCAAAACCGCCCCCGCCCCAGGGGCCTTTGGTTTTACATAGGCTTATATAGGGAAAATCTTTAAAAATCTTCTTCTCTGGAACCGCAAGGCCCAGATCTTGGATATTTGGTATGAAGCTTCATCTAATGGACCTCTTTCAAGATTGTTCAAATGATAGCCCTAGGGCCAAAAATGCCCCCGCCCCAGAGGCCTATGGATTTACATAGGCTTATATAGAGAAAATCTTTAAAAATCTTCTTCTCTGAAACCGCAAGGCCCAGGTCTATTATATTTTGTGTGAAGCTTCACCTAGTGGATCTCTACCAAGATTGTTCAAATTATAGCCCCGGGGCCAAAAATGCCACCGCCCCGGGGCCGTTTGGTTTTACTTGGGCTTATATAGGGAAAATCTGTAAAAATCTCCTTCTCTGAAACCGCAAGGCCGAGGTCTTTGATATTTGATATGAAGCTTCATCTAGTGGACCCCTACCAAGATTGTTCAAATTATTTTGCTTGGGCCAAAAATGCCCCTGCCCCGGGGCCCTTTGGTTTTACATGGGCTTATATAGGGAAAATCTTTAAAAATCTTCTTCTCTGAAACTGCAAGCCCAGGTCTTTGCTATTGGGTATGAAGCTTCATCTAGTGGACCCCTACCAAGATTGTTCAAATTATAGTGCTGGGGCCAAAAATGCCCCCGCCCCGGTGCCCTTTGGTTTTACATAGGCTATGCAGGGAAAATCTTAAAACACCTTCTCTGAAACTGCAAGGCCAAGGTCTTTGATATTTGGTATGAAGCTTCATCTGGTAGACCTCTACCAAGAGTGTTCAAATTATAGCCCTGGGACCAAAATGCCCCCCCCCCCCCCCACCCCCCACCCACCCCGTCCGGGGCCCTTTGGTTTTACATAGACTTATAAAGGGAAAATCTTGAAAAATCTTCTTCTCTGAAACCACAAGGCCTAGGTCTTTGATATTTGGTATGGAGCTTCAGCTAGTGGACCTTTACCAAGATTGTTCAAATTATAGCCCTGAGACCAAAAATGCCCCCGCCTCGGGGCCCTTTGGTTTTACATAGACTTATATAGGGAAAATCTTTAAAAATTTTCTTCTGTGAAACCACAAGGCCTAGGTCTTCGATATTTGGTGTGAAATTTCATCTAGTGGACCTCTATCAAGATTGTTCAAATTATAGCCCTTGGGCCCAAAATGCCCCCGCCCCAAGACCCTTTGGTTTTACATAGACTTATATAGGAAAGAACTGAAAAATCTTCCTCTGAAACTGCAAGACCCATGTCTTTGATATTTGGTATTGAGCTTCATCTAGTGGACAATCAAGCCTTTATTGATATTTGGTATGAAGCTTCACCTTTTTAGACCTCCCTCAACATTATACACATTATAACCTTGGGGTCAATAATGGCCCTCCCCAGGGCCCGCTTGTTACTCTATGGATCAGGTGAGCGATCCAGGGCCATCATGGCCCTCTTGTTAACCTTGTCCGCACCATAACTCAAAAACCGTCTGAGGTATTTTTATGAAACTTCACACAAATGTAATGCACTATAAGACAATGTGCAGAGCGCATGAACCATAACTCTGGATTGCCTACTTTTGGAGTTATTGCCCTTTGAACATTGAAAAATTCCACTTATCCTGAAATCTGAACACTGACTTTTCCCTGGCACAGAATCTGATGTGTTACAAATTTGTAGTTGCAATGGTATCCTGTAATGAATTTGGTTTATTAGATAGTTCTACAATACACTTTAGTCCCTTTAGTACTCTACTCATTTTAACATGGTTTTGGTTATAACTCGGCCAGGTCTTGACTCCCAAATTGTCATTTTACTATAATTTCTATATAAAAATATCCCTTTATAACAGGGTTCACTTATAACATTGTCCTGTTCTATGCATCCCAAACATAGCATTATAAAGGGACTGCCCTGTACCAATTTCGATCCTTTTTACCACCTTTAATTGGAGGCTGAAAGCTGAAACTTTTTTTTTCTTGTATTTTTCTTTTCTGATAGCGCTATAGCAGGCTATAGTCAGATCCCCAGACAGTTCTAGTTTTACTTGTTGCGACTAATTGATTTATTATCAGGACCCAATTGTTTGAAGCAAAGCTTCTGTTATGCTGAAAATCTTAAAATCTTAGAACCATTACGCAAACATGCCTATACAAATACATTGCCACCTTTATCGCCGAAAAAATGAAAATTTTATGATAAAAAATTGTGATAATTTTCTTATTTCTGCTCAAAATATAGATTGTGGGCACTCGTTAGAACCGCCTCATCGAGGCGATTCTAACGAGTACCCACAATCTATATTTAAGAGCAGAAATAAGAAAAATAAGGTTTACCCCCGGAAACCCCAGTTTTACTATATAAAAGTTGGGTTCAAGGGGGTCAAAATTATATAGGCGTGTTTTCGTGATGGAATGCAGTGTCATATTGTTGAAAAATGTTAGAGTGCAAAAGCAAGTCGTTGATTTTTGTTTCAGCAAAATATCATTGCACCAACTTTGACCTAATATGTGCACGATTTCAACCGCATCATTGGTGTGACCTTATTACCGTTGAAAGCCTAAAAATTCAGACACCTTGAGGACTTCTTGTAATTCTCCTAAAATTTTTGCAATTTGTTTCAAAAGCCAGCAAGGAGTCAAAAAGTGCCAACTGAATTCCAAACAGTGTAGATCCTGATCAGACTGCTCCTTCAGGAGCAGTCTGATCTGGGTCTGCACTGTTTGCTTTGGCCTGTCTGTCCCAATACTCTGGACCATTATAGGAGATCATGTTGATTATTATGGCATATTTGGTAGTTTTGAAACGGCAAAAACTGCAAAAATTGCCAGAGGGATAAATAAGGAAGCTGTTTTGTTTTTGTTTGATTTGAGGTTAAACACCCCGGTCAACACTGTAAAGGTCATTTTGGAGACGTTGCTTCCAATTTTGTGGGGCTTTTACCCGACACTGAGATGAAATGACATCTCAAGCCCTGTCACCCAATGAAACCAATAGGGTTTATTAGCATGGCCAGTCGGCCTCACACCGCGGTTCCTGGACACGCTTAGATCCTCTAAGCGGTTTACCAGTACTAGTGTGCGGGCTGGATTCAGCTCTGCGTGGAAGCATCATGCAGCCCATATATTTCTTCAAGCCCCTATGGGTGGGGATAAGGAAACTGTTGGCAGTATATAAGAGCAAAGAATATGAATGCTTGTCTTAATCCTCATCCTGCTGAATAAATTTATTAGCCACACCCATTTCTTACTATAGACCAATCAAGTTATGTGATACGTTTTAGTTCAAATTTGCAAACTGGATGACACAGGGGTGTAAAATTCCACTCGCCCGCTCGCATTTGCGAGTAAGTTTTAAGGCAGGGCGAGTAAGTTTTTCAAAACTGACCTTACTTTTTCTTCATTTTTAGCACCTAAATGAAAAGTTTTAGGGAAGTTTTACACCTCTGTGACAGTGTAGATCCTGATTAGATGGCTTTTTCAGAAGCCATCTGATCTGGATCTGCACTGTTTGCAGAAGGTAGGTGTTGTCGTTCCGTGTTCAGCGGGATATGGGTTAACCCATTTTGTACCGGAAACCCCAAAGCAGGTTGTTGGCAAACAGCTTACGTACAAGCCTGCCCAGGAAAAGTATGATTAGGTAAACTGACAGGCTCTAAAATGACCTAAAATAGTGTTGACGGGGACGTTAAATTCCAATACAAACAAACACAATCTTTACCCATGATCAAAATCTCACGAGAAAAGTACCGATAGCCTAAGCATTCACCAGTATGTATTCTTCAAATGCGCAAGCTAAGACAAACTAGAGGTTTGACTTTATGCATGATGCAGCAGCAAGGTCTTCTCTGTTTGCCTGCAAGCGCAGTCTCACCTGAGCCTTTGCCAGATGCCTTTGCAATAAGTATTCTTTTCTCATGGGCTGACCCATACGGCAAAACTCCTAAAAATTCGGACACTTTGAGGTCTGAGGACTCATGTAATTCCCCTAAAATTGAATAGCAAACAGTGGAGACCCTGATCAGACTGCAGTCTGATCTGTATTTTAGGTCTATCTGTCCCAATACTTAGGATCATTACGTTATGCAGGTATATTTTTCTGTTAGAAAATGTCCAAGTAGATTCTCATATAATAAATAATGGCATGAAGTTAAATTGGTATCTGTCACAGAAAATACTGTTTTCGTATATTTCATAATATATTCTTGAAACACAGCATTTGTTGCAGTAATGTTTCTATCATACCCCCACACAGTAGTGGTGGAGTATTGTGTTATACCCTCCTGTGTCTGATTGTCCATCTGCACTTTTTGCTGATCGATAACTTGAGTATTTATTCTAGATTTTGCCCATAGTTTCTCTACCAATTTGAAAAGTGAATGAAATATAGAATGAGATTGTCACAGATTGTATCAAGGGCTGAGGATTGTGGCTGCTTAATTTCTACACATGTAAACCCCACTTTATATAGAGAAAACTTTACAGGTGTATCTTTCCTCATTCTGACCTAAGACGCAGGGTTGTGGATACCCCCACCTCAATGAGGCAGTTCTAACAAGCACCTGCAGCCTAGGTTTGGAGAAAAATAAGAAAAATATTTACAAATTTTCATCAGAAAAATAACTTCAGTACATATGGAAGAATGCACTATTGTAATGGCTAACAGCTGTAAAAATGTTTGAAAACTAATCAGTAATGTAATGTCATTGATCAAGTTATTTCGTATTGGCCAAGTTACAGGTCCTTGGTCAGCTGTATTGGCCTCAGTAGAGGCCAGTTCAGCTGACAGAGGACCTGTAACTTGGCCAATACGAAATTACCGAGGCCAGTACAGCTGACCGAGGACCTGTAATTTGGCCAATATGAAATTACTTGACCGAGGCCAGTACGGCTGACCTGTAACTCGGCTAATACTAAATTACTTGGTCAATGACAGTTTTATTAATTGACACCCTTAAAAACAAGATTATTGAGTTTTTGACCTCATTGTTAATACGGATGACCTCCGAACAATACAGGATAGTCAATTAATAATGCATCTTATAGGCCTGCAGTAGTTGGATACATATCATGCTCTTTTTTTTTCTGGAAATATAGTTTTGTTTGATTATGTGTATCACTAATTATTTCCACATGCATGGTATTGTGTTGTTCATTGTTGATATATTATTCAATTTTACAGATAATAGCAGTTGAAAGATTAGTGAAAGGAAAATTTCAAGACAATTTTGAATTTGTTCAGTGGTTCAAGAAATTTTTTGACGCTAATTATCAAGGTCAGGATTATGACCCAATCGCAGCACGGGGTGGTGAGCCAGTAGGTACACAGTCAAAACCAGGTTCCAGAGCAGCAAAACAGCCTTCAGGTCTTGCAAAAGGCCCAGGCAGAGGTAAGTTGTTTCGTGGGTCTGCACTGTTCGATTAGGCCTATCTGTCCCAATACTTAGGATCATGATGGTAATAACATCCCACATACTTCTGTTTTCTCGCATACTCCCTGTTTTTGACTGCAATAAATTGCAACAGGTTGATTTTGAGAAACCTAACCTGTTAACCCTTTTTGCACCAAATGGAATCTTCCTCTTTATATATATCAGGAGTCCATTTCAAAATTTAGGGGTGTCAGGTTGGTTTTCTTCAAAATCTATTTGGAAAATGACTTAACTTTTAGCAGTGGAGGCCCTGATCAGACGCCGCGTTCTGTGGCGTCTGATCTGGGCCTGCACTGGTTGCCACGGTACCCGTTAGGGGTTTCCAGTCTAAAATGGGTTAATATGATGAGCTCACCAGTGGTCAGATTGTTAACTTCTAGTAGGATTTTTTTGTTGGTTAAAAGTTTAATCGCTCATCAACACTAGTTAAGTTATATGGAGCTGGCCAATTTTACCTAACCACACTTTCTGGGTAGGCCTATACATAAGCGGATAACCTTGAGGACTTGCTATAACTCTCCTAAAACTGTAACAAATTTGTTTCACCATCCAGCAATGAGTCCAAAAGGTGCAGACAGAATGGCAAACAGTATAGACCATGATCAGACTGCTCCTTCAGGAGCAGTCTGATCTGGGTCTACACTGTTGGTTAGGTCTGTCTGTCCCAATACTTAGGTTCATTACGGTAGTAACATCTCACATACTCCCTGTTTTTGACTGCAATAAATGGCAACGGGTTGATTTTGAGAAACCTAACTTGTTAAAATGATCAGCTTAATAGTGGTGATATTGTTAACTTCTGGTAAGATTTGTTTGTTGGTCTAAAGTTTAACGGCTCAGTCAACACTATTTAGGTTATATGGATAATGGAGCTGGCCAGTTTACCTAACCATGCTTTCTGGGTAGGCCTATACATGGGCTAATAACCATTAAAGTGTATATTCTTTCACCAAAAACTGACAGCTGCCCTTCTTGAATCAACAGGAGGCAGAAAATGGGCATATAAAGATTTCATGAGAATGTTGCCAGCCTGGTAGGTATTGAACCCACAACCTCCTCATTACCAGTCGGATGGCATCGGACTGAATACTGAGGCTGGCATTCAGAAGTGCAATATCTAATACACCACAACCTTGTTATAACTCTGTTCATTCTTCCACACCAGAGAAGGCAATCCGTGATTTTACCCTGGGATAGAAATTTATGTTCTGGTGTTCCGACTCCAAATCGAATATATTCGCCTGTTTGATAAATGCACTGATTGATTACAACCTCATGCGCGGCGTCGTCATGCGTGACGTCACTAAACATTCCTGTTGTGTCATTACAAAATGGCGGACGTCGGTAATCGAAGTGACAGCAGCATTAAAAATTCGCAATAGAAATGGAAGGTATGCAAGAAAAAGAATCCTATATGGGCGTGAGGGGTGGATAGAAAAATCCGTCCCTCGCGATCACTGTCCGGCATCACTCAGCAAGCCTCGTGATGCCGGACAGTGACCCTCGGGACAGATTTTTCCATCCACCCCTCACACCCATATAAAATTAGGTTTTGGATATAACATGGTTTCAAGATGGAACCCAAAAATGTATAGATTATAAGAAAAATGACCAATAAAGATCATTTTTCTGTATAATCTATACATTTTTTTTGGATACAACATGGTTGTTTAACTAACACGGTTTCTGCTTTGGACCCTATTAATAGTGTTATAAAGAGGTTGTGGTGTACAATGGTATTTTTGCTGAAAAAATGTGAGTTACTTTTTGCACAGCTGACCACTGATTTTTATAATCTTTCCTGATTGTAGTTGATATAGGCCTTAAGTCTGATAGTGGCTTTCATAGATACGTAAGCCTTTGAGAATCCGGACAGTAAGAATTTGGGCACAATTGCTTAGCTGGTAGGCCAATATGCTAAGCTGACTCAAAACATGTTGATGGCATCACGAAAACACCCAATTTTGACTCCCTTGAAACCCACTTTTATATCAGAAAACTGGCGTTTACAGCGGTAAAACTTATTTTTCTTATTTCTGCTCTAAAATATAGATTGTGGGTGCCCTTTAGAACTGCCTGGATGAGGCGGTTCTAAGGAGTACCGACAATCTATATTTTGAGCAGAAATAATAAAAAAACACAATTTTTCATCTGAAAACGTTTGTTCTTTCGTCGGTAAAATTTACAATGTATTTGTATAGGCGTGTTTTCGTAAGGGTAAGTCACCGAAGACATTTTGCTTATTGAGTATGTTCATTAGGGAGGGCAGTATTCTTCATGGTGCCTTGTCCGCTCTGTTTCATTGGCCAGCGCTTCTCGGCAATACTAATACAACAATATTCCACTATTAAGTCTTAATAAGACCACTCAACTATTAAGAACCCCATTTGCCAGTCACAAATTAGGCTTTCTATAAACTATGTCCACTCTTAAGACCTCCCATTTAATAAGTCCACATCTGGACAATCTCAGAGGTGGTCTTAATATAGAAATTTACCTTTGCCCAGCTCATTTTAAAATGACAACACTTGTTTTGTTTGTTTGATTTGATGTTTAAAATCCCCATCAACACTATAAAGGTCATTTTTGAGATGTTGCTTCCAATTTTGTGGGACTTTTACCCGACATTGAGATGAAATGACATCTCAAGCCCTGTCGCCTAATGAAACCATCAGGGTTCAAAAGCATGGATGGTCCGACTTGCACCGCTTTGCCTGGGCAGGCTTAGATCCTCTAAGCGGTTTACCAGTACTCGTTTGCGGTCAGAATCAGCTCTGCATGGAAGCATTATGTAGCCCATTTATTTCTTTAAGCCCCAGTGGACAGGGGCCGGATAAAACTTGTTTGCATTAGATTGGGCTGTATGATGCTTCCACTCAGAGCTGAAACCGACCGAACATGAGGTCTAAGCCTGCCCAGGCAAAGTGGTACGAGTCGCCAAATCCATGCATATAAACATTATTGGTTCCAATGGGAGACAGGGATAGAGATGTCATTTCATTTCAGTGTAGAAGTCCCACAAAATTAGAAGCAATGTGTCCAAAATTACCTAAATAGTATTGATGGGGACATTAAACCTCAAATCAAACAAAACAAACTTATAAGCAGGATACTATCACACTCAGCTGGGTTGAGCGTGAACAATGGCTTAATAATCTCTGGATCTGGTTTCAGCAACAGCGACAAGTCGGACTACGACGACACAGAGGAGCCCAGCTGCTCCTGCCCCGGTGGCGAAAACACAACCTCAACCACGGGCAGTACAGAACCATGCGGGTGGTGATAATATTAAAGTAGCACAATTAGAAGCGCAAGTGAGTACTATGTTTAGACACACAATGAACGAGTCGCCACATTCAAATGTGTCATCTGACATCCACACATTTAACCCTTCAGCTGCTACAAAAATTCTGGAGCAGACAACAATCTCATTTTTTAGCTCACCTGGGCCGAAGGCTCCAGGGGAGCTTTTAGTATAACTGGTCATCCGCCGTCCGTCGTCTGTCCGTCACCACCTTTGACCAGTTATATCTCTGCAGCCTGTAGGCTGATCTCAATCATTTCTTATCTGTAGCATGCCTTGGATGGGGCAACGAAGAATTTAACTTTTTATCAAAATTGATTGAAAACTTTGGTTGCTATGGCAATTCCAATTTCCCATAGACTTACAATGGAAAATGCTTGTCATCACCGTAGCACCTTCAGTTTTGATCGGATCTTTCTGAAACTTATATGTAAGGTGGCTGAGGATAAAAGCTCGGATGAGTTCGAAAACCGGCCAAGTCGGCCCATTAATGATAGAGTTACGTCCCTTTGATTGCTGAAAATGCCGATTTTTGACCTTGTCATCACAATAGCCCCTTCAGTTTTGATCAGATCTTTCTGAAACTTATATGTAAGGTTACTGGGGATAAAAGCTCGGATGAGTTCGAAAACCGGCCAATTTGGCCTATTGAATTTAGAGTTACGTCCCTTTGATTGCTGAAAATGCAGATATTTGACCTTGTCATCACCGTAGCCCCTTCAGTTTTGTTAGGATCTTTCCGAAACTTATATGTAAGGTGGCTGGGGATAAAAACTTGGATGAGTTCGAAAACTGGCCTAGTTGGTCCATTTATCACAGAGTAACGTCCCTTTGATTGCTGAAAATGACGATTTTTGACCTTGTCATCACCGTAGCCCTTTCAGTTTTGATCGGATCTTCCTGAAACTTATATGTAAAATGGCTGGGGATAAAACCTTGGATGAGTTCGAATACCGGCCAAGTTGGCCCATTTATCATAGATTTACGTCCCTTTGATTGCTGAAAATGCCGATTTTTAGCTCACCGTCACGTAGTGACGAGGTGAGCTTTTGGGATCACTTTTTGTCCGTCGTCCGTCGTGCGTGCGTCCGTGCGTAAACAATTTCTTCAAACGACATCTCCTAAACCACTGAGCGGATTTGACCAAACTTCACAAGAATGATCCTTAGGTGGTCCCCTTTCAAAGTTGTTCAAATGGTTCCGGTCCGTTGCACATATAGGTCACAGGATCCAAAAATCGATTTTTTTCATCGAAAACTTAAAAAATCTTCTTCTCTGAAACTGCAAGGCCCAAGTCTTTGATATTTGGTATGAAGCTTCATCCAGTGGACCCCTACCAAGATTGTTCAAATTATAGTGCTGGGGCCAAAAATGCCCCCGCCCCGGGGCCCTTTGGTTTTACATGGGCTTATATTGGGAAAATCTTTAAAAATCTTCTTCTCTGAAACTGCAAGGCCCAGGTCTTTGATATTTGGTATGAAACTTCATCTGGTGGACCCCTACCAAGATTGTTCAAATTATTGTGCTGGGGCCAAAGATGCCCCCACCCCGGGGCCCTTTGGTTTTACATGGGCTTATATAGGCAAAATCTTTAAAAATCTTCTTCTCTGAAACCGCAAGGCCCAGGTCTTTTATATTTGGTATGAAGCTTCATCTAGTGGAAACCTACCAAGATTGTTCAAATTATAGTGCTGGGGCCAAAAATGCCCCCGCCCCGGGGCCCTTTGGTTTTACATGGGCTTATATAGGGAAAATCTTTAAAAATCTTCTTCCCTGAAACTGCAAGGCCCAGGTCTTTGATATTTGTTATGAATCTTCATCTTATGGACCCCTACCAAGATTGTTCAAATTATAGTGCTGGGGCCAAAAATGCCCCCGCCCCCGGGGCCCTTTGGTTTTACATAACCTTTAAAAATCTTCTTCTCTGAAACCGCAAGGCCCAGGTCTTTGATATTTGGTAGGAAGCTTCATCTAGTGGATCCCTACAAAGATTGTTCAAATTATAGTGCTGGGGCCAAAAATGCCCCCGCCCCAGGGCCCTTTGGTTTTACATGGGTTTATATTGGGAAAATCTTTAAAAAATCTTCTTCTCTGAAACTGCAGGGCCCAGGTCTTTGCTATTTGGTATGAAGCTTCATCTAGTGGACCCCTACCAAGACTGTTCAAATTAAAGTGCTGGGGCCAAAAATGCCCCCACCCCGGGGCCCTTTGGTTTTACTTAGGCTTATATATGGAAAATCTTTAAAAATCTTCTTCTCTGAAACTGCAAGGCCCAGGTCTTTGATATTTGGTATGAAGCTTTTTTCTTGTGGACCTCTATCAACATTGTTCAAATTATAGCCAAAAATGCCCCCGCTCCTGGGCCCTTTGGTTTTTCATAGACTTATATAGGGAATATCTTGAAAAATCTTCTACTCTGAAACCACAAGGCCTAGGTCTTTGACATTTGGTATGAAGCTTCAGCTAGTGGACCTCTACCAAGATTGTTCAAATTATAGCCCTGGGGTCACAAATGCCCCCGCCCCAGGGCCCTTTGGTTTTACATAGACTTATAATAGAGATAGTCTTTGAAAATCTTCTTCTCTGAAACAACAAGGCCCAGGACTTTGATATTTGGTGTGAAGCTTCATCTAGTGGACCTCAATCAAGATTGTTTAAATTATAGCCCTGAGGCCAAAAATGCCCCTGCCCCGGAGCCATTTGGTTTCACATAGGCTTATGTAAGGAATATCTTTAAAAAAATCTTCTTCTCTGAAACCGCAAGGCCTAGGGCTTTGATATTTGTTGTGTAGCTTCATCTAGTGGACCTTTGCCAAGATTGTTCAAATAATAGCCTTTGTTGATATTTGGTATGAAGCTTCACCTTTTTAGACCTCCCTCAACATTATGCACATTATAACCCTGAGCTCAATAATGGCCCTCCCCTTGGCCCACTTGTTACTCTATGGATCAGGTGAGCGATCCAGGGCCATCATGGTCCTCTTGTTTACTTTGTCATCACCATAGCCCCTTCAATTTTGATCGGATCTTTATGAAACTTATATGTAAGGTGGCTGGGGGTAAAAACTTGGATGAGTTCGAAAACAGACCAAGTCGGCCCATTTATCTTAGAGTAACGTCCCTTTGATTGCTGAAAATGCTGATTTTTTTACCTTGTCATCACCGTAGCCCTTTTAGTTTTGATCGAATCTTTCTGAAACTTATATGTTACATGGCTGGTGATAAAATCTCGGATGAGTTCGAAAACCGGCCAAGTTTGTCCATTTACCACAGAGAAACGTCCCTTTGATTGCTGAAAATGACGATTTTTGGCCTTGTCATCACAGTAGCCCTTTCAGTTTTGATCAGATCTTTCTGAAACTTATATGTAAGGTGGCTGGGGATAAAACCTTGGATGAGTTCGAATACGGGCCAAGGTGGCCTATTTATCATAGAGTTAGGTCCCTTTGATTGCTGAAAATGTTGATTTTTGACCTTGACCTTGTTATCACTGTAGCCCCTTTAGTTTTGATCGGATCTTTCTGAAACTTATATGTAAGGTGGCTGGGTATAAAACCTCGGATGAGTTAGAAAACCAGCCAAGTCGCCCCATTTACTATATAGTTATGTCCCTTTGATGGCTAATCATCAATGATGGCTTTTTACCTTGTCATCACCGTAGCCCCTTCAGTTTTGATTGGATCTTTCTGAAACTTATATGTAAGGTGACTGGGGATAAAACCTAGGATGAGTTCGAATACCAGCCAAGTTGGCCCATTTATCATAGATTTACGTCCCTTTGATTGTTGAAAATGCTGATGTTTGACCTTGTCATCACCATAGCCCCTTCAGTTTTGATCGGATCTTTCTGAAACTTATATGTAAGGTGGCTGGGGATAAAAACTTGGATGAGTTCGAAAACCGGCCAAGTTGGTCCATTTATCACAGAGAAACGTCCCTTTGATTACTGAAAATAGCCCCATTTATCATAGATTTACGTCCATTTGATTGCTGAAAATGCCGATTTTTGAACTTGTCATCACCATAGCCCCTTCAGTTTTGATCAGATCTTTCTGAAACTTATATGTAAGGTGGCAGGGGATAAAAACTTGGATGAGTTCGAAAACCGGCCAAGTTGGTCCATTTATCACAGAGTAACGTCCCTTTGATTGCTGAAAATGACGATTTTTGACCTTGTCATCACCGTAGCCCTTTCAGTTTTGATCGGATCTTTCTGAAACTTATATGTAAGGTGGCTGGGGATAAAACCTTGGATGAGTTCGAATACCGGCCAAGGTGGCCTATTGATCATAGATTTACGTCCCTTTGATTGCTGACAATGCCAATTTTTGACCTGGTCATCACCATAGCCCCTTCAGTTTGATTGGATCTTTCTGAAACTTATATGTAAGGTGGCTGGGGATAAAATCTCGGATGAGTTAGAAAACAGGCCAAGTCAGCCCATTTATCATAGAGTTATGTCCCTTTGATGGCTGAAAATGTTGATTTTTGACATTGTCATCACTGTAGCCCCTTCAGTTTTGATGGGATTTTTCTGAAACTTATATATATATAAGGTGGCTTGGGATAAAACCTCGGATGAGTTCGAAAACTGGCCAAGTCGGCCCATTTATTTTAGAGTAACATCCCTTTGATTGCTAAAAATGCCAAATTTTGACCTTGTCATCACCGTAGCCCCTTCAGTTTTGATCGGATTAAAAATGCCAAATTTTGACCTTGTCATCACCGTAGCCCCTTCAGTTTTGATCGGATCGTTCTTAAACTTGTATGTAAAGTGGCTGGAAATAAAACGTGGGAAGAGTTTTAATACTGGTCAAGTCAGCACATTTATCATAGAGTTACATGCCTTTGATTGCTTAAAATGCCTATTTTAGACCTTGTTAGCACTGCTTCCCCCTTCAGTTTTGATCAGATCTTTGTGAAACTTACAAACAAATAAGTCAGGCAGAAAAGCTCGGAGGAGTTTGAACACTCGTAAGGTTTGCCTATTTGTCACAGAGGAACATGTGTTTGATTGCAGCAGTTAATTGCTTATTATGCCCCCAACTTTGAAAAAGTTGGAGGGGCATATTGCTTCTGCCTCGTTCGTCCGTTCGTCCGTTCGTCTGTTCGTCCGTTCGTCCGTCCGTTACGCTTTTGATGCATAGCATAACTAAAGAACCGTGTATGCTAGGGTTTTGAAATTTCATATATGGATTCCTCATGGAAAATTAGCTGACGCGTATTTTTTTTCTAGTCCGGATTATGCCCCCTTCAAGAGTAATTGCCCTTTGAAATTTTTTTAATAAAATCTTGTCAGCAAGATATCTCAAAAACTATTGGAGCTAGAGCCTTGAAAGTTGGTGATTATATTGGTGGTGATGAGTAGATGAACTGATTAACTTTCGACAAAATTCTGAAAAATACTTTGTGAGTTATGGCCCTTTGTCATTTTGGTAATTTGTGCCCATTGTAATGTATGCTAAAAGTGATGCATAGCATAACTTTAGAACCGTGTATGCTGGGGTTTTGAAATTTCATATATGGATTCCTCATGGAAAATTAGCTGACACATATTTTTTTTCTTGTCCGGATTATGCCCCTTTTAAGAGTTATTGCCCTTTGAAATTTTTTTAATAAAATTTTGTCAGCAAGATATCTCAAAAATTGTTGGAGCTAGAGCCTTGAAAGTTGGTGAATATATTGGTGGTTATGAGTAGATGAACTGATTAACTTTTGACGAAATTCCGAAAAATACTTTGTGAGTTATGGCCCTTTGTCATTTTGGTAATTTGTGCCCATTGTAATGTATGCTAAAAGTGATGCAAAGCATATCTTTAGAACCGTGTATGCTAGGGTTTTGAAATTTCATATATGGATTGCTGATGGAAAATTAGCTGATGCGTATTTTTTTTCTCGTCCGGATTATGCCCCTTTTGAGAGTTATTGCCCTTTGAAATTTTTTTAATAAAATCTTGTCAGCAAGATATCTCAAAAACTATTGGAGCTAGAGCCTTGAAAGTTGGTGAATAGATTGGTGGTGATGAGTAGATGAACTGATTAACTTTTGACAAAATTCCGAAAAATACTTTGTGAGTTATGGCCCTTTGTCATTTTGGTCATATGTGCCCATTGTAATGTATGCTAAAAGTGATGCATAGCATAACTTTAGAACCGTGTATTCTAGGGTTTTGAAATTTCATATATGGATTCCTCATGGAAAATTAGCTGATGCGTATTTTTTTTCTTGTCCGGATTATGCCCCTTTTAAGAGTTATTGCCCTTTGAAATTTTTTTAATAAAATTTTGTCAGCAAGATTTCTCAAAAACTATTGGAGCTAGAGCCTTGAAAGTTGGTGAATATATTGGTGGTGATGAGTAGATGAACTGATTAACTTTTGACGAAATTCCGAAAAATACTTTGTGAGTTATGGCCCTTTGTCATTTTGGTAATTTGTGCCCATTGTAATGTATGCTAAAAGTGATGCATAGCATATCTTTAGAACCATGTATGCTTTTTTTTGAAATTTCATATATGGATTCCTCATGGAAAATTAGCTGACGCGTATTTTTTTTCTCGTCCGGATTATGCCCCTTTCAAGAGTTATTGCCCTTTGAAATTTTTTTAATAAAATCTTGTCAGCAAGATATCTCAAAAATTATTGGAGCTAGAGCCTTGAAAGTTGGTGAATAGATTGGTAGTGATGAGTAGATGAACTGATTAACTTATGACAAAATTCCGAAAAATACTTTGTGAGTTATGGCCCTTTGTCATTTTGGTAATTTGTGAAAAACTTTGTCATCGTTCTAGCGCCTACATTTCTTCACCAATTTCAATATAACTTCACATAAATGTTCCTTATAAAAAAATCTCGAGCGAGTTCGACTTCAAAGTCATGACCTCAAGGTCAAGGTCACTGTGGCTATTTTTAGAAAAACTTTGTCATCGCTCTAGCGCCTTCATTTCTTCACCATTTTCAATGTAACTTCACACAAATGTTTCTTATGACAATAAGTCAGCGAGGTCACTTGACCTCAAGGTCAAGGTCACTGTGGCTATTTTTAGAAAAACTTTGTCATCCCTCTAGTGCCTACATTTCTTCACCAATTTCAATATAACTTCACACAAATGTTCCTTATAAAAAAATCTCGAGCGAGTTCGACTTCAAAGTCATGACCTCAAGGTCAAGGTCACTGTGGCTATTTTTAGAAAAACTTTGTCATCGCTCTAGGGCCTACATTTTTTCACCAATTTCAATATAACTTCACACAAATGTTTCTTATGACAATATCTCAGCGAGTTCGAATTTCAAGGTCATGACCTCAAGGTCAAGGTCACTGTGGCTATTTTAAGAAAAACTTTGTCATCACTCTAGCGCGTACATTTCTTCACTGATTTCAATATAACTTCAAACAAATGTGCCTTATGACAATATCTTGAGCGAGGTCGACTTTCAAGGTCATGACCTCAAGGTCAAGGTCACTGTGGCTATTTTTAGAAAAACTTTTTCATTGCTCTAGCGCCTACATTTCTTCACTGATTTCAATATAACTTCACACAAATGTTCCTTATGACAATATCTCAAGTGTGTTCGACTTTCAGGGTCATGACCTCAAGGTCAAGGTCACTGTAGCTATTTTTAGAAAAAAATCGTCATCGCTCTAGTGCCTACATTTCTTCACCGATTTCAATATAACTTCACACAAATATTCCTTATGACAATATCTCTAGCGAGTTCCACTTTCAAGGTGAAGGTCACTGTGGCTATTTTTAGAAAAACTTTGTCAATGCTCTAGCGCTTACATTTCTTCACCGATTTCAATATAACTTCACACAAATGTTCCTTATGACAATATCTCAAGCCATTTCAACTTTCAAGGTCAAGGTCACAATGGCTATTTTTAGAAAAACTTTGCTATCGCTCCAGCGCCTACATTTCTTCACTGATTTTAATATAACTTCACACAAATGATCCTGATGACAATACCTCGAAAGAGTTCGACTTTCAAGGTCAAGGTCACTGTGGCTATTTTTAGAAAACCTTTTTCATTGCTCTAGCGCTTACATTTTTTCACCAATTTCAAAATCGATTCACACAAATGTTCCTTATGACAATATCGGTAGCGAGTTCCATTTTCAAGGTCAAGGTCGCTTTGACTATTTTTAGAAAAACTTTGTCAATACTCTAGCGCTTACATTTCTTCACCAATTTCAATATAATTTCACACAAATGTTCCTTAAGACAATATCTCGAGCGATTTCGACTTTCAAGGTCAAGGTCACTGTGGCTATTTTTTTAAAAAAAACTGTCATCGCCCTACATGCCGTTAAACCATTAACCGACTGACGCTTATGACCCACCAAGAGGGTTGACGCGTCGTTAAACACGAAATCATCATCATCATCTGTCATCGCCCTAGCGACTACATTTCTTCACTGATTTCAATATAACTTCACACAAATGTTCCTTATGATAATACCTCGAGTGAGTTTGACTTTCAAGGTCAAGGTCACTGTGGCTATTTTTAGAAAAACTTTGACATGGCTCTAGCGCTTACATTTCTTCACCGATTTCAGTATAACTTCACACAAATGTTCCTTATGACAATATCTCGACTATTTTGACTTTCAAGGTCAAGGTCACTGGGGCTATTTTTAGAAAATCTTTGTCATCGCTCTAGTGCCTACATTTATTGATGGATGTTAATAGATCTTCACACAAATGTTTCTTATGGTAATATCTAGAGTTGCTTGGTCATGACCTCAAGGTCAAGGTCACTATGGCTATTTTTAGAAAAACTTTGTCATTGCTCTACCGCCTACATTTATGATTTTAATCTAACTTCACACAAAAGATGCTTATGATAATATCTTGAGCAAGATCTACTTCCTGGCCATGGCCTCAAGTCAAGGTCCCTATGACTATTTTTAGAGAAATATTGTCATCACTCTAGAACCTACATTTCTGGATGGATTTTTAAACAAACTTTACACAAATGTTGCATATGATATTATCTCAAGCAAGTTGGACTTTTGCCATTTCAGTGTTTTCCACACACGAAGTTGTCTTGTGCGAGGGCATTTGTATCGCATGCGATGCCTTGTTTTTTTTTTAATAAAATCTTGTCAGCAAGTCCATATCTTGAGAACTATTAGAGCTTCATTAATCATTCTTGGTACAAACTTGCATCCAGGCATTGCAACTTCAACGCAAGCATCCATATCTGACATTGACCTATATTTCATGGTTCACTGACTTCGTGAATTATTGCGACCACCATGACTTTCACCATTTCTCGAAAACTATTAAAGCTTTTTAAATTATAATTGGTACAAACTTGCATCTAGGAATTCCAACTGCAACGCAAGCATCCATATTTGACTTTTACCCATATTTCATGGTTCACTGACTTTGTGAATTATTGCGACCACCCTGACTTTCTATCTAATGTAAGAGTCCATTTCTCAAGATCTATTAGAGCTTCATTAATTGTATTTGGTACAAGCTTGCATTTAGGAATTGAAACTTCAATGCAAGTATCCATTTCTGACCTTGACCTACATTTTATGGTTCACTGACTTTGTAAAATAGTGTGACAACCCTAACTTTGACCCTGATGTAAGAGTCTGTTTTTAAGAGTTACTTGGTACATGCTTGCAACTAGGAGTGAAATTTTTATGCAGGCATCCATGTTTGACCTTGACCTAGATTTCATGGTTTGGTGACTTTGCGCCCCCACAGGCGCGACATAGCCTTCGGGCGAATTCTTGTTGTATTTTTTTGAGTCTTTAACAATATTTGTTGAATATTTTGCCAGCTAAGGTCAAGCAAAGGTTGGGGGCATTGTGTTTTACAAACACCATTTCTAGTTTTTTAACTTGTCATCACCATAACCCCATCTGTTTATATCGGATCTTCTTAGCAAGTCAGGAATAAAAGCTTGAATGAGTTTGAAAACTGGTGAGGTCAGCCTATTTATCATAGAGTTACATTCTACTTGGCACTTCCTGAAACTTTGAATCTGTTAGCTCAGGTGAGCGATACAGGACCAGCTTGGTCCTCTTGTTTTTAAATATTTTTCATAGTAAATAATGCCTGACATTACATGTGAATCGTCTGCTTGGCAGATGATTCACAAGTAACGTCAGACCTTATTTTCATTGAAAAATAAGAAAAAGTACTTTTAAAATGCAATCTACTTGTGATTAGCGGTCAAAGGCATAAGACCCAGATCAGTTCACACATCCTTTGCAGTTGGATAAGTCTTCACTGTACAGTGTGTTAGCTTATTGACTTGAAGCTTCTCCATGCAGTCTGGGAAAGCCGACAGAGTGGTGAAGTTGCCTGATTAGGATCGTGTCCAAAGACATTTTCCCTGGGCACTTCATGTATTGACATTTGCTACTGGTATGCCACACCTGGTAAACTCGTAAGGGGTAGCCAGCGATTATGCACTCAAAATCCTTACGGGAACTCTTGGTCATGACTTAGATGACATAAAAAATGTCAACAACTAGGTGAGTGTTCCTGATTTTTAGCTCACCTGAGACAAAGGCTCATAGGTGAGCTTATAGTATGGCAAGGGTGTGTTGTCTGTCATCTGTCTGTCTGTCAACATTTTGAAACATCTTCTCTGAAACCTCTTGGCAGATTCAAGTCAAATTGCATGTGGAGCATCCATGGGATAGGGGAACGAAAGTTTGTTTGCTGTGTCCAGGTCACATGACTAAGGTGGGGGCCATGCCCATATAAGGTAAAAACCCTTCAAAAATCTTCTTCTCCAGAACCAGTGGGCTGATTGTCATGAAACTTGGTATGTAGCATTGGGGACTTGGGGCCCTTCATCAGTCAGGTGCATAACCTATTTATGTTATTTACTTTATAACCTGTTACAGCTATAAAGTCACGTATCACCATTGATTTCAAAGTAAGGCTGTAGTAAATAACTTGTTTAGGTTATGTCACAAATTATTTAGGACATGGTTAAATTAAAAAATACGACGAATGAGGTAATTTCTCGTCACCCCACTCGTGTTTGAAACCCGTGCATACAACTTTTTTGACGATGCGTTCAAAAAATTAAGATATCAATCATCAAATTAAAGTCTTCGTTCCATAAAAAAAATTGTCGCCACATGGGGCAAAATTGCGATAAGGTGGGAATACAAGTTTTATAATCATTTATTTTACCTTTTCTGGCACCAAAAATTCACACAAAAAAAAATTTTTTTTCGCGAAGTAAACACTACTGTTTGACTTATCTACCATGTTGTGACAAAGCGCTCATCTCGCAATATCTGGTGATAATGTTATTATGATGCAAAACCCTGCGAATTTCAAGAATAAGGAGAAAAAAGATATCTATTTTGACCCATTCTTGAAAAACACAAAAATAACGCATTTGAGTTATTGTTTTTAGCTCACCGTCACGTAGTGACTAGGTGAGCTTTTGGGATCACTTTTTGTCAGTCGTCCGTGCGTGCGTCCGTCCGTGCTTGCGTCCGTCCGTAAACTTTTTCTTCAAACGACATCTCCTCCTAAACCACTGAGCGGATTTTGACCAAACTTCACAGGAATGATCCTTAGGTGGTCCCCTTTCAAAGTTGTTCAAATGGTTCCGGTCCGTTGCACATATGGGTCACAGGAGCCAAAAATAGATTTTTTTCACCGAAAACTTAAAAAATCTTCTTCTCTGAAACTGCAAGGCCCAGGTCTTTGATATTTGTTATGAAGCTTCATCTAGTGGACCCCTACCAAGATTGTTCAAATTATAGTGCTGGGGCCAAAAATGCCCCCGCCCCGGGGCCCTTTGGTTTTACATGGGCTTATATAGGGAAAATCTTTAAAAATCTTCTTCTCTGAAACTGCAAGGCCCAGGTCTTTGATATTTGGTATGAAGCTTCATCTAGTGGACCCCTACCAAGATTGTTCAAATTATAGTGCTGGGGCCAAAAATGCCCCCGCCCCGGGGCCCTTTGGTTTTACATGGGCTTATATAGGGAAAATCTTTAAAAATCTTCTTCTCTGAAACTGCAAGGCCCAGGTCTTTGATATTTGGTATGAATCTTTATCTGGTGGACCCCTACCAAGATTGTTCAAATTATAGTGCTGGGGCCAAAGATGCCCCTGCCCCGAGGCCCTTTGGTTTTACATAGGCTTATATAGGGAAAATCTTTAAAAATCTTCTTCTCTGAAACCGCAAGGCCCAGTTCTTTGATATTTGGTATGAAGCTTCATCTAGTGGACCCCTACCAAGATTGTTCAAATTATAGTGCTGGGGCCAAAAATGCCCCCGCCCCGGGGCCCTTTGGTTTTACATGGGCTTATATAGGGAAAATCTTTAAAAATCTTCTTCTCTGAAACTGCAAGGCCCAGGTCTTTGATATTTGGTATGAAGCTTCATCTAGTGGACCCCTACCAAGATTGTTCAAATTATAGTGCTGGGACCAAAAATGCCCCCGCCCCGGGGCCCTTTGGTTTTACATGGGCTTATATAGGGAAAATCTTTAAAAATCTTCTTCTCTGAAACTGCAAGGCCCAGGTCTTTGATATTTGGTATGAATCTTTATCTGGTGGACCCCTACCAAGATTGTTCAAATTATAGTGCTGGGGCCAAAGATGCCCCCGCCCCGGGGCCCTTTGGTTTTACATAGGCTTATATAGGGAAAATCTTTAAAAGTCTTCTTCTCTGAAACCGCAAGGCCCAGGTCTTTGATATTTGGTATGAAGCTTCATCTAGTGGACCCCTACCAAGATTGTTCAAATTATAGTGCTGGGGCCAAAAATGCCCCCCGCCACGGGGCCCTTTGGTTTTACATGGGCTTATATAGGGAAAATCTTTAAAAATCTTCTTCTCTGAAACTGCAAGGCCCAGGTCTTTGATATTTGGTATGAAGCTTCATCTAGTGGACCCCTACCAAGATTGTTCAAATTATAGTGCTGGGGCCAAAAATGCCCCCGCCCCGGGGCCCTTTGGTTTTACATGGGCTTATATAGGGAAAATCTTTAAAAATCTTCTTCTCTGAAACTGCAAGGCCCAGGTCTTTGATATTTGGTATGAATCTTTATCTGGTGGACCCCTACCAAGATTGTTCAAATTATAGTGCTGGGGCCAAAGATGCCCCCGCCCCGGGGCCCTTTGGTTTTACATAGGCTTATATAGGGAAAATCTTTAAAAATCTTCTTCTCTGAAACCGCAAGGCCCAGGTCTTTGATATTTGGTATGAAGCTTCATCTAGTGGACCCCTACCAAGATTGTTCAAATTATAGTGCTGGGGCCAAAAATGCCCCCGCCCCGGGGCCCTTTGGTTTTACATGGGCTTATATAGGGAAAATCTTTAAAAATCTTCTTCTCTGAAACTGCAAGGCCCAGGTCTTTGATATTTGGTATGAATCTTCATCTTATGGACCCCTACCAAGATTGTTCAAATTATAGTGCTGGGGCCAAAAATACCCCCGCCCCTGGGCCCTTTGGTTTTACATAGGCTTATATAGGGAAAACCTTTAAAAATCTTCTTCTATGAAACCGCAAGGCCCAGGTCTTTGATATTTGGTATGAAGCTTCATCTAGTGGACCCCTACCAAGATTGTTCAAATTATAGTGCTGGGGCCAAAAATGCCCCCGCCCCAGGGCCCTTTGGTTTTACATGGGCTTATTTTGGGAAAATCTTTAAAAAATCTTTTTCTCTGAAACTGCAGGGCCCAGGTCTTTGCTTTTTGGTATGAAGCTTCATCTAGTGGACCCCTATCAAGACTGTTCAAATTATAGTGCTGGGGCCAAAAATGCCCCCGCCCCGGGGCCCTTTGGTTTTACATAGGCTTATATAGGGAAAATCTTGAAAAATCTTCTTTTCTGAAACTGCAAGGCCCAGGTCTTTGATATTTGGTATGAAGTTTCATCTTGTTGACCTCTATCAAGATTGTTCAAATTATAGCCCTGAGGCCAAAATTGCCCCCGCTCCTGGGCCCTTTGGTTTTTCAGACTTATATAGGGAAAATCTTGAAAAATTTTCTACTCTGAAACCACAAGGCCTAGGTCTTTGACATTTGGTATGAAGCTTCAGCTAGTGGACCTCTACCAAGATTGTTCAAATTATAGCCCTGGGGCCACAATGCCCCCGCCCCAGGGCCCTTTGGTTTTACATAGACTTATAATAGAGATAATCTTTGAAAATCTTCTTCTCTGAAACAACAAGGCCCAGGTCTTTGATATTTGTTGTGTAGCTTCATCTAGTGGACCTTTGCCAACATTGTTCAAATTATAGTCTTTAGTTGATATTTGGTATGAAGCTTCACCTTTTTAGACCTCCCTCAACATTATGCACATTATAACCCTGGGGTCAATAATGGCCCTCCCCGGGGCCCACTTGTTACTCTATGGATCAGGTGAGCGATCCAGGGCCATCATGGTCCTCTTGTTTTAAATTGTTCAGGTTATGCAGCTGACTGTTCATAGTTTGTTCAAATGATAATACTCAGATGACAACCTATGCCAAGGTCAAATTTGGTAACATAGACTTTTGTATTTAGCCCCCACCCATCAGGGCTTGAAGAAATAGATGGGCTGCATGATGCTTCCATGCAGAGCTGAAACCACCACTCATGGGTACTGGTAACCGCTTGGAGGATCTTTTAGATTGGAAAAAGTCAATACCATGTATTTTTCAGAAACTATTGAACTGCCAGGCCCATATAAGGAAAAAAAAAACCTTCAAAAAATTTCTATGGAACCAGTTGATCGATTTTCATGAAACTTGACATGTTGCATTGGGGACTCAAGCCATTCATAGTTTGTTCAAATGATGTTCCCAGGATGATCTTGACCAAATTTAGGCCAATGTCAGTTTTAGTTGCTTAGGCTTTAAATGTATCGGAAAAAGTAAAAAACATGTCTTTTTCAGAAACTATTGCAGCCTGTGATCTGAAAATTTGTAGATTAAGGTATTCTTTGACCTTGGCACAAGGCCATTCAGATATAAAAATTTGAACTTATTTCCCTCAGAAACCAGTGGGCCATTATTAAGCAAATTTCAAACCAAAATTCAAAAGAGAACCGATCAGGAACTGATACCATTAGATCGCAAATTCTTCCCACAATATTACTAGGGAAAGAAGTCGAAACATGGAGTGATGACAGTAAACAAAACGGACCACAGGTAAACCAGTCAGCAGCTCTTTACCCAAACAGGCAATGACTCAGAATATCCAACCCTTACTAAAAAGGAGCAATATACATAAGGGGGGAAAGTGTCTGAATCACCAACATGACAAACATTAAACTGGAAGGACATCTCTTCTCGAACCAGAGGTCAGATCAAGCTGAAACTTGATGGGAGGCATAGGGATGACACAGAGATTTAGATTTGCTAAGATTGTTCCATTCCAATATACAAGATGGCCACCATGGTGGCCATATTGAAATTCTTCAAATAACATCTCCTGAACCAAGGTCTGATGGAGCTGAAACTTGATTGGAGGCATCGGGGCAACATGGAGATTCAGATTTTCTAAAATTGTTCTGATATCTAAGGTAGCCATCATGGCTGCCATCTTGAAATTCTTTAAGCAACATCTCTTGAAACAAAGGTTGGATTGAGCTGAAACGCGATTGGCGGCATCAGAGCAAGCTGGCGGATCAGATTTGCTAAAATCGTTCTGTTTCGATAACCAAGATGGGAGGCATCTTCAAACAACATTTCCCGAACAAAAGGTCAGATCAAGCTGAAACTTGATGGGCCGCATTGGGGCGACAGAGATTCAGAGTTGCTAAAATTGTTGTTCCTTTTGCCAAGATGACCGCCACCAGGAGATATCTTCACCTGAACCAATGGTCAGATTGAGTTGAAACTTAATTGGAGGTTCTATTGAGCTGAAACTTGATGGGAGGCATGAAGTGGACATTGAGATTCAGATTTACTTAAATCATTCCATTCTGTTAATGAAGATGGCTGCCATCTTGAAGTTCTTTAAAGGACATCTGCTCTTGAACTGAAGTCAGATTGAGTTGAAACTTAATAGGAGGCATCGGGGTGACATGGAGAGATTCAGACTTCTTAGAACCATTCTGTTCTGATATCTTAGATGGCTGTCTGCCACATTGGCCATCCTGAAAATCTTCAACCCCATGCTGTGTTGCACTTAGTGGGAGGTATTTGGGTGACATGGAGATTCAGAGATTAAAAATTATTTCACAGGAATGTTCCTTGGGTGACCCTCTACCAGAATTGCTAAAATGGTTCTGCTCTGCTATCTGAACAAAATGGCCTGCTGAGCCAACAATAGAGTCAATTGCGCAATTTCAAACCCAATTCACTGTCAGAAATCTTTCTCTTTTATTTTTGTACCAAAATTGATTAAACCATATGGCTCATCTTAGGTCTATTCCATTGAAACATCCCATCTAAAAGTAGGTATTATTTACTGATGATTGAGAGGTGGTTGGGTGAGACAAAGGTGACATATATTTTACGTCACTGGGGCGTTCAACTGATATTGGCTTACAGTTGAGCAAGGCCTGCTGTCCTTGCAGCAGGTGAGGGTAGAGGGGGAGTGATGTTTCTTCTGTTTCTGTCTTTCTCCACCATCACTCACTTTCTCCCTTTCTCTGGGAGACGACACAAAATGACCCACAAGGCTTGACATGTCATTATACTCAAAACAATCAATCATGTACTGATGATTGCTTAAATAGCTGAAGAGAGTTTGCTCTGCTGAACAAAATGTCCATATGACTGCAGAGGTAAAGACAGAAAAATCATTAAAGAACATCTCCAATGTCTCTGTTTTCATACTAACTTTGACAGAAAAATTCCTTGAGTGACCCCTCTACCAAAGTGCTTAAAGGCATTTATTCTTGATTATTGAGGACTATCATTTCATTACATAATATTATGTAGCCCTCAGTGCTCACTGGAGAGAAGTTCTCTGTCTTCAACAGGTAAGGGGCCGCCTTGGGGAAAATCAATACATTACTTACTGTTGACTGGTGTACATTATTGATTTTCCCCTTAAGTGTCTCAGTCAGGGGATTCAACAAGAGCTACTAATCACCCTATTAAGGGCCGCCTTTGATCTGCTATAGTCAGTATATCACAGGGGGCAATAAAACAATTATGGACACACGGTGTGTTTTACTGTTTCAGAATAAATGCCTTTAAGTGGTTCTTCTCATCAATACAGAGCTAAACATAGAAAAATCTGTAAACAACAATGTTAGTACATCATTACTCAGGTGAACGCATTAGGTCTGTCATGGACCTTTGTTTCGTGTTTTTTTTTTTGTTTTTTTTTTTTGTTTTTTCATGCGAGATGCAATTTCCATGAATTTTTGCTTTTGCACTTTAGATTTTTTGTTGATTGACTTTCCAATCATCTGTCATTTTGACTGTTTTACAGAGGAAATTTGACCAGAAAAAATCATTAATTATTTTGGCCTCTGACCAGAGGAGGGAGGTGGCCAGTTATCAGAGGTAAAATATATAGGAAAACACATGGGGGTGGGGGAGAAGAATAAGGATGGCCATTAACAGGAGGTGACCTCTCATTTGGAGGTGACCGTCAGTGGAAGTTCCACTGTAACTGTGTGAAACTTTGAATCTGTTAGCTCAGGTGAGCAATATAGGACCATCATGGTCCTTTTGTTTAACCTTTTTTAGCTCACCTGAGTACGAAGTGCTCAAGTAGCTATTGTGATTGGTCTCTGTCTGTGGTCCGTGTGTTTGTCCGTAGTCAATTTTTGCTTCTAATGACTTCTCCAAAATGTTGGACAGATTTTGAAATAAATTCACAGGAATGTTCCTTGGATGACCCGGTACCAAAATTGCTCAAACTGTTCGCTCCGAGGAACAAGATGGCCACCAAGGCTAAAAATAGAAAACCTTTAAAAGACCTCCTCCTCAACCAGTGGATGGACTCGGAAATTATTTCACGGGAATGTTCCTTGGGTTACCTTCTACCAAAATTACTCAAACAGTTCTGCTCGGCCGAACAAGATGGCCACCAGAGGTAAAAATAGAAAAACCTTAAAGAATTTCTTCTGCTTAAACAGTAGATAGATTTTGAAATTATTTCACAGGAGTTCCTTGGAGACCCTCTACCAAAATTGCTCAAACCATTCCGCACTGATGAACAAGATAGATGACTGTCAAAAGTTAAAAATAGAAAGACCTTTAAACAACTTCTGCTTAACCAATGGGTGGATTTCAAAATAATTTCACAGGAATGTTCCTTGGGTGGACCTCCACAAAAAAATTGCTCAAACTGTTCCGCTTGGATAAACAAGATGGCAGCCAGAGCTTAAAATAGAAAAAAACTTTTAAACAACTTCTCCTGCTTAACCAGTGGATGGATTTGAAATAATTCCACAGGAATGTTCCTTGGATGATCCTCTACCAAAACTGCTCAAACCGTTTTGCTCCAGTGAACAAGATACTCCCCAGAGCTAAAAATAGAATAACAGTTAAACAAATTCTCCTTAACCAGTGGATGGATTTTGAAATTTTTTCACAGGAATGCTTCTCGGATGACAGGGATACAGACTAACAGTCACCCAGTTGCCCAAGGTGCCCTATTTTTTGCCTGGGCACCTAAGTTTTGAATAAAAATGCCTATTAACTTCATGTAAAATTTGGATTTATGACAGTTTGTGCGCCTAAAGCAAAATGCTTAGTCTGTACCCCTGGATGACCGTCTACCAAAATTACTCAAACTGTTCTTGGATGAACAAGATGGCCACCAATGATAAAAATAGAAAACCTATATACGACCTTGCCTGCTTAACAAGTGGATGGATTTCGAAATAATTTCACAGGAATATTTCTTTGGGTGGACCTCTACCAAAATTGCTCAAACCATTCCACTTTGATGAACAAAATATCCACCAGAGCTAAAAACAGAAAAAAAAAAACTTTTAAAAGACTTCTGCTTAACCAGTGGATGGATTTTGAGATTATTTCACAGGAATGTTCCTCTACCAAAACTGCTCAAATCGTTCTGCTTGGATGGACAAGATGGCCACCAGAGCTAAAAAATAGAAAACCTTTAAAAGTCTTCTCCTGCTTAACCAGTGGATGAATTTTGAAATAATTTCACAGGAATGTTCTTTGGTTGACCCAATACCAAAATTGCTCAAACTGTTCAGCTTGGAGGAACAAGATGGCCACCAGAGCTAAAAATAGAAAAATCCATGGGAATGTTCCTTGGTCGACTGTCTACCAAAATTGCTCAAACTGTTCTGCTCGGATGAACAAGATGGCTGCCAGAACTGAAAAAAAAAGAAACCTTTAAAAGACTTCACATCCTCTGTTCCCAGCCCCCGCCCATCGGCGGTTGAAGACATATATGAAGAAAAAAAAGAAAAAAAAAAGAGGGAAACCTTTAAAAGACTTCCCTTCCTCTGTTCAAATTGTTCCCGGCCCCCGCCCATAGGGGCTTGAAGAAATATATGGGCTGCATGATGATTCCACGCAGAGCTGAATCTGACCACACACAAGTACTGGTAAACCGCTTAGTGGATCTAAGCCTGCCCAGGCAAAGCGGTGTGAGTGTTGGACCGCCAATGCTTATAAACCCTATTGGTTTCATTGGGCAACAGGGCTTGAGATGTCATTTCTTCTCAATGTCGGGTAAAAGTCCCACAAAATTGGAAGCAACATCTCCAAAATGACCTTTACAGTGTTGACGTTAAACCTCAAAACAAAACAAATTGTTCCACTCTGCTGAACAAGATGGTCATAAGAACTTAAAATAGAAAACCTTTAAAAAGACTTCTTTCTCTAAACAGAAGCAATGTTATTTGAATGTTCCATGGGGGACCCTCCAGCAAAATTGCACAAAATATTTTGCTTCAGTAAGCATGTTGGCCACCAGTGCTAAAAATCTCAAACCTCAAAATACAAACCTCAAAATGACTTCTACTCCTAAACAGCCAGACAATTTTGAAATAATTTCACAGAAATGTTCCTAGGGTTAACCAAAATTGCTCGAACCTTCTACTTCACCATATTACCTACAATTTCATGTGTACAATATGGATCAGGTGAGCAATCCAGGATCATCATGGCCCTCTTGTATAATGGGAAAATGTTGGGTAGCAAAAACTGTTCTTAGGGGTTCTCTTTATTCATGTACATAATATATACATGTTTTATTCTTTTATTTTTCAGTTAAGTGAAATGAAACTCACAGTTGAAGGTTTAGAAAAAGAAAGAGATTTCTATTTTGGTAAATTACGAGATATAGAAATTATATGTCAAGAATATGAAGAAGACAACAGTGAATCAAATAAAAAAATAATGGAAATTTTATATGCAACAGAGGTGAGTTATTCACATTAGAGTTTATTTAAGAAATGAATTTATTTTTCTGTGGTCCATGAAAGTATAAATGCAGTGGGTCGCGTGCAAAGTAAATGAACCCCGAAGGGGTTCATGTAAACTTTGCTAGCGACCCGCTGTCATTCATACTTTCATGAAAAGCAGAAAAATTAAGTTTACTTTTTAGCTCACCTGACCGAAGGTCATGGTGAGCTTTTGTGACAGTGAGATGTCCGGTGTTGTTGTGTGGTGTGCGTGCGTAAACTTTTCTTGTTAACACTCTAGAGGCCACATTTTTGATCCAATCATCATCAAACTTGGTCAGAATGATCATCCTGACAATATCTAGGTCAAGTTCGAATATGGGTCATGTCAGGTCAAAAAGTAGGTCACCAGGTCAAAACAAAGGAAAACCTTGTTAACACTCTAGAGGCCACAGTTTTGGGCCAATCATCTTCAAACTTGCTCAGAATGATCATCCTGACAATATCTCGGTCAAGTTCGAATATGGGTCATGTTGGGTCTAAAAATAAGGCAAATCATAGAAAAACCTTGTTAACACTAGCGGCCACAGATTTGGTCCAATCATCCTCAAACTTGCTCAGAATGATCATCCTGACAATATCTCGGTCAAGTTCGAATATGGGTTATGTCGGGTCAAAAAGTAGGTCACCAGGTCAAATCATAAGAAAAACCTTGCTAACAGTCTAGAGGACCCAGTTTTGGTCCAGTCATCCTCAAACTTGCTCAGAATGATCATCCTGACAATATTTTTGTCAAGTTCGAATATGGGTCATGTGGGATCAAAAAGTAGGTCAGTAGGTCAAACCATAGATAAACCTTGTTAACACTCTAGAGGCCCCAGTTTTGGTCCGATCATCCTCAAACTTGCTCAGAATGATCATCCTGACAATATCTCGGTCAATTTCGAATATGTGTCATGTCAGTTCAAAAGGTAGGTCAGAAGGTGACAAGGTCAAATCATAGAAAAACCTTGTTAACATTCCAGAGGCCACAGTTTTGGTGTAATCATCATCAAACTTGCTCAGAATGATCATCTCTACAATATCTAGGTCAAGTTCGAATAGGGGTCATGTGGGGTAAAAAAAGTAGGTCAGTAGGTCAAACCATAGAAAAACCTTGTGAACACACTAGAGGCCCCAGTTTTGGCCCGATCATCATCAAACTTGCTCAGAATGATCATCTTGACAATATCTGGGTCATGGGGGGTCAAAAAGTAGGTCAGCAGGTAAAATCATAGAAAAACGTTGTGAACACTCTTAAGAGGCCACAGTTTTAGTCCAATCATCATAAAACTTGCTCTGAATGATCATCTGGACAATATCTCAGTTAGATTTGAATATGGATCTTGTCACATCAAAAACTAGATCAGTAGGTGATTTTGTCATAACTTTTAAACCGTTTAAGATAGAGCCTTCATATTTGGCACGTAGATTCCTTGTGACAAGGGCTTCCCACTCATATAAAAAAAACTGACAGGTGACCTTGACCTGTGACCTTCTTTATCATTACTTTTGTACCATATGAGATAGAGCCTTCATATTTGTCATGTATGTTCTTTGTGACAAGGTTTTCACAACCATTCAAAAATTTTGACCCATCACCTTGACCTTTGACCTACTTTGTCATAACTTTTTAAGCATTTGAGATACAGCCTTCATATTTGGCATGAAAATGATCTGTGACCTTTATCTTGACATTTGACCTACTTTTTCATAACTTTTTAACCATTGGAGATAGTGCCTTCATATTTGGCATGTATGTTCCTTGTGAAAAGGTCTTCCCAACCATACAAAAAATTGTCTTATGACCTTTAAGTTTTGAAGCATTTGAGATAGAGCCTTCAAATTTGGCACATAGTTTCCTTGTGTCATACAAAAATGACTTGTGACCTTGACATGTGACCTACTTTATCATACATTTTGAACCATTTGAGGTAGAGCCTTCATATTTGGCATGTGTGTTCCTTGTGGCAACGGCTTTAACCCATACAAAATTTTGACCTGTGACCTTGACCTTTGACCTTTCTTATAACATTTGAACCATGTGAGGTAGAGCCTTCATATTTGGCATGCATGTTCCTTGTGGCAATGACTCACCCATACAAAAATTTTGACCTTGACCTTTGACCTTCTTTCTCATAACTTTTGAACCATTTAAGATAGAGCCTTCATATTTGGCATGTAGGGTCCTTGTGACAAGGGCTTCCCAACCACGCACAAGTTTTGACATGTGACCTTGACTTTTGATTGTTTTTTTCATAACTTTGGAACCATTTAAGGTAGAGCCTTCATATTTGGCATGTATGTTCCTTGTGGCAATGACTTTCACCCATACAAAAATTTTGACCTTGACCTTTGACCTTCTTTCTCATAACTTTTGAACTATTTAAAGATTGAGCCTTCATATTTGGCATGTAGAGTCCTTGTGACAAGGGCTTCCCAAACATGCACAATTTTTGACCTGTGACCTTGACCTTTGATCGTTTTTGTCATAACTTTAGAACCATTTAAGGTTGAGCCTTTATATTTGGCATGTATGTTCCTTGTGCCAAGGTCTTCCCACTCATGCAAAATAATTTGACCTGTGACCTTGACCTTGATCTGTGACCTACTTAATCACAACTTTGGAACCATTTGAGGTAGAGCCTTCATATTTGGCATGTATATTCCTTGTGACAATGGCTTCACAACCATACAAAAATTTGACCTGTGACCTTGACCTTTGCCTACTTTATCATAACTTTTGAAGCATTTGAGATACAGCCTTCATATTAGGCATGTATTTTCCTTCTGACAAGGCACCTTACTGTATTACCTACCATTTCATTGCTACAGTGTGGATCAGGTGTGCGATCCAGGGCCATCATGGGCCTCTTGTTATATTTACATTCTTTGCCCCTTATCACTGGGGGAATAAATGCTTATAGTGCAAACTTTTAAAGCTGTAAAACATTTACATGCTGTTTTTCTACAAAGAGTGGAAAACGTTGACATCACCAATGCCCATAGAGAAACTTGGTTTAGACTGACGTCACTTGACATCACTGAAAATCACGTGACTCGATGCATACATGGAAGTATGAACTACATTGTTTTCTATAGGTTTACATTAGGCTTTACACTGGAAATGTAAACATATCAGATTGAATAATTCATAGCAACAGATATGGATCTGGGTATTTGGTGATAATTGATGGTTTTCCTTATTATTATAAACCTATGTTGTGGGTATTTTTTTTAACCACCTTGGTGAGGTGGTTCTAATGAATACCCAGAACATAGCTATTTATAGAGAATTGACAAAAGTTATTCTTCAATTATCATCGAATACCACCTTTTCTGTTTCTTGGAAATTGTTCATAGAATAATACATAGCAACAGATAAGGTAAGTATTTTGTGATAATTGAAGGATAGTTTCCCTTATTTCTCCATATAAACCTATGTTGTGGGTACTCATTAGAACCGCCTTGGCAAGGCGGTTCTAATGAATACCCATAACATACATTTTTATGGAATATTGACAAAAACTGCCTTTCAGTTATCACTATATTCTTCCCTTATCTGTTGGTATGGAATATTTTTTGCATTTGTTCTTTCCTTCTGTACGACCCCCGCCCATTGGGGCTTGAAGAAATAAATGGGCTGCATGATGCTTCCACGCAGAGCTGAAACCGACCGCACACTAGTACTGGTAAACTGCTTGGAGGATCTAAGCCTGCCCAGGCAAAGCGGTGCGAGTCGGACCGCCCATGCTTATAAACCCTATTGGTTTCATTGGGCGACAGAGCTTGAGCTGTCATATCATCTCAGTGTCGGGTAAAAGTCCCACAAAATTGGAAGCAACATCTCCAAAATGACCTAATCAGTGTTGACGAGGCCGTTAAACCTCAAATCAAACAAACAAACTCACCTTCTGCTGTCTCAAGAAAAGGCTGTATGTGCACTGTTCTGGTTGACTGCATAAGGAATAAGACTGCCAAAGAAAAGTATGTTTACCGCAAAAAACCTAAACATTCTGACACCTTGGGAACTTGCTGTAATTCTTCAAGTATTTGAACAAATTTGTTACATGATCCACCAAGGAATCCAAAAGGTGCAGACGGAATGGCAAACAGCAGACCCCGAAAAAGCAGTCTTATCTGGGTCTGCACTGTTTGTTCAGGCCTACCTGTCCCAGATAGCACCTCCAAGGTCGAAAACGTTGTACTCACACAGTGTGTTACATAACACTCACTTCTGTGTCCCATGTCATATGGTGGGGGCATCCTTGTCCTATAGACACCATTCTAGTTGGTTTTTTCTTCTACTTTATCTTAACCCTTCTCTTGCTGAATATTCAGTTTAGCCACACCCATTTCTGACTTTGAACCAATCAGATTACTTGATGTTATTTATTCCTACAAATTCATAAATTGAATGTCAAACAGTGTAGATCCTGATCAGATGGCTTCTTCAGAAGCCATCTGATCTGGATCTACACTGTTTCCAAAGATAGGGGTTGTCGTGAACAGCATGATAAGAGTTATCTTTCCTTTTTTAAATGCCCCATCTCTTGCAAGACAGCTTGAGATAGTCAGTTGTTCCAGGACTGTGCTGTTGCCCTACTGTTGGGGGTGGGTTGCAATCTCATTCAGTACTGGTAAACCACTTTGAGGGTCTAACCCTGTCCAGGAACAGTGTAGGTAAAATCATTGGCCTGACATGACTTTAGTTGTTCACTGGGCCGTAAAAAACACAACACAGACAACACAATTGTTCTGCTCACCTGGAGGTACTCACACTTTGCCAGAAAACAAATGAAAAAAATAAAATAAACACATTGGCATGTTTATGAATAATAGTATTGGAAGACTGTGCTTACTATCATTTCTGTGAAAGGCCTCTTCCAGATGAATATTTGTCTTATTTAGCTCCCCCTGAGCCAAAGACATTCCAGTGGTAAACAGTAAGAAAATTATTCAGGTGACCATGGCACCCGCAAAACACGGCTACACAGCCATGTAGGTGACTGTCTTGGAATTGAGTAACAATATTAATTTCTTGAGTGTAAAAGCATGGTTCAATCTAATGCATGTCTGACTAGTGATCAGGATCACCTGGTTAGCAACATTCTTTCATGGAGATTGATTTTTATGTCCCGGGTAGCGATAGCCGGGACATATTGTTTTTGCCCTGTCTGTTTGTTTGTTGGTTTGTACGTGGACAACTTTAACGTTGGTCATAACTTTTGAACCGTTGGAGATAGAGTATTCATATTTGACATGAACGTTCCTTGTGACAAGAGCTTCACATTCATGCAAAAAACAATTGACCTGTGACCTTGACCTGTGACCTACTTAAATGAAAAAAATAACATTGGTCATAACTTTTGAACCGCTTGAGATACAGCCTTCATATTTGGCATGTGTGTTACTTGTGACAAAAGCTTTACATTCATGCAAAAAATTTACCTGTGACCTTGACCTTGACCTTTGATCTACTTAAATGACAAAAAATAACATTGGTCATAACTTTTGAACCGCTTGAGATACAGCCTTCATATTTGGCATGTATGTTACTTGTGACAAAAACTTTACATTCATGCAAAAAATTTTGACCTGTGTCCTTTACCTTGACCTTTGACCTACTTAAAATAAAAAAAATAACCTTTTAGTCATAACTTTTGAGCCATTTGAGATACAGCCTTAATATTTTGCATGTAGGTTCCTTGTGACAAGAGGTTTACATTCACACAAAAATTTTTGACCTGTGACCTTGACCTTTGACCTACATAAAAAAAAAAGTTAACATTGGTCATAACTTTTGAACCATTTGAGATACAGCCTTCATATTTGGCATGTAGGTTCCTTGTAACAATAGCTTTACATTCATGCAAAACTTTTTGACCTGTGACCTTGACCTTTGACCTACTTAAAAGAAAACAACAATTTGGTCATAACTTTCGAACCGTTTTGGATAGAGCCTTCATATTTGGCATGTAGGTTCCTTGTGATAAGAGCTTTAAATTCATGCAAATTTATTTGACCATGACCTTGACCAACTTAAAAGAACAAATAAAATTGATCATAACTTTTGAATCGTTTAAGATAGAGCCTTTATATTTGGCATGTAGGTTCCTTGTGACAAGAGCTTTACATTCATGCAAAATATTTTGACCTGTGACCTTGACATACTTTGAAGAAAAAAAATATTATTGTTCATAACTTTCGAACCTTTTAAGATAGAGCCTTCACATTTGGCATGTAAGTTCCTTGTTTCAAGGGCTTCCCACTCAAACCAAAAATCTTGACCTGTGACCTTGACTTTGAACTGTGACCAATTTTGAAAAAAAAATGACCATGCCCGGGGACATGTTCGTGTTTCACAAACACATCTTGTTAAATCTTTTCTACAGACATTCTGTCCCTTTGGCTGATTCTAAAAGGGCAGTTGTCATTTTCTGGCAAAACAGTTTGCCCTGTGCTTGTTAACCACATATTTTTAAGTCTGCCCAGGTAAAGGCGAGGTAAACTGACCTGGACATGACCTAAAAAGTGTTTACTAGACTGTATGCCTGCTGAATAAATTAATTTAGCCACACCCATTTCTGACTATCTACCAGTCAAATTACTTATCAGATCTGGATCTACACTGTTTGGTGCAATAAGGGTTTAACTCCAAACACCCCCACCCCCATGTATTTTTATATCCCCACAAATAAAATTTGGGGGGGGGGGTATATAGGAGTGAGCTTGTCGGTCGGTCTGTTGACTTGGTTTCCAGACTATAACTCAAAAAGCGCTTCACCGATTTTTATAATTTTTGGTACACTGATCATAAAATACAGGTCAAGTTCGATTTCCACTACAATTCGTCAATTTTCGACATAGTTATGGCCCCTTTCAAGTGAAAAAATTGCAAAATGCCGCTGTTGTACTATCCAGGCAGTTTTTGTGGGGGTATTCATCACCTTTAGTGATAGCTCTAGTCATGTGTTTATTCCATTCCAGGAGGGTTTTGCACCGCCTGATGATGAAGAAGTAGGTGAAAATGAAGAAGAGGAGTATTAATAGAAACTTTTTCCAAACTTTATTTAAACTCGGCTCAACCCAGCCAGCACTACAGAAGAAAGTGTAGAGGAACTGATCCAGAACTCCAGATGATGATCTGACAGGAGTAGCGAGGCTAATTAACCCATTTTGTACCCAAAACGGGTACCCTGGCAAACAGTGCGGGCCCAGATCAGACGCCGCAGAACACGGCGTCTGATCTGGACCTGCACTGTTTACAAAAAGTTCAGCCATTTTCCAACTCATTGTTGAAGAAACCACAACCTGACACCCCTAAATTTTTAAATGGACTCCTGCTTTATATAAGGAAGAAGATTCCATTTGGTACAAAAAGGGTTAAGGGATAATTTTCCTTGTTTCTTGTCAGAAACATATATTGTGGGTACTTGTTAGAATAGCCTCATTGATGCGATTCTAACAAGTACCCACACGGTATGTTGTTTTGTTGTCGTTTTTTTTTTTTTATTTCAGAAATAAGAAAATTAACCCGATTTATTCTCACTACTCGTCCTTCTCTGTAGCTATGTGTTCGTCGGGAGTATTTTAGGGAGAGCATATTGTGGGAAGTCATTAGAATCATCCTGTTATGGCCATTCTAATGAGTATTCACATGATATGGTTATGTAATGTGCTATTCTTACCGAGTGATCCAGACGAGTACTTTTTTAGGTGAAATTTTCTCAGAACTTTCCTCAAATGTTTTTCTTATCTCCCTCTCAGTAAATGTCCTCTTGTCATGCCATAAACCTGTGGGTAGGAAATTGACAAACCCTTGCCTCGATTGGACAAGACTTTTCTTGTTTTGAGTCTGTACACAACAAAACCTACAATAAGACATGCATGATCAGAAAAGTGACAGATCAGCCTGCATATCCACCCAGTATTGGAAGTTTTTTGCTTACTGTATGTACCCTAAGTATTCAGACACATCGACTCCTTACCATACTTGTTCTAATATCTGAACCAAGTATAATATACTACCAGATATGTTGTCTAAATATAGCTGGATGAGTGGCAAACAGTGTAGACCCTAATGAGATGCGTTTTGCGGCGTCTCATTTGGCCTTCACTGTTTTTGTAGGCCCGTCTGTCCGAATACTTATGGAAAATATGGTATTTATCCTTGGATAGCCCCGAGGCTGAAGAAGGCTCATACAATCTTAACCCTTATCTTGCTGTTCATGACAACCCCTATCTTTGCAAACAGTTTAGATCCAGATCAGATTGCTTCTGAAGAAGCCATCTGATCAGGATCTACACTGTTTGACATTCAATTTATGAATTTGTAGCAATAAATTACATCAAGTAATATGATTGGCTGATAGACAGAAATGGGTGTGGCTTAAATGAATATTCAGCAAGATAAGGGTTAAGGGGTCTGTGCGACCCTGGAAGACTTGGACCAGCTTGTGCCTCCATCCAGTATGGCCAGAGTTTACACACCTCTCTATAGGTAGTCCTGATGCTGCAGAAGGCTCATACAATCAGTGAAGACTTTGATCAGACTGCATGGAAGGGAAGGCTGATATACTCGTAAATCTTTGGTGATCCCACAAGTCATATTGTGGTGTTGTCATGCACTATTACCAGCTGCTGGAGTGGAAAAAATATAGACCAAATTAGAGCTTGTGTTGGCTATTACAAATGTATGAATTTGTGTGGGCTGTGTAAAAGTTCTGTGACCCCACTTTGATACCAATATTTCTTTTAGCTGTTCACACACGACATTTGATGAGTTTCTGCCTTTAAAAAAAAGTTCCCCCCCCCTGCCCACGGGGCTTGAAAAATAGAATGGGCTGCATGATGCTTCCACGCAGAGCTGAAACCGGTCGCACACGATTACTGGTAAACTGCTTGGGGGTCGCATGCCCAGACAAAGTGGTGCAATTCGGACGGTGCCTACATATTAACCCTTTTGGTTTGTTTGTAGGGAGGGATTGAGGTGTCATTACATCTCAGTGTCAGGTAAAAGTCCCACAAAATTGGAAGCAACATCTCCAAATTGACCTAAATAGTGTTGAAGAGATGTAAAACCTCAATGCAAACAAAGCAAGAGGCACAACATTTGATAAGATTTTGCCTTTAAAAAGCTTCAAAATTCAGAAAAAAATCCACCTCATCAAGCAATTTGTCTCTTTTCATAAATGTATATATATGGAAGTTACGTTCTTACAAAAGGGACAGTTAAATTACCTCACAACCCCCTTACCCACATTGCAGAAGTTTTCATCATCAGTCCCTTGCATGGTAACATTTTTGTATCTATATGTTAAGGTCTGGATAACATTTTTTCTCAAAGGTACAGCAGAACTTTAATAGCTCGAACAAAGATGAAGGGTTTACTTGAGTCTGAGGTAATTTCTCTACATAAGTAATAGTGAGGGAAAAATTTAGGATATTTTCATCTTGCAAATGTATGCTGTGTTTACTCCTCAGAATTGACTCAGTGGGGTGATTCTATTGCGTACACTCAACATACACTTATATAACAGAGCACCAAAAAGAAGTCCAAAATTATCCCTATTATGCCTCCTAGAAGTAGCCCTCAGTGGCTGGAACTACCCCATCTCAAACAGATTTTCATGGTCCCAAAAGTGTTCGAGCCATTGAAGTTTGACTGTATATGAAAATAATATGATGCTGTTTGGTGAAATTGTCATGTCAACCACTGGGCGTGGGGTGGGGGTGTGAATCTGTAATGGCATAACACTTGTTTGCATATTATTTGCATATTAAGCATGTTTGTAATGAAAAATATTTGCAAAAAGAGAGGTCACCCGAAAAAAAAAACAAAAAAAATTACATTTTCCTTCCATTATAAACAGTAATTTTTAGCTTTTCCCTGTTGTTTGTAGTGATAATTTCAGCTACGCCCAAGTTAGCTTTGTGCTTTGTGTTGTCTTTGGGAGATGATACATAATAAGCCCCAAGGGTTGACGTGGCATAAACCCCAGCATAATATCGACAAGTGCTATTGTATGTTTCAGAGATGTGCAGGGTAAAGTTTGTGTGAAATGATCCAAAAACTTATGCCTTAATTTTTAGCTCACCTGAGCCGAAGGCTCATGTGAGGTATTAGTATACCACGAGCCGGCGTCCGTCGTCCATACTTTCAACGAAGTATATCTCTGGAACCAGTGGGCCGGCCTTGATAAAATTTCCTATGAACCATCATCAGGTAGGGGGAAAGGCTGTATTAGGTTTTCGTGCAGATCGGATGAGAACTGTGGTTGCCACAGCAACAAAGAGCTCCCATAGGCTTAACATAGGAAAAAGCTTGTCATCACTCTAGCTCCGTCAATTTTTTTCTGATCGACTTCATTCTTGCAGATAACGAGGACAGGCATGAAATCTCGATCAAGTTCGATTTTGGGCTGAATCGGATTATTCACTCAGGAGTTACGTGCCCTTGAGCGTTCTTAACATAGGAAAAAGCTTGTCATCACTCTAGCTCCGTCAATTTTTTTCTGATCGACTTCATTCTTGCAGATATCGAGGACAGGCATGAAATCTCGATCAAGTTCGATTTTGGGCTGAATCGGATTATTCACTCAGGAGTTACGTGCCCTTGAGCGTTGAAAAAATTGCCTATTGACTTAACATGGGGAGAATGTTGTCATCACCGTAGCTGCTTCAATTATTTTCAGATTGGCTTTATTCTTGCAGATAACCAGCACAGCCATGAAATCTCGGTCAAGTTCGATAACTGGCAGAATCGGATCATTCACTTAGGAGTTACCTGCCCTTGTGTGTTTTTGCATTAGGGTTAATGGGAATTTCAAAAATGTATATCTTAAAGACTACTTGGCCAACTATGATCAAATTTCATGTGTCGCATTATTGGGCAAGTGGAAAGGCTTCATTAGGTTTTCAGGCAGATCTGAGTGGAACTCTGGTTGCCATGGCAACATCTAGCTCCCATAGACTTCACATAGGAAAAAGCTTGTCATCACTCTAGCTCCGTCAATTTTTTTCTGATCGACTTCATTCTTGCAGATAACCAGTACAGGCATAAAATCTCGGTCAAGTTCGATTTTGGGCCGAATCGGATTATTTGCCTTGGAGTTACCTGCCCTTGAGCATAAAAAAATACGTTGTGACCACGATAGCAACTTTATTTTTATTCAGATCAGTTTCAAACTTGCAAGTAACGTGGACAGGCATAAAATCTCAGTTAAGTTCGAATCGGAATATTGACCTCGGAGTTACATGACCTTGAGCGGCAAAAAATTTGCCCATAGATTTTACATAGGGAAAATGTTGTGACTACGATAGCGACATGAATTTTTTTCAGATCAGCTTCAAACTTGCAGGTAACGAGGACAGACATAAAATCTCGGTTAAGTTCGATTTTGGGCCGAATCGGATTATTTGCCTTGGAGTTACCTGCCCTTGAGCATAAAAAAATACGTTGTGACCACGATAGCAACTTTATTTTTATTCATATCAGCTTCAAACTTGCAGGTAACGAGGACAGGCATAAAATCTCGGTTAAGTTCAATTTTGGGCCGAATCGGAATATTGACCTCAGAGTTACGTGACCTTGAGCGACAAAAAATTTGCCCATAGACTTAATTAGGGAAAATGTTGCGACTACGATTGCGACTTGAATTTTTTTCAGATCAGCTTTAAACTTGCAGGTAACGAGAACAGACATAAAATCTCGGTTCAGTTCGATTTTGGGCCGAATCGGAATATTTGCCTTGGAGTTACCTGCCCTTGAGCATAAAAAAATATGTTGTGACCACGATAGCAACTTTATTTTTATTCATATCAGCTTCAAACTTGCAGGTAACGAGGACAGGCATAAAATCTCGGTTAAGTTCGATTTTGGGCCAAATCGGAATATTGACCTCGGAGTTACGTGACCTTGAGAGACAAAAAAATTTGCCCATAGACTTAACGTAGGGAAAATGTTGTGACAGAAATAGCGACTTGAATTTTTAGCTCACCTGAGCCAAAGGCTCCAGTGAGCTGATAGTATACCAAGGCTCCAGAGTCTGTCGTCCGTCCATCCGTCGTCCACACTTTCAATGAAGCATATCTCAGAAGGCAGTCGACCAATCTTGTTTAAATTTTATGTGTAGCACCATTGGGCAAGGGGAAAGGCTGCATTAGGTTTTGGAGCTAGTCTGGTTCATTTGTTCCTTCATTCTTCTTTCTCTCCATATAGAGATAATAGACCAATGTTAAATTTTTAATCAAAGATTTCTCAGGAACTATAAAAGCTAGAAGCATCAAATTTGGTATTCAATAGAATAATGATGACTTATTTTGTGTAAGAGACATTGGGCTTTCTCAGCTTATTTGTTCATCTGTTCTTTCATTCTTCTTTCTCTCCATTTTGACCAATGTTAAATTTTCGTCAAAGATTTCTCAGGAACTATAGAAGCTAGAAGTCTCAAACTTGGAATGCAATGCAATAATGATGACTTATATCCTGTAAGGGTCAATGGGCTGGATTTTATTAGCAGATTTAGTAGTCAAGTCTGTGAATTGTTAAAACTTAAGTTCCTCAGGTGAGCGGTTTAGGCTCATTGAGCCTCTTGTATTTGTTTTAACATAGCAACAGAAAAGGTGGGCTTTCGTTGATTATAATTTTCCTTTTTTCAATATAAACCCTTTAAATGCCGTAATGATCCTAAGTATTGGGACAGACCAGCCAAAGCAAACAGCGCAGGCCCAGATCAGACTGCTCCTTCAGGAGCAGTCTGATCAGGGTCTACACTGTTTGCAATTCTGGACACCTTGCTGGAGCTTGATGAGAATTAAGTAAAATTTTAGGAGGATTACAGCAGACCTTCAAGGTGTCCGAAGTTTTAGGAGTTTTACGGTACCCACAAATGTTTTTGTGGAGAAGTATAAGAAATTATCATTCAGTTATTACCAAATACCCACTTTATCTATGTCTATGTGTTTTGACCTTCACATTTTGTGTCCACAAAGGTCACTGTTATTGTTCACAGCAAAGCTACACAATGTATTGAAGATGCCTTAGTTTTTCAAACTATTAAATACAACTGTCAATGGTTCAAGTTCTATTTATACCAAAACTACATGTTAACCCTTTCACACCTGCAGGTCTTAAGTGGACTCTTTCCACCTCTGAATTTGATCACATCCATTCTTGTATACACTGGATTTTATCAGCTATTTCTGGAAGACAGGATGAAACTGCTGATTATGAGCCTTCTGATCAGGATCTGCACCTGTTGTATAGCTACCTATACCATTGTACAGGATTGAAAGTGTCAAACCATCTTATATAATTATACTGTCATAATTAACTCTTATCCTGCTGAATCTATTTTTAGCCACACCCATTCTGACTATCCACCAATCAAATCACTTGATATAATGTATTGGCTCAATTCATAAACTGCAATGACAAATGGTGTAGGTCCTGATTAGATGGCTTCTGATCTGGATCTACACTTTTTGCAAAGATGGTACTTGTCATGCTCAGCAGGATAAGGGTTAATGAGGTAAGCATGAAAGTTTTATAAGCTTCAGACCTAGATGTTTTTACCAGAGCTTGCACAGGGTCTAAGTAAAAATGATATTTAGGGGAATGGATACACCTGGCAGATTTTTCCGCCATTTTTCAAAGGGCGACAACTTTTGGGACATCCTGTATGCTTTCCTATAAACCCTGCCCCATGGAAAAAGGGGTCTACTCTTAAAGGAAAGAATTTGCTCCTCAGGAGCAAATTCTTTCCTTTACGAGTTGATCCCCATCAACATGGGAGACAAAAATACTTTTGTAGGATTTGACTCCCCAGAAGATGTATCCATTCACAAACTAATATGTATGTCATATACGGTGATACATCACCATCTCTTTATAACACTATTGTTGGGGTCAGAGCAGAAACTGTAAACATCCGTGTAACGGTCAAACAAAAATGTATAGATTGTCATTTGGGGAGGTAAATCGGCAGTTTTGCGGTGGGAAATCTCATTTTATGGAGACACGTCAGTGGAGCCATAAAACAGAATTTGCAATCGTAAAACCAATGATTTACCTCCTTAAATGACAATTTCAATACAGTTATCCCCATTCTGATGTACTTATTCACTCGTTTTGTTTTTAAAAAGTTCATTTTGCCCAAACCTGCTAGAACTTGGTATGAACTTGCATCTAAGGATGGAAACTTTTATACAAGCATCCATATATAATCTTGACCTACATTTAATGGTTCACTACCTTTGTGAACTATTGCGTCACCTAATGTACAAGTCATTTCTCAAGAACTAGAAAAGCTCCATTAAGGATACTTGATACAAACTTGCATCTAGGGATGTTAACTTCATTTCAAGAATCCATAGTTGACCTTGACCTATATTTCATGGTTCACTGACTTTAAGATTTTATGTTAACCCTAATGTTCAAGTCCATTTCTCAAGAGCTATGAGCTTCATTAATGATATTTTTTTCAAATTTACAACTAGGGATGGTGACTATTATACAAGCATCCATGTTTGACCTTAACCTAACAGGGATTTTCCTAGTGCAAATTTGGGGCCGGTAATCAGCCCCTATTTTTCCCAATTTAGAGACAGATATTCCCGAATTTTATTACAAATTTCCCAATTTCTGATGTTGTGCTACATTTTGATAAAAAATTCATGAAAATTGAACCAAAATTGACAAAGTTACAGCTGATTTAAATTCCCAACTATAAATATTAGCGAGCTGTTTTTTCCAAACCCAGCAGCCCCTGGACCCTAATTCTGAAGAGTAGGAAAATCCCTGCCTAAATTTCATGGGACTTAGCTCCCCCATGGGTGCGGCATAGCCTTCTTGTTTGGATAAACACATGTACTACTGTTGTTTCTGGAGTTTTTGCTTTGGACGTTAGCAACAATACTGTTTTAAAGAGGAAGTGGGTTTGTTTGTGCAACCTTTGACTTGAAATAGCTTCAACCCTTCAGCTGCCGAGAATCTGAAAATGTCATCTGCTTATGTCATCTGCTGAATCTTGTAAACTTTTTGAAAAGTATTTCTGCATACAGGCAAACAGTGTGGGCCCAGATCAGACTGCTGCTACAGGAGCAAGCTGATCTGGGTCCATGCTGTTTTCAAAAAAAGGACTTTTAAGGTAACCGGCTGATGGCAAAGCAAACAACATTTGTCATGATTGGCATTTTATGGGTTGTGTGATTAACTGTATTATCGAGAAACTAATCTTTGTGCGGGTGTAGTTGTTGTGTTATTGTTAAATGCCTTTTTTGTACATTTATAACTGTTGGGTTTGAATTAAAGGAAATGTGTACACCTCCAGGTGGAACAATTTGACATACAAGAATTTATCTCACTTGTGAAGGGCTTTACTTAATGTCGTAATTTTAACAAGTCTATATAATGAACACCCCTTCAAACCCCACTGTATATACTCGTATATATACATAATTATGTAGAAAAGCCACATGTACAGGGATATACATTTATTTCCTTATTTTTGCTCATAAACATTGTGCCTCAGTGAGGCAGTTTTAAGGAGCACACACAATTTGTTTGGACAAGAAATAAGAGAATTACATGTACCACAATTTTTTCCTGAAAAGTGATAATTGTGGAGATAAGAAAAATGCCATTTTAGCTTACGGGTTTGTTATTGTAATGTCGGGCCCCCATTAGAAAGGATTTAGATATACAAGAACAAAAATTATCTCCCTTGGAAACATGCTGCGACATTAAAGAGGTGTATTCAGTGATGTTAACACTAATTTATGTACAGCTATGCACATTTTTAGTTCAGGGGAATGGGAACAACTTCAGGGGAGGCAACTCCCACAAAAGTATTTCTGTCTCCCATGTCAATAGGGGTCAACTCTTAAAGGAAAGAATTTGCTCCGGAGGAGCAAATTCTTTCCTTTAAGAGTAGACCCCTTTTCCGTGGGACAGGGCTTATAGAAAGGTGAACTGGAAGTCCCTAAAGTTGTCGCCCTTTGAAAAATGGCGGAAAAATTTGCCAGGTGTTCCCCTTTCCCCTTAAATGTATATAAGTCACAATATATTGTAGCAGGAAAAGTGCTCTGTAAATGTTTTGTATATGAAGTAATGACATGTGCAAGGTAAGCATGTGACTCAATATTGGCTCTAAGACTTTTTGTCGGTCTGGTTGCTAGGTAACAAAATAGTCATGCTCAACTCACTTGAGCATGGAATTTATCCTGCTCATAGATTTTAACATGCCAACAATGGTGGGCACAAATGAAATTATAATTGAACATGACATTCTCTGTTCACCTGTGCAGGAAAACGGTCTTCGTCTTTGTGTTTAACCCTTATTTTGCTGTTCACGACAACCCCTATCTTTGCAAACAGTGCAGATCCAGATCAGATGGCTTCTGAAGAAGCCATCTGATCAGGATCTACACTGTTTGACATTCAATTTATGAATTTGTAGCAATAAATTACATCAAGTAATTTGATTGGTTGATACACAGAAATGGGTATGGCTTAAATGAATATTCAGCAAGATAAGGGTTAAAATGCATGAGCAGGACATATTTCTTGCTGAACTGAGTTGAGCATGGAAAAAAGTTTTAAAACTTCTGGGCCTGTTATGTTCATGATATCTGTTTCATGCCACAATAAACAAAGGAACTTAGTCATTTAAGTTTCATAGCAGCCATATTTACAATAAAAAGAATGTTTAAAAAAAACAGAATCATTTTGTATGCTTTGGACAGTTTTAAAACACATAAAGGCTTCCAGCAAATTAAGCAGTTTTGAAGATAAAATTTTTCAGGATAGAAACCACCCTTTTTAAATGTCATTTTCGCAATAAACTTGTTTGCAAACCTGTTTATTTAGTTATTTTTTATGAGAAATTTTGAAGCATGTTCTCCCCAAATGAAAATGTTTACCAAAATCTATATACTTTATTTACCTATGTATACCGACAGGTCTTGCAACAGTTTGGACCAGATATGATGCCGCAGAATGTGCATCTCATTAGGGTCTATACTGTTTGCCACTCATCCAGTTATTGTTAGACACAACGTCGGGTAGTAAATTGTACTTGTTTAAATTTTAGAAAAAGTATGGTTAAGTGTTAAGGTATCTGAATACTAAGGGTAAGTTCGGTGGACTTCATTCCAGAACTTATGGATAATAATATTACATATACCATAAAAATCCTTAAAATTGGGACACCTTGAGGACTTACTGTAATTCTCCTAAAATTTTAACAAATTAATTTCACGATCTCACAAGGAGTCCAAAAGCTGCAGACATATTGGCAAACAGTGTAGACCCTGATCAGACCAGTCCAAATGATGCAGAAGCAAACAGTATAGACCTTGATCAGACTGCTCCTGAAGGAGCAGTCTGATCTGGGTTTGCACTGTTTGCTAAGAGCTGTCTGTCCCAAAACGTAGGATCATTATCGTATATTAAATTACACATATTTAGCTGTGAAAATAAATTCCATCTCACTTTTACTTAAAGGTGCATTATTGAGCTACCGGGTCTCAATTTTTTTTTCTAGTTTTTATCTTCAATGCATACTCCTTTGTCATGTGTACACTTTTGGAGCCAAATACAGCTTCAGAACTTTTTGAAAATGGTCGTTTTCATTCGTGTTTACCCTTCGATCTGAACATGTGTTCGGAATTTCTGTTCTAAAAATAAATCTGTCACTTTACACATACATGGCGACAGTATCGTCTCTGAGTGTCGTTACTTATGGCATGGTATTCAGCGTCATATTTTTTCCAATTCAGGCATGGCCTAAGCATACAAGGCCAAAAATGAACGTCGCATAACGTCATATATGGAGATTCTATTTTTGTCACGAACTAAAAATAGATCTAACTTGTGTTCGAAACCTAGTTAGGGAATCCATCTCAAACTCGTTTACCTGTCATCATAGTTGTTCGCATTTTTGCACAAAATGCATTCATTTGTATTGTTTTAAAGAAAAATACCGGCTATATGTATTTTATTTTTGGAAGCATTTTTTCCGGATAGCTCAATAATGCACCTTTAATATATAGCATGCACCTAATAACATTTTCCCACCCATTTTTATTTCCCCTTTAAGGGGAATGTGAAAACCTGGCAGATTTTTTATTTTGCCATTTTTCAAGGGAGACAACTTTTGGGGCTTCCTGTTCACTTTTCTATAAGCCCTGTCCCATTGAAAAAAGGGGAAAGAATTGCATCTGTCTTTGTGTTTTCTGCATTGGATCCAGTGTCCTCTTGTAAGAAACCATCTTTGGGACAGTTCAAAAGTGTTCTACTTTTGAACAGTTCCAAAGGTGTTCTGATTATAACAGTTGTACTGTACATGTACAAATAACCTCTCCACGGCAGTCACCTCCATACAATAGCCAGTTTTATACCTTCTCTATACCATTGTAGTTCTGAAAAAGTATATTCATTCCCATCAGAATAATAACTTAACTATTTTTGAGGCACTTTAAATAGCAATTCAAATGGCAGGCTGTGTATGCTGGTCTCTGACTTTTTTAGCTCACCTGAGCACGAAGTGCTCAAGGTGAGCTTTTGGGATCGGTCTTTGTCCGTCGTCCGTCGTCCGTCGTCCGTGCGTCCGTGCGTCCGTGCGTCCGTCGTCAACTTTTGCTTTAAACAACTTCTTCTCCAAAACTGCTGGACAGATTTTGATCTAATTTCACAGGAATGCTCCTTGGGTGATCCTCTACCAAAATTGCTCAAACTATTCTGCTCGGGTGAACAAGATGGCCGCCAGAGCTAAAAATAGAAAAACCTTTAAACGACTTCTCCTGCTTAACCAGTGGATGGATTTTGAATTTATTTCACAGGAATGTTCCTTGGATGACCTTCTACCAAAATTGCTCAAACAGTTCCGCTCGGGTGAACAAAATGGCCGCCAGAGCTAAAAATAGAAAAACCTTTAAAGGACTTCTTCTCCTTAACCAGTGGATGGATTTTGAAATCATTGCACAGGAATGTTTCTTGGGTGCCCCTCTACTAAAATTGCTCAAACCGTTCTGCTCGGGTGAACAAAATGGCCGCCAGAGCTAAAAATAGAAAAACCTTTAAACGACTTCTTCTCCTTAACCAGTGGATGGATTTTGAAATTATTGAACAGGAATGTTCCTTGGGAGCCCCTCTACTAAAATTGCTCAAACCGTTCTGCTCGGGTGAACAAAATGGCCGCCAGAGCTAAAAATAGAAAAACCTTTAAAGGACTTCTTCTCCTTAATCAGTGGATGGATTTCGAAATTACTTCACAGGAATGTTCCTTGGGTGACCCTCTACCAAAATTGCTCAAACTGTTCCGCTCATGTGAACAAAATGGCCGCCAGAGCTAAAAATAGAAAAACCTTTAAAGGACTTCTTCTCCTTAACCAGTGGATGGATTTCGAAATTACTTCACAGGAATGTTCCTTGGGTGACCCTGTGCCAAAATTGCTCTAACCATTTTGCTCCAGTGAACAAGATGGCCGCCAGAGCTAAAAATAGAAAAACCTTTAAACGACTTCTACTCCTTAACTAGTGGATGGATTTTGAAATTACTTCACAGGAAGGTTCCTTGGGTGACCCTCTACCAAAATTGCTCAAACCGTTCCGCTCGGGTGAACAAGATGGCCGCCAGAGCTAAAAATAGAATAACGTTTAAACGGCTTTTTCTCCTTAACCAGTGGATGGATTTTGAAATTATTTCAAAGGAGTGTTCCTTGTGTGACCCTCTACCAGAATTGCTCAAATCGTTCCGCTCGGGTGAACCAAATGGCCGCCAGAGCTAAAAATAGAAAAACCTTTAAACGACTTCTTCTCCTTAACCAGTGGATGGATTTTGAAATTATTGAACAGGAATGTTCCTTGGGAGCCCCTCTACTAAAATTGCTCAAACCGTTCCGCTCGGGTGAACAAAATGGCCACCAGAGCTAAAAATAGAAAAACCTTTAAAGGACTTCTTCTCCTTAATCAGTGGATGGATTTCGAAATTAATTCACAGGAATGTTCCTTGGGTGACCCTCTACCAAAATTGCTCAAACTGTTCCGCTCGGGTGAACAAAATGGCCGCCAGAGCTAAAAATAGAAAAACCTTTAAAGGACTTCTTCTCCTTAACCAGTGGATGGATTTCGAAATTACTTCACAGGAATGTTCCTTGGGTGACCCTCTGCCAAAATTGCTCTAACCATTTCCCTCCAGTGAACAAGATGGCCGCCAGAGCTACAAAATAGAAAAACCTTTAAACGGCTTCTACTCCTTAACTAGTGGATGGATTTTGAAATTACTTCACAGGAAGGTTCCTTGGGTGACCCTCTACCAAAATTGCTCAAACCGTTCCGCTCGGGTGAACAAGATGGCCACCAGAGCTAAAAATAGAATAACGTTTAAACGGCTTTTTCTCCTTAACCAGTGGATGGATTTTGAAATTATTTCAAAGGAGTGTTCCTTGTGTGACCCTCTACCAGAATTGCTCAAACCATTCCGCTCGGGTGAACAAAATGGCCACCAGAGCTAAAAATAGAAAAACCTTTAAACGACTTCTTCTCCTTAACCAGTGGCTGGATTTTGAAATTATTTCACAGGAATGTTCCTTTGGTGAATCTCATCAAAAAATGCTCATACCGTTCCCCTTGGGTGAACAAAATGGCTGCCAGAGCAAAAATAGAAAAACTTTTAAACGATTTCTTCTCCTTAACCAGTGGATGAATTTTGAAATTATTTCACAGGAATGTTCGTTTGGTGTCCCTCTACCAAAATTGCTCATACTGTTCAGCTAGGGCGAACAAAATGGCCACCAGAGCTTCTCCTGCTTAACCAGTGGATGGATTATTAGCCCTGGAGCCAAAAACGGCCTGCCCCGGGGCCCACTGGTTTTACATAGGCTTATATAGGGAAAACCTTTAAAAATCTTCTTGTCTGAAACCAGAAGGCCCAGGTCTTTGATATTTGGTATGTAGCTTTGTCTAGTGGATCGCTACCAAGATTGTTCAAATTATAGCCCTGGTGCCAAAAACAGCCCCACCCCGGGGCCCACTGGTTTTACATAGGCTTATATGGAAAACCTTTAAAAATCTTCTTGTCTGAAACCAGAAGACCAAGGTCTTTGATATTTGGTATGAAGCTTCATCTAGTGGACCTCTACCAAGATTGTTCAAATTATAGCCCTGGGGCCAAAACCGGCCCCGCCCCGGGGCCCACTGGTTTTACATAGGCTTATATTGGGAAAACCTTTAAAAATCTTCTTGTCTGAAACCAGAAGGCCCAGGTCTTTGATATTTGGTAAGTAGCTTCGTCAAGTGGACCGTTACCAAGATTGTTCAAATTATAGCCCTTGGGCCAAAAAATGCCCCCGCGCCAGGGCCCACTGGTTTTACATAGGCTTTTATAGGGAAAACCTTTAAAAATCTTCTCGTCTGAAACCAGAAGGCCCAGGTCTTTGATATTTGGTATGAAGCGTCATCTAGTGGACCTCTACCAAGATTGTTGAAATTATAGCCCTTGGGCCAAAAATGTCGCCGCCCAGAGACCGATTGGTTTTACATAGACTTATAAAGGGAAATTTTTAAAAATCTTCTTCTCTGAAACTGCAAGGCCCAGGTCTTTGATATTTGGTATGGAGCTTCATCTAGTGGACCTCTACCAAGTTTGTCAAAATTATAGCCCTGGGGCCACAAATGCCCCCCACCCAGGGCCCTTTGGTTTTGCAGAGACTTATATAGCCTGGTGCATAGGCTTATGTAGGGAATATCTTTATAAAAATCTTCTTTTCTGAAACAGCAAGGCCCAGGTCTTTGATATTTGGTGTGTAGCGTCATCTAGTGGACCTTTGCCAAGATTGTTCAAATTATAGCCTTTGTTTTTGTTTGGTATGAAGCTTCACCTTTAAGACCTCCCTCAACATTATGCACATTAAAGCCCTTCCGCCAATAATGGCCCTCCCTGGGGCCCACTTGTTACACTATGGATCAGGTGAGCGATCCAGGGCCATCATGGCCCTCTTGTTTCATAAAACTTATTAATTTTATGTCAGCATAGTCATGTTTAAAAATCACTGATAGCATAGTCATGTTGAAAAAAAAATCAAAAAGATAATCATTTGTAACACTGGAACTATACTAAGGCACAACTACAATAAACATTTTCAAATACGTTTTTTCTGTTTGTTTGTTTTTTCTTTTCTTTTCACAACCTTTTCACAGCCTATCATGTGTGGCATTTCATGTGACCCATCTGCTAGAAAATAGGGCTTGACATTTTATATGAATTATCTGTTGCATGGAATGTCAAGCCTATTTTTTCTTCTGAAAAATAATAGAAAAATTATTGTTAGTGTTATCAGTTAACATTTTGCTTAGTGTTTTAAAGTTCAACCAAACATTCTAATGTCAGGGGGTATGGATACATGGTAGTTTTTTTCCCCCATTTTTCAAAGGGAGGCAACTTTCAGGACTACCTGTTTGTTTTTGTATAAACTCTGCCCCACTGATAAGGGATCTACTCTTGCTCCTCAAGAGCAAATTAGTTGACCCCTATTTACATGGGAGACAAAAAAAAAACTTTTGCAGTTGTTGCCTCCCCTGAATGTGTATTCATTCCCCTAACGGAGCTTGTAGCACCTGACTGTGCCCTAAATAGCACGACTTTTCTATGGTTTGTTTTCATGATTAGATTGGAATGTTAAGGCGCCCTTATTTTGGTAAATACAGTACACATATTTGGACCATTGGTATTTCCAAGCATCAGTTCAAACAAAAACAGCAGGGGCCAGTTGTTCAAAGCATCGTTAGCTTAACGAGCTCATTAGTGGTAAAATTGTTAACTGTTCTAGCAAGTACAATATAAAAAAAATAGGTATTTTTGCTGCAAAAAATGTGAGCAGCTTTTGCAAATAGCAAAAGCTGCTCACATTTTTGCAGCAAAAATATTAGCATATTTGTCATATTAAATGATCAAAGTTCTAACGATTGGTTAACTAATGATGTCGTTAGTTTTGAACAACTGGCCCAAGATCTTTCGAGTTATCAAGGTTCAATTATACCACAAATTTTCAGCTGTCAAATCTCCAAAATACAGGAAAACTAAAGTTACTCAAATATACTGATGACCCATTTACGTTAGCTGGTTGGAACATCTTGGATCCAAATTTTTTTCTCTCTTATTTTACCGTAAAAATCCTAAAAATTGTGCAGACAGGCAAACAGTGCTGACCTTGATCAGACGCCGCATATACAGGCATCTGATTAGGGTCTTCACTGTTTGCAAACAGGATTTTCCATCCAAAATAGAGCAAAAACTATAAAAATAGACATGACCTCTCTTCAGTGACAATTGGATAAGTCCGACTACATGTATAATACAAGAAGAGTCCACCAGAATACATTGAGGATTTTACATGAGTGCTCATGTATTATTGAATTTATTTAACGAGTTGAGGAACAGGGAAAAAATGCGAGGCTTTGCCGAGCATTTTATCCCTTTTCCTCACCGAGTTTAATAAATTCAATCATACATGAGCACGAATGCAAGATTCTTTTTATCATATGACATTCAAAACGCATTTTATTCAAGATTGTTTTACAAAAAATGACATTAATCCGCCATTTGTAAACGCGACGTCGTTAAGGACATCGTAAATGTAAAGTTGCGGGCCGTATCTATCTAATTTGCATGTTTAATCCACTAGTGGATTATCGAAAATATTACATGGCGTTATTACACTCTCAGATGCGACGTCATGTGATAAAGTGGGTTAATTATTCTTGTGCCCATCCTTATATGGAACTACATGCAAACAGTGGCCTCGTTTCCGCTATAATATAATATTAATCAAGTAATTTCGTATTTGCCCATTTACAGGTCCTAGGTCTGCTGTATTGGCACAAGGCCGCAGGCCGAGGCCAATACAGATGATCAAGGACCTGTAACTGGGAAATATTCTGGAAATGGCTTTTTTTCATTGAAATAAACAAAAATGATAAGAAGGAAATAAAGTGCTATAAAGCTAGAATATCCAGACAGAGGATTTGTAATGATACATCACAAGCTGTTATTTATAACACTATATTCATTATAGCATGACTTTGACTATAACAATGTGTAAAGATGTACCTCAGAAATGTATAGCAGACATGTTATAAAGATGTGTACAGAGACAATGTTATGATCACATGCACATCCAGCTTGATATTAGACAATGTTTAGCTCGGGTGAGCTATTGCACTATCCCCCGGGTGGGGTTTCGTGTTGGAATCAGCAGTCACAGTTTCCTTAAAGATATTTTTCAAACCATATGATTGATTTGGTTCGTATTTGGTATGATGATAGATATAGGTCAGAAGTTTAATTCAGCAATACCCATGCCTGTGACCTCAAGACCAAGTTCACACACTTAGTAATTTTTTTATATAAGAGTTTTTTAACATCTCATATTTGTGGGCGGGGCTTGGGGAAATAGATTTCGCTGCATGATGCTTCTGCACATAGCTGAAACTGACCAAACTGGAGTACTTGTAAACCACTAAGGTCTAAGCCTGCCCAGGAAAAGTGATGCGAGTCGGACCACTCCTTATATCCTAGCGGTTTTTATGGTCGGTTGAGCTATAGATGTGAGTTCATCTCAGTGTTGGGTAAAAGTCCCTCAAAATTAGAAACAGTGTCTCCAAAATTACCTAAATAGTGATGATAAGGACATAAAACCTCAACTAAAAAAAAAAGGAGAGAGAAAAAAGAAAAACAGCTCATATTTTCCAAACCATGTCATAGATTTGGTTCGTATTTGTTTTGCTGATGTGGTTTCCAAAGGGTTATTAGGCAATACCCGTACCTGTGCCCATGGCTTCAATGACAATTTTCAAGGTGAGCTATGCTATCTGATGACCGCTGTTATTTAATAATGAGCTGAAGCATGGCAAAACATACTAGAAGACCTATGATGAGAAAAGACCCATCAGCCTACCCATCCACACTGTCTTCACTGTTTGTCTGAGCCTTCTACCACTATGTCTACACCAAGAGCCATGAACAAAGACTTTTGTCAGACTGGATGATTATTTACTACTATATAATAGAGATTATGCTATCCTGCCGAATAATTTCATTAGCTACACACATTTCTGACTATCAGCCAATCAGATTTTATGATATACATGTAATGTTTTCGTATACTGAATGACAGTGTAGATTCAGTTCAGAAGCCATCTGATCTGGAGCTATACTGTTTGCAAAATTACGGATTGTCGTGAACAGCAGGATAAGGGTTAATATAGAGAAATTGGCTCTGACCCAAAATATATGTAATGTTCCTTTATTCATTTTGTGCTGTATGTACTTTGATCTGCAATTAATACTGCTTGACCCAGAGCCAATAGGTTAGCCTTGTGTTAACCCTTACCTTACTGAATAAAAAAAATTAAGCCATGCCCATTCTGACTATTGGCCAATCAGATTATATGATATAACGACTTCATTAGTTTTGAACAACTGGCCCCAGAATGTTAACTGTCCTAGCAAGTTAGATATTTAATACAATGGTATTTTTGCTGAAAAAAAAGTGAGCAGAGGCTGCTGACATTTTTTTTCAGCAAAAATATTGATATATTTGCCATATTAAATGATAAAAGTTTTAACGATTTGTAAACTATCGATATCGTTAGTTTTTAACAACTGGCCCCATGGCTTGAGAACTACAATCACAAGTAGGAAATAGTCTTCGGCAGAATTCTTGTATTTCTGATAACAACAACATCTGATGCCACATGAATTTTGTAAATTGGAAACAATCTTTGTAAAAAAAAAAATGTCTCTATCTAAAGGAATTAATGTCTGACTGAAATGAACAAAACAGAGAAGACTGTGGCCCAGATTCTGTTGCTGGTACGTCTGACTTAATAAAAATGTATCAATCAATTTATTTTGTATTGGCCTAGTTGCAGGCCCGAGGTCAGCTGTATTGGCCTGAGGCTAAAGTGATTTCATATTGGTTGCCCATTTGCAGGCCCGAGGTCAGCTGTATTGGCCTGAGGCTAAAGTGATTTCATATTGGTTGCCCAGTTGCAGGACAAGCTCTGCTGTTTTGACTCTTGGCAATTTGCTGTATTGACCCTTGGCAACTGGCCTCTGGAGCCAATACAGCTGACCCCAGACCTGTAACTGGGACAACTCAAAATCGCTTGATATTTTTATTATCACTTTATTAACCCTTATCCTGCTGAACATGACAACCCCTATCTTTGAAAACATTGTGGATCAAGATCAGATGGCTTTTGAGGATCTACACTGTCATGCAGTTTGTGAATTGAAGGACACCATATCAAGTAATTTGATTGCTGGATAGTAAGGAATGGTTGTGGCTAAATTAATTTATTCAGCAGGATAATGGTTAATATAACAGTATGAAGACTTCTCTTGACTCTGTGGTAGTATTGCAGGTCTTCTTATCAGTTCTGCTTTGTCCCTGCCATAGCTTCAGATAAGGCGCTTTTTTCATCCGATAAGTACTGATATTTTTCTTATTTCTGCACGAAAACACGTTGTGGGTACTCATTAGAAGAACCTCAGTGAGAAATAATAAGAACTGAGGCGCTTCTAATGAGTATCGACAATGTATGTTTTTGTGCAGAAAAATAGTATGTGGCTACCCCCCGCTTATCTGGGGCTGTGGGTCACTTCCAGCCGAATTTTCAGATGCTAGTATATTAAGTTCAGGGTCTGTACATGTATTGCTGTTAGATGGTTTAGTTCAATAGTAATCTCAGTTATTAATAGGGAATGGATACACCTACCATACAGTCAAACCTGCCATAGAGGCCACCTCTATTAAGCAAGCAACCTGTATTAAGCAATCATGCATTTTGGTTCCCAAAAGAGGCAAATGGATTAAAATTAACCTGTATTAAGCAAGCACCTGTATTAAGCAAGCACATTTTGATTATCCCTTAGGTGCTTGCTTAACACAGGTTGGACTGTATTTTCCTGCTATTTTAACACTTGTACTGCTGAATATTTAAATATGCCACACCCACTACTGATTATCAACCAATCAGATTACTTCATGCAAATTTTTGCAACAAATTGATAAACTGAATGACAAACAATGAAGATCCTGATCAGATGGCTTCTTCAGAAGCCATCTGATCTGGATCTACATTGTTTGAAAGATAAGACATATCTGGGCTCAGCAGGACAAGGGTTAATAAGGGAAACAAAATCTTGGATTTCCTTTTCACTTTCCTGTACAGCCAGTCCTTCCGTTAAAGGGGGCTACTCTTAAACCTTAACCTGCTGTTCAGAACAACCCTACCTTTGCACACAGTGTAGATCCAGATCAGGTGGCTTCTGAAGAAGTCATTTGATCAGGATCTACACTGTCATTCAGTTTGTGAATTGGTAGGAATAAATTACATCAAGTAATCTGATTGGTTCAAAGTCAGAACCTGTCCAGGAACCGCAGTGCGAGGCGGACCGTCCATGCTTATAAACTCTATTGGTTTCATTGGACGACAGGGCTTGAGATGTCATTTCATCTCAATGTCGGGTAAAAGTCCCACAAATTGGAAGCAACGTCTCCAAAATGACCTTTACAGTGTTGACGGGGACGTTAAACCTCAAATCAACCAACCAATCATCAAAGTCAGAAATGGGTGGGGCTAAATTAATTATTCAGCAGGAAACGAGTTTGCTAGCAAGTTCTTTCATTAAGCCTGGAGAAATAGATTGGGCTGCATGGTCCTTCAACACAGAGCTGAAACTGACCACACATGAGTACTGGTAAACCGCTTAGAAGAACTAAGCCTGCCCAGGCAAAGTGATGCAAGTCCAGCCATCCAATCCATATACGCCTTTTGGTTTCATTTGGCGGCAGGGCTTTAGATATCATTTATCTCAATGTTGGGGGGAAAAGTCCCACAAAATTGGAAGCAACATCTCCACATTTACCTAAATAGTGTTAACAGGGATGTAAAACCTCAATTCAAACAAACAAATCTTTCTTTTAAGGGTAGACCCCTATTGACATGAGATAAAAAAATTCAAAGAGTTGCCTTCCTGGAAGTGTATATGTGCCCCATAAAGACATAGGGTTGCACCTAAAGGTTTTAGCAGCCCCCTTTTCAAGGACATCAGATTTGAAAATAAATTTGTGTCCCTAATTTTGAATGCTTTTAAAAAAAATTTGGGATAATTGTAGGCTGCTTTGATGTTTGAAAACCAGATTGTCAATCAGATGGTGTTCACACCAGAGACTTAATTTGATCTGTATCATAAGTTTGGATCCCACTAGGAACCAAGCTGATCCCTTGTGTGAACACAACTTGATGTGGACTGTTTTGCACTGGATCAACATGCTTCAAAGTGTAAACACAATTTGGGCCAGATAAACTCTGTTGGTAATGTGAATCTAATTTGATCCATATATTTAGTGTTAACCCTTATATTCATTTAAGCCACACCCATTTCTGTCTACCAACCAATCAAAATACTTGATGTAATTTATTGCTCCACATTCATAAACTGAATGCCAAACAGTGTAGACCCTGATCAGATGGCTTCTTCAGAAGCCATCTTATCTTGATCTACACTGTTTGCAAAGATAGGGGTTGTCGTGAACAGCAAGATAAGGGTTAACACAGCCTTTAGAGGGAAGAAGGGAGCAGTTATCTACTGTAATCATGTTAACAAGTCCTTGTAATGAATACCCTCTGAACCCACTTTATGTAGAGAAAAGTGGGGTTTATAGGGGTATACATTGTTTCCATACTTTAACTCAAAAACATAGATTGTCAGTACTCGTTAGAACTACGCTTCTAAAATAAACATAGATTTTCCGTACTGGTTGGAACCGTCTCAATGAGGCGGTTCTTACAAGCACTCATACTGTATGCTTGGATCATGAATAAGAAAAATAATATAAATTTTCAAACAAAAAATGGTAATTCCAGGGGTATGAAAAATGCCATTTTAGCACAAGGGTGTTTTATCGTTAATGATAATTTTCACAAAAGGTATATCCATTCCCCTTTAATGATACCATAAAAGCTATGTATTTGTTTAATAAATGTTCATGTTGATATCTTTAAATTAAAATTTCAAATACCACATTGGTTTTTGGTTCTTAACTACATTAACTCCTGCTGAATATTTTTATATGCCACACCCACTACTGATTATCACCAATCAGATTACTTGATGCAAATCATTGCAACAAATTCATGAGCTGAATGACAAACAATGAAGATCCTGATCAGATGATTTCTTCAGAAGCCATCTGATCTGGATCTCCATTTTTTGAAAGATAAGTCATATCCGGGCTCAGCAGGACAAGGATTAAAGACCTGGGCGCATTTTGTTTAAAGCTAACAACATTGAAAGCAAACATATACAGTCGAACTTCGATGGGTCGAACTCGGTAGGCTCGAACACCACGTTTGGGTCGAACTGACTTTTCAGTCCCGGCAAAACCCCTATTCATTTTAACTAAACATGCCACCCTTGGCTCGAACCACGATGGCTCGAACCCTCGAACTCTAAGCCTGGTTCCTAGAGTGCATTTTCTATGTCAAATCCCACCGATGGCTCGCACTAATTACCTTTTTAAAAATTCCAATTTTATCGATCAAGTCACGCAGGCGTGTGATCAGTATCATAATACGGACAAAAAAATACGGCTCATCATTTACTCTTAAATTATGACCGATAAATGTACCGGAAGTCACCAAATATCGCCGCAGCTATGATAAAAAATCATAGTACACAAAGATGGATCTTGCCGAGTTGGACTGCAATGGCTCGAACTACCGATGGCTCGAACTTTTTTCGGCGGTCCCGACGAGTTCGAGCCATCGAAGTTCGACTGTAGTTAAGACTTTAACCATTAAATATGGCAAATATAGTAATATTTTTGCTGAAAAAAATGTTAGTAGCTTTTGCAAAAACTACTCACATTTTTGCAGCAAAAACACCAGTTTTAGATATTGTACTTGCTAGAACAGTTAACAATTTGACCACTAATGAGCTCGTTAAGCTAACCATGCTCTGAACAACTGGGCCCTGCATAATGTATCATACACTTTTGCATAACATTTGGGCTCAATTCAAATTGTTCTGCTATGAAAGTTCAGGTGGTTCCTCTACAGGTACTCCAGTTTTCCCACACTTCTGATTAAGGATCGGCTTGAAATATGTGTAATAAGCTGCAAAGTTAACATATTTAAAAAAATGTAGATGATAAATTTATGGCATATACACTAAAATTTGTGCTGCCAAAATTCGGGTAGCTTTTACAATATCTAGTGGTTTTTCCAGCAAAATTACCACTATCCGATGTACAAAAATACCACTGTATCACACATTAACCCATTTTGTACCAGAAACCCCAAAATGGGTAGTTGGCAAACAGTGCAGGATGCGGCGTCTGATCAGGGCCTACACTGCAAAATATCCAGACATTTTCTAAATAGATTTAGAAGAAAACACAACTGACACCCCTAAATTTTGAAATATGCTACTGCTATATATAAGGAGGAAGATTCCATTTGGTACAAAAAGGGTTAATCTGACCTAAAAATAGAAGCCTCCGTGGTGTAGTGGTTACGCTACTCGCCTTGTAAACCAGGGATCGCAGGATCGATCCCGGGCTTTCCAGACTTTCGGATGAGTCTTTAAACCGAGGTCCTGTCTCCGTATGACCTTAGCTGTTGGTGGGACGTGAAACTCATGCACTCACTCACTCTGACCTAAAACAGTGTTGACTGGGCTGTTAAACTCCAATGCAAACAAACAAACAGACATTAATCTTATATATTTTGGCCAATTAAAGAATATTTCAAATGGTCCTGTTATAACCCGGCCATAACAAGTGAAAAGGATCTTCAAGCATTTGCACTCATTAATTGTTGTTTTTAAGTCACCTGACCGAAGGTCATGGTGAGCTTTTGTGACCGGTGATATGTCTGGAGTCGATGTCTGTCGTGCGTGCATAAGTTTTTCTTGTGATCACTCTAAGGCCACAGTTTTGGTCCAATCATCACCAAACTTGCTCAGAATGATCATCTTGACAATAGCTCAGTCAAGTTCGAATATGGGCGATGTCGGATCAAAAAGTAGGTCAGTAGGTCGAATCATCAAAAACATTGTGAACACTCTATAGGCCACAGTTTTGGTCCAATCATCATCAAACTTGCTCAAAATGATTATCATGACAATATCTCAGTCAAATTGCAAAGTCGGTCATGGTTCAGAAAGTAAGTCAGTAGGTCAAATTATAGAAAAGCCTTGTTAACACTCTAGAGGCCACAGTTTTGGTCCAATTATAATCAAACTTGGTCAGAATGATCATCTTTACAATATCCCAGTCAAGTTCCAATATATGTCATGTCAGGTCAAAACGTAGGTCAGATGACTTTTGAATCATCGAGATAGAGCTTTCATATTTGGCATGAAGGTTACTTGTGACAAGGGTTTCCCACTCATGCAAAAACTTTTGACCTTGGCCTTGATAAGTGATCTACTTTATCATAACTTTTGGACCATTTGTGATAGAGCCTTCATATTTGGCATGTCGGACTCTTGTGACAAGGGCTTCCCAGTCGTTCAAAAAATTGACCTGTGACCTACTTTATCATCACATTTGAACCATTTGAGATAGAGCCTTCATATTTGGCATGTAGGTTCCTTGTGACAAGAGCTTCCAAAACATACAAAAAACTTTGATCTGTGACCTTGACCGGTGACCTACTTTATCATAACTTTTGAACCATTTGAGCTAGAGCCTTCATATTTGGCATGTAGGTTCCTTATGACAGGGCTTTCCACACATACAAAAATTTTGACATGTGACCTTGTCCTGTGACCTACTTTACCATAACCTTTTAACCATTTAAGATAGAGCCTTCATATTTGGAATGTAGGTTCCTTGTGACAAGAGCTTCCCACACATACAGAATTTTGACTTGGGACCGTGATCTTGACCTCTGTACTCACAAGTTAGTTCTGTATTGTCAAAGGGAACTACTGAACTTGGAAGGAACGTTCCATGCATGGGTGTCCCTATAACAAAGTTTCTCAGAATCCTTTCGCTCCACTGAACATGGTAGTCACCAGAACTAAAAAATATACAGCCCTTAAAATGACTTCTACTCCTGAATATTTGAAATAATTTCACAGAAATGTTGCTTGGGTCTCTGTAAATAAGGATCAGGTGAGCGATCCAGGGCCATTATGGCCCTCTTGTTTGTTTTTACCCCATTTTGTACCAGATACATCAAAACAGGTACCCTGACAAACAGTGTAGTCCCAGATCAGATGCTGCAGAATGTGGGTTCTGATCAGGGCCTACACTGTTTGCAAAAAGTTCAGCCATTTTCCAATTACACAACCGGACACCCCCAAATTATTAAATGGACTCGTGCTATATATGAGGAGGAAGATTCCATTTGCTACAAAAAGGGTTAACCCTTACCTTGCTGAACAAGAAATATAAGAGGGTCTGATGACCTACAGATACTTCAAGATGATTTGGAAAAGTTGGCTACCTGGGAAGAGGCATGGCTCATGAAATTTAATGTCGCCAAATGTCACTCTATGAGAGTGACAAGGCACCCCCCACATAAACAGATGGTCCATGGTTATACATTACATAACCAGGTTTTAGAGAACGTTTCTTCTGCTAAATACTTAGGAGTTCAAATCACTGATGACCTCGAGTGGGGTCAACACATTAATGAGATAACTAGTAAGGCTACTAAGACACTCGGTTTCCTTCGTAGAAATTTGGCCTTCGCACCGAGGGAAACCAAGGATGCTGCATACAAAACCTTAGTCCGCCCCAAGCTTGAATATGCAGCTCCAGTTTGGATGCCCTATCATCAAAAGGAGACTGATAGAATAGAAAAAGTTCAGAGGACTGCTGCTCGCTGGACCTGCAGACGTTGGCGCAACCAAAGTCACGTTGGAGAGATGCTTGAAGAACTCCAGTGGCCGACTCTGCAGGAAAGGCGAGAGCAGGCTTCGCTGACTCTATTCTATAAAATCCACAATAATTTAGCCATTATAGATAAGAGTAGGTACCTATCTGAAGCTGGTGGAGGATGTAGGAGAACCAGGTCCCATCCCTTTCAGTATCACCGTCCTAATGCTTATACGGATGGTTTTAAGAGTTCTTTTTTCCCCAGGACAATTGCAACTTGGAATGGCCTTAGAATCGAAGCTGTCTCTTCTGAGACAGTTGATGGGTTTAAGGCCAAAATATAATATCCTAGGGTTGGGCAGGGGATAGGCATGGATTCCTTCCCCTGATGGCTTCTTGTAAATAGTTTTAATCTGCTGGTGGCTGTGTCACAAAGCTCTTTTTGGGGGTGGGGATTGAAAACATTTGTGCCACACCCCAAACCTGTTATCATGGTCAGAATTGACCGAAAACAGTATCGGGAGAAAGAAAGAAAGAAAAACAAATTATCCTGCAGTTCACGACAACCCCTACCTTTGCAAACAGTATAGATCCAGATCTGAAGAAGCCATCTGATCAGGAGCTACACTGATTCAGTTTGTGAATTTAAATGAATAAATTACATTAAGTAATTTGATTGGTTGATACGTAAATGGGTGTGGCTAAATCAATTTATGCAGCAGGATAAGGATTAAAAGCTTAGGCTGAAAAACATCGTACAAACGTGCTTTCAGTGCCCGGTTACCTTAAACAAGAAATATCTTTAAAAAAAGATATGCGGCGTAGATTTAATTGGAAGGTTGTTTAGAAACCAGTGCTTCAGTTGAAGTGCACGACCCGCCGGATGCTTTTAGCTTGATGAGTGTTACCATATATGGGTATGGCGGCCATTTTGGTCATGTGACCTGGACCTAAAACGGTTCCCCCAATAAATGCGCCTTATCGTAAGGAGAAAAAATATATCTAATACTTTAGTACTGTATTCTGAATCGTTTGCAGGATAAAATGAATTCTCACTTTTCCAATACAAAAGCATATGTGTCAAAGTTTGACCTAGGCACAAAGAAGGTCAAGGTCAACCCAGGGTCACCATTTTAGCAATTTATGATGGGCCTACGTCCCAGATGTTATTTATCAAGTTTCGTGGAAATCTGCCAAGTGGTTCTGGAGAAGACTATTTTGAAGGGTTTTTACCATATATGGCTTGGCGGCCATTTTGGTCATGTGACCTGGACCCCATGAGCAAATTTTGGTTTCCTCCATCCCATAGAGGCTCCATATGAAATTTGACCTTAATCGGCCCAACGGTTTCCGAGGAGAAGCAGTTCGAAAATTTTCACATTTTTCGCCTCGGCGAGGCTATACTAAATGGAATGTAATATTTCGCAAGTTAATTGGTTAGACCTCATTGATACTATCAGTATGCCAAAAATTGTTTAAATATTCCAAGCGGTTAAGTCACTATCACCAATTTTCACAAACGGGTTACGGACGGACAGACAGACAGACCATATATGGCTTGGCGGCCATTTGGGTCATGTGACCTGGACCCCATGAGCAAATTTTGGTTTCCCCCATCCCCATAGAGGCTCCATATGAAATTTGACTTCAATCGGCCCAACGGTTTCCGAGGAGAAGCAGTTCGAAAATTTTCCCATTTTTTCGCCTCGGCGAGCCTATACTAAATGGAATATACTATTTCGTAAGTTCATTGGTTAGATCTCATTGATATCTATCAGTATGCCATAAATTGTTTAAATATTCCAAGCGGTTAAGTCACTATCACCAATTTTCACAAACGGGTTACGGACGGACAGACAGACTGACAGAATGACACGGTGAATTTAGGGCACTCTTAGAAAATCAACCGACTTCAGTCGGTCGCTTTTCGTGCAATATGAGCTACAATAGTGACAGCAACAATTGTCTAGCTATGAACTGGTTTACTGTATTCAAACAATTCAGATGTCACGCGAGGAAAAATAGCTTTGCAGAGGGCGGTGTCCCGCCTGTTTGAGCTAAGGTCAATGTAAAAGGTCAATGTTAAAAACATGACCTCATTTCAAGAGCATATGATCTCAAGTGTATGCACAACAAATAACAAAACGTTATCATTTACTGTTTTTGAACACAAATTCTAGGGTTAACATTTCGGGTTGTCGCTATGGTGAACGTAAACGCATAGGCGGAGGAACAAACGGACGAGCAGACAAACGGACGGAAACTTGATCTTATGTGCACCTAATTAAAACTCAAATTACACTTATTCCTTTTCAGAATTTATATAACATTAATGATATTCGAAAATGTCCATTTTGTGTTAAAATGGAGGACATAAAGTATGCTGAAGACAAATGATACACTGCAACTTTTATGTAGCATATATTGTAAATTAAACATCTGTCAATTTGTAATGCGATTATTACATGTTTTTGTCATGCTATATCTCTTTATTGGTTTCATTGGGCAACAGGGCTTGGGTGTCATTTCATCTCAATGTCGGGTAAAAGTCCCACAAACTTGGAAGCAACGTCTCCAAAATGACCTACACAGTGTTGATGGGGACGTTAAACCTCAAATCAAACAAACTATCTATCTATCTATCTTCTTATACTGAGTCGGTCATATTTGGCCATTACCTCAGTTGGGTGCGTAGCTAAATTTAGAATTTAGCTGAAAAAAAAAAAGAGAAGTCACTGGATGAGTCCTTAAAACTATTTACAATCTGAATAACAGAGGTATACTAAAACGCATACCTCTGAGTCTCAATCTTACACTGTATGGGCTTTGAACTCCTCTGCAGTCTTAGCATTCACCACAGAAGAGGGAAGACTATTCCACTGGGCAATAGTCCTAGGGAAGAAGGAATTTTTCAGGGCATCACTGTAGGACTGGTACCTGTGATACTGTGAGTTGTTTACTTTTGATGCCCTTGTTCGAGTTGAAACTGTCACAGGGGTCAAGTATTTATCTTTATTAACGGCCACTGTACCTGAATGTATCTTATAGAAGAAGGTTAAAGAGGACTGCTCACGACGGGCCTCTAGGGACGGCCATTCTAGCTCGTTAAGCATGTCACCGACGCTGCTTCTATTGCGCCATCGTCGGCAGGTCCATCGAGCAGCTGTCCTCTGCACCTTCTCCACCTGCTGAATCTGAGTTTTAACATAGGGATGCCAAATGGGTGATGCATATTCTAGCTGAGGGCGAACCAATGTTTTATATGCAGCATCCTTTGTCTGCCTAGGTGCAAAAGCCAAGTTTCGTCTAAGAAATCCTAAAGTCCTAGTTGCTTTTGATGTAATTTCTGAAACGTGTTAACCCCAATCAAGATCATCAGTGATGGTGATACCAAGATATTTGGCGGATTGAACCTGCTCCAAGATTTGCTGGTGTAGTTTATAGTCAAACTTAATTTGTTTGTCAGGAGGGTGTCGCGACACTGTCAGGAGGAAGACAGAAAATTCTTCCTTTCGCGAAAGGAACCTTCCTTTCGCGAACTGGTTCCTTTCGCTATATTGACCAACCACGTGAAATTAGGTCATAATAGCTATTCACCGCAGCAGTTACAGAATTCACTAGAAACACAATTATACATATGACGTATGGTCATCAAAGGACAAGACGGTGAGCAAGCCGAAACTGTATATATTTTTCATTCATGTCTCATAAAAAACGAAACATTTCCTAGGTTAAAACTTCAGTAAACTGTCGTACTTTTGAGTAGATTTATTTATGCAAATCATTGACCAATGAAATGGTCATCTCCTTGGACATGTGGTTTTATTGACCAATGGAATAACGAAAAATGTAGGACAAAAGCAAAACTATAACGGCTACGCCGTAAAAAACCAGTAGCAAGCAAGCAAGCATCTGACTAAACTGCATAGTCTTCACAGGTAAACGCACATTTTCAAAATATAAAGTAGCCTGTTTCCTGGCTTTATGTGAAAATCCAGTATCATAAAGTTCCTGGGATCAGTTGTTTAAAACTAACGATGTTGTTAGTTAACATATTAAAACTTTGACCATATTATACTAACATTTATGGCCAAACAAGGTGAGCAGAACTCGCATACTTTCAGCAAAAATACCTTTTTTTTTCAGATACCACTTTACTGAAACAGTTACCATTTTCACGACTAACTAACTCGTTAACGATAGAATTATGGCTGGTAAAGTATGCTGATCAAAATGAGATGGCCTGTTGGGTCGATCGTTGGCCAATCGACCCAAAGTTATTATGCATAAGTAGCTCTTCGATGCTGTTGTCCATATGACTATCACTGATCTATATGTAATCCAGGTACCGTTATTTATAGCAAATAGCCAATATTGCTGTGAGATCAGAGTGTTGCATAAGAGGGATATCTATAGAATCTGGATTGGAATCATGTGTTTGGTTTGGCAGACAGTGTGGACCCAGACCAGATGCCACATTCTGCGGTGTCTGATCAGGTTTTACCTGTTTGCTTACACTACAAGAATACAAAAGATTTAAACGAACAGTCTAAGTCCCACGTCAGGCTGAGCCCCGCCAAGCGAATTTGTGTCTTCGAGCATTCCGTCATGACAAATTTTAACTGCGCATGCCCAGCCATTCAGAGGGTCCAGGGATATGGCTTTCTGTCTGAAGGTTCCTCTTGATTCACTGCTTGTATGAGCGAGCAGCGAAGGTTCTGGCGAGACTGCGCGGATGCGCAGGCTCGCCTGAACCTTCGCTGCTCGCATAGGCGATAAGTACCAAAATCGCTTGACGGGGCCCAGGCTAATTTTCCCAGCCTTCACTCAAGAGACAATCGACCCACCAATGCTTTTTGTGCTTTGATTTGCAATGGCAGCGGATCGCGCAGACAGGGAACATCTCGACAACACGCCTATATAATTTGTCCCCCTTAAGCCCCACTTTTCTATATTCATATACTGAGTCGGTCATACTTGACAATTTCCTATTTTGTATACAGTAGGACTGGGTTTACAGGGGTGTTGTGGGTACTCATTACCTCCTTGCCAAGGCAGTTCAAACGAGTACCCACAATCTTTGTTTTGAGCAGAAATAAAAACTAGAGTGCTCACAAGGTTTTTCTATGATTTGACATACTGACCTTCTTTTTGACCCGACATGATTCATATTCCAACTTGACCCAGATATTGTCAATATGATCATTCTGACTCAGGCTGGTGATGTTTGGACCAAAACTGTGGCCTCTAGTGTGCTCACAAGGTTTTCCTATGATTTAACCTGCTGACCTACTTTTCAATCCGACATGATCCATATTCTAACCTAACCTAGATATTGTCTTTATGTTCATCCTGGACAAGTTAGATGACAATTGGACCAAACATTTGGCCTCTAGAGTGCTCACAAGGTTTTTGTTTTATTTTTTGACCTACTGATCTTCTTTTTAATCCGACATGACCCATATTCTAACTTGACCCATATATTGTGTTAATGTACATCCTGAGCAAGTTTGATGATAATTGGACCAAATATTTGGTCTCCAGTCTTCACAATGTTTTTCTATGATTTGACCTACTGACTCGACAGGACCAATATTCGAACTTGACCCATATTTTGTAAAGGCGATCATGCTGACTAAGTTTGATGATGATTGGACAATAACTGTGGTCTCTGGGATGCTCACAAGTGTTTTCTATGATATGACCTACTTACCTACGTTTTGACCAAACATGACCCATATTCAAACTTGCCCAAGATATTGTCATGATGATCATTCTGACCAAGTTTGATGATGGTTGTACCACAATTGTAGTCTCTAGAATACTCACAATACCCTTTTTTGCTATGATATAACCGTCTGAACTATTTTTGACCCGACCTGATCCATATTTGAACTTGACCCAGATCTTGTCAATATGATCATTCTGACAAAGTCTGATGATTGGACCAAAACTGTGGCATCTACAGTGATGATAAGGTTTTTCTATTTGTTCTAATGACCTACTTTTTGTCCCGACATGACTGATATTGTAATCTGACCAAGATACTGCCAAGATGATCATCCTGAGCAAGTTTGATGATAATTGGACCAAACATTTGGCTTCTTCAGTGTTCACAAGGTTTTTCTATGATTGGACCTACTGAAATACTTTTTGACCCGACAGGACCAATATTCGAACTTGTCCAAGATATTGTCAAGGTGATCATTCTGACCAAGTTTGATGACGATTGAACCGAAACTGGCCTCTAGAATGTTCACAAGGTTTTTCTTTGATTTGACCTACTGACCTATTTTTTGACCCGACATGACCCATATTCGAACTTGACCCAGATATTGTCAACATGATCATTCTGACCAAGTTTGATGATGATCGGACTAAAACTGGCCTCTAGAGTGTTCACAAGGTTTTCTGTGATTTGACCTATTGACCTATTTTTTATGCAACATGGCCCATATTCGAACTTGACGCAGATATTGTTATGATGATCATTCTGACCAAGATTGATGATGATGATTGGACCAAGTGGCCTCTAGAGTATTTACAAGTTTTTAGCTCACCAGAGCCGAAGGCTCCGGGGGAGCTTATAGGATGGGCAGTTGTCCGTCGTCGTCGTGTGACGTCAACACTTTCAAACAACATCTTCTCTGAAGCCGCTGGGCCGATTGGGCCCAAATTTCATCTGTAACATCATTGGGTTGGGGGATTGAAAGTTTGTGTTTTTATGAAATTTGGCTCATTAGTTTGGTTGCTATGGCAACTTAGTTTCCATAGACATATTGGGGAAAATTGGAAAATGGCATTTACTGCCAAGCCTCTGCAGATATTTTGACAAAGCTTTCATAGAAATATTCCTTAGGCAATCTACTATTTGCCGTATGATTTTAGGTCTACTGCTAATTTGTATTGGTTGCCATGGAAACCAAAATAAAAAATAGAAAAAAATACTTAAAAGATCATCTTCTCAGAAGTTGTATGCCCTATGAGGCTGACAGTTTATGGAAATATTCATCATATTTGCCTCTACAGGTTTTGTGTTTTTTTATGAAATTAGGCTCTTAAGTTTGGTTGCTATGGCAACATATATTTTCCATAGACTTATAATGGGGAAAATTGAAAAATGGCATTGACTACCAAGCCTTTGCAGATATTTTGACAAAACTTTCATAGAAATGTTCCTTGAGAAAACTTCTCTCATGTCAACCTGGGGGTCCCGTAGGTTGTGCCAGGCCCATGCCCCGCCCCCTCCACTTCATAAAATGCCATATATCTCAGAAACCTTACATATCCCCACCCCTAAACCATATATATTCTTGTTCCTTATGATAAGATGCATTAAGTGATACCAACCTTGGGGTCCCCCCCAGATGGGCCGGGGACATGCCCCACCCCCTCCACTTCATAAAATACCATTTATCTCAGAAACTATCCAGATCCCCACACCTAAACCATATATATTCTTGTTTCTAATGTGACACCAACCTGGGGTCGCCGGGATGTGCCTGGGCCATGCCCAACCCCCTCCATTGCATGAAAGGTCCAATATCCCAGAAACCTTACAGATCCCCACCCTAAACCATATATATTCCCGTTCCTTATGAAAAGTCGCATTCAGTGACACCAACCTGGGGGACACACAGGATGTGCCGGGCCATGCCCAACCCCCTCCACTTCATAAAAGGCCAAATATTCCAGAAACCTTACAAATTCCCATGCACCCCTAAACCATATATATTCTTATTCCTTATGATAAGATGCATTAAGTGACACCAACCTAAGCGTCCTCCAGATGTGTCGGGGAAACCATATATATTCTTGTTCCTTATGATAAGACACACTCAGTTACACCAACGGGATGTGCTGGGGCCATGCCCCACCCCCTCCACTTCATAAAAGGCCAAATATTCCAGGAACCTTACAGATCCCCACCCTTAAACCATATATATTCTTGTTCCTTATAAGACACATTCAGTGACACCAACCTAAGGGTCACCCAGGGCACGCCCGGGCCATGCTCAACTTCGCAAAAGACTATATATCTGAGAAACTGTTCAGAGCTCTACCCTTAAACCATATATATTCTTGTTCCTTATGATAAGACGCTATCAGTGACACCAGCATGGGTCCCCCCCGGGTGCCACAGGCCATGCCCCACCCCTTTACTTCATTAAAAGCCATATACGATATCTCAGAAACCGTTCAGATCCCCACCCCTTAACCATATATATTAGTGTTCCTTATGATAAGACCCCACTTCATAATAGGCCATATATCTCAGAAACCATTCAAATCCCCACCCCATAATCACATATATTCTTGTTCATTGTTATTAGACACATTCAGTCACCCCATCTTGTGGGGTCCGCAGGGGCAATTTCTCTCCCATCCACTTCATAAAAGGGCCTCATATCTCAGAAACTATTCAGCCATTACAAGTCATTAGAAACTCTTTACTTGCAATAGCAAACAAACCAAAGAGCCAAATTTCATCAACCAGAGCTCAGGTGGGCCCTGCTCAATGGCAGCCATGTATTTTAACATGATTTGATTTTAATCTACCAATTATAAAGTCTCCCAAACAAACCCCATACCCGAATGAGCACTCATATGAACCGTTTCTGAAATATTAGGTGTTGTGGGTGGGGCATGAACACAATGGAGCCCTGGTTAGTGTCACTAAATGCGTCTTATCAAAAGGAACAGAGACATATCTAGTTTAGCGGTGGGGATATGTATGGCTCCTGAGATGTAAGGCCTTTTAAGCTGTGGAGGGATTCTGGCATGGCGGATCTCAGAAAAGCCCAAGATTGTTGTCACTAGGGGAAAATTGAAAAATGACATTTATAATGCCTTTCAAGATATTTTGTCAAACTTACATAGAAATGTTCGTATTCAAGCGACATCAGACCTCTGAAGCCACTAGGCTGATTGGGTCCAAATTTTATCTGTAGCATCCTAGGGCGCAGGGCTTTCATGGTTAATAAAAATACATTGCTGCAAGTGGGCAGTGCCCCCTGAGTTCTGGTGAGCATAGTGGCCCGTGGGCATCTTGTTTCTATGTTTTGATCTGCAGACCTACATTTTGACCCGACATGACCCATATTCGAACTTGATCCAGATATTGTCAAGATGATCATTCTGACCAAGTTTGATGATCGAAAAAAAACTGTGGCCTTTAGAGTGTTCTCAAGTTTTTCTCTGATTTGACCTACCGACTTACCTTTTGGCCCGACATGACCCATTTTCGAAATTAACCCACATATTGTCAAGCTGATCATTCTAACCAAGTTTGATGATGATTGTCCCACAACTGTGGTCTCTAGAATGCTTACAAGGGTTTTCTATGCTTTGGCCCGTTTTTTTTTTACCAGACATGACCCATATTCGAACCTGACCGAGATATTGTCATGATGATCATTCTGACCAAGTTTGGTGATGATCGGACCAAAACCGTGGCCTCTAGAGTGTAAATAGAATGGCAACAATTTCCCCCATTTTAATCTATGGAAACTAGTGGTTGTCATAGCAATCGAAGTGGTTATTCGATTTCGATAAAAAGCTTTATGCCATCAATCCCCACCAGAAGCATGCTACAGATGAGAAATGACTGAGATCAGCCTGCAGGCTGCATGGATTATAAGAATCTTATATGGGTGTGAGGGGTGGATTGAAAAATCCGTCCCGAGGGACACTGTCCGGCATCACGAGGCTTGCCGAGTGATGCCGGACAGTGATCCCGAGGGACGGATTTTTCTATCCACCCCTCACACCCATATTGGATTCTTTTTCTTGCATACCTTCCATTTCTATTGCGAATTTTTAATGCTGCTGTCACTTCGGTTACCGACGTCCGCCATTTTGTGATGACACAACAGGAATGTTTAGTGACGTCACGCATGACGACGCCGCGCATGAAGGTTGTAATCAACCAGCGCATTTATCAAACACGCGATTATATTCGATTTGGGGTAGGAACACCAGGGTCAGAACAGAAATTTCTATCCCAGGGTAAAATCACGGATTTCCTTGTCTGGTGTGCAAGAAATGACTGGTCAAAGGTGGTGGCGGACTGACGACGGTTGAAAGACTATACTCTAATCTCCCCTGGAACCTTCGGCCCGGGTGATCTAAATATATCAGAACTTTTTATCTCAAACTTTTCATAATTTGGTGGTAAACTATTCAATATGTTTGAATAGGTGTGGTTCTAATGATTACTGGTATTGTTCAGAAAAAGAGTGTCATCCTGAGTTCTTTCTCTTGTATCAATAACAAATTACCTTGTAACCCAGGGGGCACATGACGTAATTGTGACGTCACATCAACGTCCACACAACGTCATGATGTTTATGCAACGTCACATCAACGTCGGTGCAACGTCATGACGTTGTATCGACGTTGATTTGACGTTGCCCTAACGACGTGTGCCTGCTGGGATTAATGGACTGTGCTATCTATCGTCCATTCTTGTAAATAGGGGAATTAATTATCAATAATAGGATGGCAAACAATATTGAATCAGTATTAGTCGTCTCATCTTGATCTATACTGTTCGCATACGGTAGCTGAAATGATCAAAACTGGGTTGAAAGGGTTGATATTATGCAGACGGGAAATTACTTGAATTGCTCAGAAAAAGACTGGCATTCAGAGTTCTTTCTCTTGCATTAACAACATTGTTATAATACCAATGTTGTTGTTTGTTTGTTTGGCATTTAACGGCCCTTGCACATTGTTATCAGTGTATTTTTATACCCCGCCACACGATAGTGGCGGGGTATTATGTTATACCCTCCGGTGTCTGTCCGTCCGTCCGTATGTCCGTCCGTCCGTCCGCACTTCGTTTCCGATCGATAACTTGAGTATTTTTTCACGGATTTTGTTCAAATTTTGCATACATATTGGTATCGGGAATGAGTGGTTTGGGATTGTTAATGGGCAAAATCCGTTAATTTTTAGCAGAGTTATTGCCCTTTTCAGTATCTGAAAAATGATTTTTGGCCTCTAATTCCCTTACTATATGGAATATCTGGATGAAACTTCACAGATATATAGAGGACTAAACGGTTCATATTATGGCCAAGGACTGCTACTCTGGCTGTTCCAGTTCTTGAGTTATCTGCCCTTGACGTATTTAAAAAATGCATTTTAGACTGTAGTTCGTTTATCATTTACAATATCTTGCTGAAACTTCATAGATATGTAGTAGATGAATTGTTATATACTGTGTCAAAGGAACATGACTCTGGCTTTCCCAGCGATTGAGTTATCTGCCTTTGAAATATCTGAAAAATGGTTTTTGGCCTCTAGTTCCCTTACTATATGGAATATCTCGATGAAACTTCACAGATATATACAGGACTTAATGGTTCATATCGTGGCCAAGGACCGCTACTCTGGCTATACCAGTTCTTGAGTTATCTGTCCTTGAAGTATTTAAAATGCATTTTAGACTGTAGTTCCTTTATTATTTACAATATCTTGCTGAAACTTCATAGATATGTAGTAGATTAAATGTTACATACTGTGGCAAAGGAACATGACTCTGGCTTTCCCAGCAATTGAGTTATCTGCCCTTGAAATATATAAAAAAGGGATTTTGGCCAATAGTTCATTTATTATTTGAAATATATGGATAAAACTTCTACACCCTCTGCTGTCTGTCTGTCTGTCTGTCCATCCATTTGTATGTCTGTCCATCTGTCTGTCTGTCCCTTTTCAGTATCTGAAAAATAGTTTTTGGCCTCTAGTTCCCTTACTATATGAAATATTTGGATTAAACTTTACAGATATATAGTGGACTAAAGGGTACATATTGTGACCAAGGACCAACAACTTCATCCACTCACATTAAGACATTACACTTGCGGATCATATCTCTGCTATCCCCTTTCTAGTTATTTAGCCTTGATATATTTTCAAATAAGTTACATTGCTTAGCAGTGGCGGGGTATTATGCAGTGTCTGCGGTGCTTTTATTATCATATGCCGCTGTCGATAAGCAGTGGATAACATCGAGTAATAAAAATCGTATGACCACACGTGTAATAACACTTTGGTGGGATTAAGTAACGTCAAGACAACGTCCATGTCAACCATGCATTGTTTGTGGAAACTTTGTCAAAAGCGGGGTGCCGATTTGGGGGTATTCTGGCCTTGTAGCAAATCTTTTTTTAATTTTTGCAGGTAAACAGGCTAACATGTGTACTTTATTATGGCATACCTCTGGGCGCACGCAAGATTTTTTTTTCGAGCTACAGGCCTTTAAAAGTGGGTTGGGTAGCTTAGTCTGACATTGTGGTGTATTTTGAAACTTAACTTTGGTTATCACCCATATGCTGTCACTGAAATTTTGTTCTTAGGTAGACTGAAGGATGTCTGAAGTGATGTGTGGAAACATTTGTCGAAACAAAATTGCAAGTTAGGAAGATCAAATGCATTTTTCTAACCTCAAGGGACTTTTCCTAATTTTTAACCTTAATCATTCAATATTTTGAAGTTACTGGTGTGTGTGTGTGTGTGTGTGTGTGTGTGTGTGAATTCGGGTTTAACGTCGCTTTCAACAATTTTTCAGTCATATCACGACGGTGTCTGGTTGCGACAGGGAGCTCAATGCTCACGTTTATAGTGCTGCCTCACTGAAGTATCATGTCCCAGACACATTACCTGATACCACACCCAGTCACATTATCCTGACACTGGATCGACCAGTCCTAGCTCTACCCCGTAAATCTGAGTGCCAAGCGAGGAGCAGCTAGTACCATTTTTAACGACTTTGGTATGTCGCGGCCCGGGATCGAACCCGAGACCTCCCGTTCCCCGGAGCGGACACTCTACCAACTGAGCTATCGGGGCCGGTTTGAAGTTACTGGTAATGTAGGAGACAAGCAATGGTGATTCCTTCACAACAGTATCATTTTTATCATCACAATTGATAGCGATGTAGAACTGGTTGACTTTGGCTATATTTCATGGTTCAGTGAACACAGAATGGGAAATGGGTGGGGTAATTCAGATTGTGAGTTTAGTTACTATTCAACAACCATACCAATACATCAAAATCGTGTTGTTACAATAATGTAGTGTGAGATTATTCATTAATATGTCTGATATATTTATTTTCAAAGATATTGTAGTTTCAGGACAAAATACATTAATGGGTTGTCACCCAACTTGGTGTATGCATTGATGATGGAAATACCTGAAATGGGCTTTTCATTTGTCACGTGTAGTCAATCTTTACCAGAATAATCTGTCTCCGAAACCTGAGAAATGTTTTACGCTTTTATCTCTACGTTTGGAAGTAGATCTGTGAACTCCAAAGATGTATAAAACATCTGAAAATTAGCGGTAGGCACCAGACCCATTCATTTTATATCATTTGTTTTCGGTTGCTGATTTTGCACCCATCATCAATGGATACATAAACATATATTTTCATAAATATGCATGAAAATAAATATATCAGACAGATTAATGAATAATCTCACACTAATGTTTCCACACATCACTTCAGACATCCTTCAGTCTACCTAAGAACAAATTGCAGTGAAACAGCACATGGGTGATAACCAAAGTTAACTTTCAAAATACTCTACAGTGTCATGCTAAGCTACCCTGCAAAAAATAAAAAGATTTGGTGGTACAAGGCCAGCTGCAAGAATACCCACAAATAATTAAAGGCGATAGAATCCAATGAAAAGTGGTCATATGATAAACAGAATTTTACAATCGTGGTCATTTCATATGAAATTTATGAAACTCGCTGAAGGCTCCTTTCATAAATTTCATATGAAATGACCACTCGTGTAAGATCCTCTATATAATGAACTTTGTTTGTCTGTTTGGAATTTAACAGCCCAGGCAACACTATATTTAGCTCATATCGAGCCTCATACTTTTTCAGATCAAGCTTACACAGAAGGGATTAACCATTACTGTGCTCGGTGTTTCGTCAGAAACTGACACTTGCCCTTCTTGAATCAGCGGAAGGGAGAGAATGACTGTTGAGATCAATCTCCACGAAACAATATTGCCGACCTAGCAGGAATCGAAACCAGCGACTTCGTTCGTTTGTTTCGGAGTTTAACGAGTCAGTCAACACTATTTAGGTCATTTTGAGCCGATCAGTTTACCTAGCCGCACTTTTCCTGGGCAGGCTTATACGTAAGCGGTTTACCAGAACAGTGCACATTCTTTCGCTAGAAACTGACAACTGCCCTTCTTGAATCAGCAGAAGTGGGGAATGACCGTAGAAAAGATTTCATGATCAATCTCCACGAAAGAATGTTGTAACTCCGGCAGGTATCGAACCTGCGTCCTCCTGATCACCAGTCAGACGCGCATCCGACTGAGCTATCGAGGCCGGCGAAAACCGCGACCCCCTGAGCACAAGTTAGATGAGCATCCGCTTGGGCCGTATTGTATTGTCCGTTCTTGCATAATTATACGAGTTTAATTTATAGGATGGCAAATAATGTTGATCCAGCTGAGAAGTCTTGTTTGGAGCCGCTTCATTAGATCGAGGCGGTTCTAACGAGTACCCACAATCTATATTTTAGAGCAGAAATAAGAAAAATAAGATTTACCTCTGCAAACCCCAGTTTTACCATATAAAATTGGGGCTCAAGGCGGTCAAAATTATATTGGCGTGTTTTGTTTTCGTGATGTGTGCAAAAAGGGAACACGGTGGCTGACCAGGACCTACACTATTTGCTTAAAGTACAGGAATTCAAGGGCTAGATTACAAAAACACGCCTATACAAATATATTATAAACTTTACCGCAAAAAAAAAAAAAAAAACACTAAAATTTTAAGATGAAAAATTCTGATATTTGTCTTATTTCTGCTCAAAATATAGATTGTGGGTACTCATTAGAACCGCCTCATCAAGGCGGTTCTAACGAGTACCCACAATCTATATTTTAGAGCAGAAATAAGAAAAATACGGTTTACCCCCGTAAAAACCCCAGTTTTACTATATAAAGTGGGGTTCAAGGGGCGTGTTTTCGTGATGATATGAAACAGTCTAAGTTCAAGTTGACCCATATATGACAATGGAATCTTCCAACTAATAAGTTTAGGGCGGTCTATTTCTAATTGAAGGGGTGGCAGGTTTATTTTGTTTGTAATTAAGTTTTACAAAAATGTAAGTTCTTTAAACAAACAGTGTAGGCCCACATCGGCGGCGTCCGATCTGGGTCTACATTGTTTGTCAATGTCCCACAAATGGGATGCTAGGCGTATATGGGTTAAGGGCCTTCCCGCCAACACTAAGTGACACTCGCCAGTGATTTTGATAATACAGGAACGGCCAGATAAGCCCCAGGCGTCGCAGTCATAAGGTTTAAAGACTCAACCGAAAGTTTGAAGAAGCCATATAAGGTTTTCTTTTCTCTTCTCATGTTTTCTCATGTGCGCGAAGTCCTTCCTCTAAAATCCATTTTCTTCCAAGCATCTGTTTGTCTGTTTTCCTGAATACATTTAAAGGCATTGAACAGCTTTCATAGGCGTATTCGAAGTAAATAACTTTGGTGCTTTCTTTATTGTTAATGTGAGTAACATGTGCTTATTTCAATAACTTACATATGATTTATAATTATTTAGATGTATTTTATATTTGAGCCTCATGACAAAAGGATACTTTTCGCATTGTCGACCAACATAAGGTTAACAAGTTCGTGAAATGAACACCATACTTTATATGGCGAAAAGTACGGGCCTCCGTGGCCTAGTGGTTAAGAGCGCTGACTCTTGATCATTAGGTCTCTCAGCGCTATGGTTCGCGCCTCGCTCGGGTCACATGTGAGACGCCAAGTTCTGCACCGGAAGGTTAGGTAGTTTTTCTCCGGATACTCCGGTTTTCGTCCACCTCTGATTAATAATCGGCTCGATATGACTGAAATAATCTTGAATGGGCCGTAAAACCAACCCCCCCCAATATATATATATATATATATATATATATATATATATATATATATGGTGAAAAGTAGGGTTGCGGGTGTGTTCAATATCTTCCTTATTTTTGCCTAAAACATAGGTTGTGGGTACTCGTTAGAACCGCCTCATAGAGGTGGTTCTAATGAGCACCAACAATCTATATTTAGACTAGAATTAAAAAGAATTGTCGAGCATTTTTGTATGAATCAGATGAGAAAGACATCATTATAGCGAACGGATGTGTCATCGTAATGAGCAAACGCAGAACACAATCGTTTGACAAAGTGCATTCTATCCAATGCGATTATTTTTCTGGTAAAAAATTATAAAACAATTATTTCTGCCCCTAAGCATAGTTTATTGGAGCTCGTTAGCACCGCCTCATTGACCTTTGACTTGGGGCAGTAATAAGAATAATGTGACACCTTTAAATCCAAGTTTTCTCAACATAAAATGGGCTTTATAAGAATAACGATGAACATGGCGAGGATACATTGCGCCCAAATATAATAATTCGCTGCATAAACACAATTAAATTTAGAAATTCGGTAATATTGCATTTTATTAACAATCCCAGTGTATTTTCACAAGCTACGAAAGAGAATTAGGGCCAGGTATACTTTTTTCTTTTGATAGGTATCTTGAAATTTCGACTTAGTATCTCGAAATTTCGACTTAGTAACTCGAAATTTCGACTTATTAACTCGAAATTTCGACATTATAACTCGAAATTTCGACTTAGTAACTCGAAATTTCGACTTATTAACTCGAAATTTCGACTTATTAACTCGAAATTTCGACATAATAACTCGAAATTTTGACTTAGTATCTCGAAATTTTCGACATAATAATTCGAAATTTCGACATATTAACTCGAAATTTCGACTTATTAATTTGAAATTTCGACTTATTAACTCGAAATTTCGACTTAGTATCTCGAAATTTCGACTTAGTAACTCGAAATTTCGACTTTCTATCTCGAAATTTCGACTTAATAACTCGAAATTTCGACTTAGTATCTCGAAATTTCGACTTACGAGATATTAAGTCCTATACACACAGTTAATGTTAAACACCCCGTTTCATAATACCCACGCTTTGAAAACAAGTTTACATCAAGCAGATTATGCAAATTATGTGATAACATTGTGAGACTATGGTCATTATCGGATTAGTTGTGTGAAGTTGGCTCTGCAATCGCCCATCTGCATTCAGCTCTGCATAAGACTTAGCAGGATTCCCTAAATGTAACAGGATTCCTGTTAAGTCTAAACCAGATCTCGACCTAGCTCGACATAGCTCTGCATAAACTTTCAATTCGCCTGTCTTATGCAGAGCTCGACATAGCTCGACGTAGCTCTGCATACAACATTCAATGTGCCAGTCTTTTGCAGAGCTCGACATAGCTCGACGTAGCTCTGCATGCAAGTTTAGTGCAGAGCTCTGCAATCGCCTTAGGTCTGCATAAACTTAGAAATCAGCACATCAATGCACAGCTCTGCGCTCGACATAGCTCGACGAAGCTCTGCATAAACTTTCAATTCGGCAGTCTTATGCAGAGCTCGACATAGCTCGACGTAGCTCTGCATACAACTTTCAATGCGCCAGTCTTATGCAGAGCTCGACATAGATCGACGTAGCTCTGCATACAACTTTCAATGTGCCAGTCTAATGCAGAGCTCGTCATAGCAGAGCTCGACCTAGCGAATTGCAGATCTCGACCTAGCTCGACATAGCCCTGCATACAACTTTCAGTTCGCCAGTCTTATGCAGAACTCGACATAGCTCGACGTAGCTCTGCAAACAACTTTCAATGTGCCAGTCTTATGCAGAGCTCAACATAGCAGAGCTCGACCTAGCGAATTGCAGAGCTCGACCTAGCTCGACATAGCTCTGCAAACAACTTTCAATTCGCCAGTCTTATGCAGAGCTCGACATAGCTCGACGTAGCTCTGCATACTACTTTATATGTGCCAGTCTTATGTAAAATATCGACATAGATCGACGTAGCTCTGCATAAGTATTTCAATGTGCCATACTTATGCAGAGCTCGACATAGCTCGACGTAGCTCTGCATACAACTTTCAATGTGCCATTTTATTGCAGAGCTCTGCAATCGCCTGAGGTCTGCATAATCTTAGAAATCAGCACATCAATGCACAGCTCTGCGCTCGACATAGCTCCGCGTAGCTCTGCATAAAATTTTCAATTCGCAAGTCTTATGCAGAGCTCGACATAGCTCGACGTAGCTCTGCATACATTTGTCTATGTGCCAGTCTTATGCAGAGCTCGACATAGCAGAGATCGACCTAGCGAATTGCATAGCTCGAACTAGCTCGACACAGCTCTGCATAAAACTTTCAATGTGCCAGACTTATGCAGAGCTCGACATAGCTCGACGTAGCTCTGCATACAACTTTCAATTCGCCAGTCATATGCAGAGCTCGACATAGCTCGACGTAGCTCTGCATACAACTTTCAATGTGCCAGTCTTATGCAGAGCTCGACATAGCAGAGCTCGATCTAGCGAATTGCAGAGCTCGACCTAGCTCGGCCTAGCTCTGCAATCAACTTTCATTTCGCCAGTCTTATGCAGAGCTCGACGTAGCTCTGCATACTACTTTCAATGTGCCAGTCTTATGCAGAGCTCGAGGTAGCGCTGCATAAATATTTCAATGTGCCAGACTTATGCAGAGCTCGACATAGCTCGACGTAGCTCTGCATACAACTTTCAATGTGCCAGTTTAGTGCAGAGCTCTGCAATCGCATTAGGTCTGCATAATCTTAGAAATCAGCACATCAATGCACAGCTCTGCGCTCGACATAGCTCGACGTAGCTCTGCATACAATTTTCAATTCGCGAGTCTTATGCAGAGCTCGACATAGCTCGGCGTAGCTCTGCATACAACTTTCAATGTGCCAGGTTAGCGCAGAGCTCGACATAGTAGAGCTCGTCCTAGCGAATTGCAGAGCTCGACCAAGCTCGACACAGCTCTGCACAAAACTTTCAATGTGCCAGCCTTATGCAGAGCTAGACATAGCTCGACGTAGCTCTGCATACTACTTTCAATGTGCCAGTCTTATGCAGAGCTCGACATAGCTCGACGTAGAGCTGCATAAAATTTCAATGTGCAAGACTTATGCAGAGCTCGACATAGCTCGACGTAGCTCTGCATACAACTTTCAATGTGCCAGTTTAGTGAAGATCTCTGCAATCGCCTTAGGTCTGCATAATCTTAGAAATCAGCACATCAATGCCAAGCTCTGCGCTCGAAATAGCTCGACGTAGCTCTGCATACAATTATTTAATTCGCCAGTCTTATGCAGAGCTCGACATAGCTCGACGTAGCCCTGCATGAAACTTTCAATGTGCCAGTCTTATCCAGAGCTCGACATAGATCGACGTAGCCCTGCACGAAACTTTCAATGTGCCAGTCTTATGCAGAGATCGACATAGATCGACGTAGCTCTGCATACAACTTTCAATGTGCCAGTCTTATGCAGAGCTCGCCAAAGCAGAGCTTGACCTAGCAAATTGCAGAGCTCGACCTAGCTCGACATAGCTCTGCATACAACTTTCAATTCGCCAGTCTAATGCAGAGCTCGACATAGCTCGACGTAGCTCTGCATACAACTTTCAATGTGCCAGTCTTATGCAGAGTTCGACATAGCTCGACGTAGCTCTGCATAAATAGTTCAATGTGCCAGTCTTATGCAGAGCTCGACATAGCTCGACGTAGCTCTGCATACACTATTTAATGTGCCAGTTTAGTGCAGAGCTCTGCAATCGCATAAGGTTTGCATAATCTGAGGAATCTGCACATTAATGCACAGCTCTGCGCTCGACATAACTCGACGTAGCTCTGCATACAATTTTCAATTCGCGAGTTTTATGCAGAGCTCGACATATCTCGACGTAGCTCTGCATACAACTTTCAATGTGCCAGGCTAGCGCAGAACTTGACATAGCAGAGCTCGACCTAGCGTGTTGCAGAGCTCGACCTAGCTCGACCCAGCTCTTCATAAAACTTTCAATGTGGCAGCCTTATGCAGAGCTCGACAAAGCTCGACGTAGCTCTGCATACTACTTTCAATGTGCCAGTCTTATGCAGAGCTCGACATAGCTCGACGTAGCTCTGCATACAACTTTCAATGTACCAGTTTAGTGCAGAGCTCTGCAATCGCTTTAGGTCTGCGTAAGTATTTCAATGTGCCAGACTTATACAGATCTCGACATAGCTCGACGTAGCTCTGCATACAACTTTCAATGTGCCAGTCTTATGCAAAGCTCGACATAGCAGAGATCGACCTAGCGAATTGCAGAGCTCGACCTAGCTCGACATAGCTCTACAAACAACTTTCAATTCGCCAGTCTTATGCAGAGCTCGACATAGCTCGACGTAGCTCTGCATACTTCTTTCAATGTGCCAGTCTTATGCCTCGACATAGCTCGACGTTTATCTGCACAAATATTTCAATGTGCCAGACTTATACAACTTTCAATGTGCCAGGTTAGCGCAGAGCTCGACATATCTCGACGTAGCTCTGCATACAACTTTCAATGTGCCAGTCTTATGCAGAGCTCGACATAGCAGAGCTCGACCTAGCGAAATGCAGAACCTAGCTGGACATAGCTCGACGTACCTCTGCATACAACTTTCATTATGCCAGCTTAGTGCAGAGCTCTGCAATCGCCTAAGGTCTGCATAAATGTTAGAAATCAGCACATCAGTGCACAACTCTGCGCTCGACATAGCTCGACATAGCTCTGCATTCAATTTTCAATTCGCCAGTCTTATGCAGAGCTCGACATAGCTCTGCAAACAACTTTCAATGTGCCAGGTTAGCGCAGAGGTCGACATGCTCGACCTAGCGAATTGCAGAGCTCGAACTAGCTCGACACAACTCTGCAAACATCTTTTAATGTGCCAGTCTTATGCAGAGCTCGACGTAGCTCTGCATACAAGTTTCAATATGCCAGTTTAGTGCAGAGCTCTGCAATCGCCTTTGGTCTGCATAATCTTAGATATCAGCAGATCAATGCACAGATCTGCGTTCGACATAGCTCGACGTAGCTCTGTACACAATTTTCAATTCGCCAGTCTTATGCAGAGCTCGACGTAGCTCTGCATACAACGTTCAATGTGCCAGTTTAGCGCAGAGCTCGACATAGTAAAGCTCGACCTAGCGAATTGCAGAGCTCGACCTAGCTCGACACAGCTCTGCATAAAACTTTCAATGTGCCAGGTTTATGCAGAGCTCTACATAGCTCGACGTAGCTCTGCATACAACATTCAATGTGCCAGACTTATGAAGAGCTCGACATAGCTCGACGGAGCTCTGCATACAACTTTCAATGTGCCAGTTTAATGCAGCGCTCGACATAGCAGAGCTCGACCTAGTGGATTGCAGAGCTCGACCTAGCTTGACATAGCTCTGCAAACAACTTCCAATTCGCCAGTCTTATGCAGAGCTCGACATAGCTCACCGTAGCTCAGCATACTACTTTCAATGTGCCAGTTTAATGCAGCGCTCGACATAGCAGAGCTCGACCTAGTGGATTGCAGAGCTCGACCTAGCTTGACATAGCTCTGCAAACAACTTCCAATTCGCCAGTCTTATGCAGAGCTCGACATAGCTCGACGTAGCTCTACATGAATATTTCAATGTGCCAGACTTATGCAGAGCTCGACATAGCTCGACGTAGCTCTGCATACAACTTTCAATGTGCCAGTTTGTGCCGAGCTCTGCAATCGCCTTAGGTCTGCATACATATTTCAATGTGCCAGGCTTATACAGAGCTCGACATAGCTCGACGTAGCTCTGCATACAACTTTCAATGTGCCAGTCTTATGCAGAGCTCGACATAGCAGAGCTCGACCTAGCGAATTGCAGAGCTCGACCTAGCTCGACATAGCTCTACAAACAACTTTCAATTCGCCAGTCTTATGCAGAGCTCGAGATAGCTCGACGTAGCTCTGCGTACTTCTTTCAATGTGCCAGTCTTATGCAGAGCTCGACATAGCTCGACGTAGCTCTGCATAAATATTTCAATGTGCCAGACTTATACAGAGCTCGACATAGCTCGACGTAGCTCTGCATACAACTTTCAATGTGCCAGTTTAGTGCAGAGCTCTGCAATCACCTTAGGTCTGCATAATCTTAGAAATCAGCACATCAATGCACAACTCTGCGCTCGACATAGCTCGACGTAGCTCTGCATACAACTTTCAATGTGCCAGGTTAGCGCAGAGCTCGACATATCTCGACGTAGCTCTGCATACAACTTTCAATGTGCTAGTCTTATGCAGAGCTCGACATAGCAGAGCTCGACCTAGCGAATTCCAGAGCTCGACATAGCTCTTCAAACAACTTTCAATTCGTTTGTCTTTTGCAGAGCTCGACATAGCTCGACGTAGCTCTGCATACTACTTTCAATGTGCCAGTCTTTTGCAGAGCTCGACATAGCTCGACGTACCTCTGCATAAATATTTCTATGTGCCAGACTTATGCAGGGCTCGACATAGCTCGATGTTGCACTGCATACAACTTTCATTGTGCCAGTTTAGTGCGAACCTCTGCAATCGCCTAAGGTCTGCATAAATGTTAGAAATCAGCACATCAGTGCACAACTCTGCGCTCAACATAGCTCGACGTAGCTCTGCATACAATTTTCAATTCGCCAGTCTTATGCAGAGCTCGACATTGCTCGACGTAGCTCTGCAAACAACTTTCAATGTGCCAGGTTAGCGCAGTGCTCGACATAGCAGAGCTTTATCTAGCGAATTGCACAGCTCGACCTAGCTCGACACAGCTCTGCATAAATCTTTTAATGTGCCAGTCTTATGCAGTGCTCGACGTAGCTCTGCATACAACTTTCAATGTGCCAGTTTAGTGCAGAGCTCTGCAATTGCCTTTGGTCTGCATAATCTTAGATATCAGCAAATCAATGCACAGCTCTGCGCTCGACATAGCTCGACGTAGCTCTGCATACAACTTTCAATGTGCCAGTTTAGCGAAGAGCTCGACATAGTAGAGCTCGACCTAGCGAATTGCAGAGCTCGACCTAGCTCGACACAGCTCTGCATAATTCAATGTGCCAGTCTTATGCAGAGCCCTACATAGCTCGACGTAGCTCTGCATACAACTTTCAATGTGCCAGACTTATGCAGAGCTCGACATAGCTCGACGGAGCTCTGCATACAACTTTCAATGTGCCAGTTTAATGCAGAGCTCCACACAGCAGAACTCAGCCTAGCGAATATCAGAGCTCGACCTAGCTCGATATAGCTCTGCAAACAATTTTCAATTCGCCAGTCTTATGCAGAGCTCGACATAGCTCACCGTAGCTCAGCATACTACTTTCAATGTGCAAGTCTTATGCAGAGCTCGACATAGCTCGACGTAGCTCTGCATACAACTTTCAATGTGCATGTTATGTGCAGAGCTCTGCAATCGCATTAGGTTGATAATCTTAGAAATCAGCACATCAATGCACAGCTCTGCGCTCGACATAGCTCGACGTAGCTCTGCATACACTTTTCTATTCGCGTGTCTTATGCAGAGCTCGACATAGCTCGACGTAGCTCTGCATACAACTTTCAATGTGCCAGGTTAGCGCAGAGCTCGACAAAGCAGAGCTCGACCTAGCGAATTGCAGAGCTCGACCTAGCTCGACACAGCGCTGCATAAAACTTTCAATGTGTCAGTCTTATGCAGAGCTCAACATAGCTCGACGTAGCTCTGCATACTACTTTCAATGTGCCAGTCTTATGCAGAACTCGACATAGCTCGACGTAGCTCTCATACAATATTCAATGTGCCAGTCTTCTGCACTTTGCGCTCGACATAGCTCGACGTAGCTCCGCATACAATTTTCAATTCGCCAGTCGTATGCACAGCTCGACATTGCTCGACGTAGCTCTGCATACAACTTCCAATGTGCCAGACTTATGCAGAGCTCGGCATAGCTCGACGTAGCTCTGCATACAACTTTCAATGTGCGAGTCTTTTGCAGAGCTCGACATAGCTCGACGTAGCTCTGCATACAACTTTCAATGTGCCAGTTTAGTGCAGAGCGCCGCAATCGCCTTAGGTATGCACAGCTCTGCGCTCTACATAGCTCGACGTAGTTCTGCATACAATTTTCAATTCGCCAGTCTTATGCAGAGCTCGACATAGCTTGACGTAGCTCTGCATACAACTTTCAATTTGCCAGTCTTATGCAGAGCTCGACATAGCTCGACGTAGCTCTGCATACAACTTTCAAGGTGCCAGTTTAGTGCAGAGCTCTGCAATCGCGTTAGGTCTGCATAAACTTTGAGATCAGCACATCATTGCACAGCCCTGTGCTCGACATAGCTCGACGTAGCTCTGCATAAAAATTTCAATTCGCCAGTCTAATGCAGAGCTCGACATAGCTCTCCATAAAAAATTTTAATTCGCCGGTCTTATGCAGAGCTCGACCTAGCTCAACATAGCTCTGCATACAACTTTCAATGTGCCAATTTTGTGCAGAGCCCTGCAATCGCCTTGGGTCTACATAAACCTTGAAATCAGCACATCATTACACAGCTCTGCGCTCGACATAGCTCACCGTAGCTCTACATACAACTTTTAATTCGCCAGTCTAATGCAGAGCTCGACATAGCTCTCCATAAAAAGTTTTAATTCGCCGGTCTTATGCAGATCTCGACCTAGCTCAACATAGCTCTGCATACAACTTTCAATGTGCCAATTTTGTGCAGAGCCCTGCAATCGCCTTGGGTCTACATAAACCTTGAAATCAGCACATCATTACACAGCTCTGCGCTCGACATAGCTCACCGTAGCTCTACATACAACTTTCAATTCGCCAGTCTAATGCAGAGCTCGACATAGCTCTTCATACACTTTTCAATTCCCAAGTCTAATGCAGAGCTCGACATAGCTCGACGTAGCTCTGCATACAACTTTCAATGTGCCAGTTTAGTGCAGAGCTCTGCAATCGCCTTGGGTCTGCATAAACTATGAAACCAGCACATTAATGCACAGCTCTGCGCTCGACATATCTCGACCTAGCTCTGCATACAAATTTCAATTCGCCAGTCTAATGCAGAGCTCGACATAGATCTCCATAAGAAGTTGTAATTCGCCGGTGTTATGCAGAGGTCGACCTAGCTCAACATAGCTCTGCAAACAACTTTCAATTCGCCAGTCTTATGCAGAGCTCGACATAGCTCGACGTGGCTCTGCAAACAACTGTCAATGTGCCAGTTAAGTGCACAGCTCTGCAATCGCCTTAGGTCTACATAAACCTTGAAATCAGCACATAATTACACAGCTCTGCGCTCGACATAGGTCGACGTAGCTCTACATACAACTTTCAATTCGCCAGTCTAATGCAGATCTCGACATAGCTCTGCATACAACTTTCAATTCCCAAGTCTAATGCAGAGCTCGACATAGCTCGACGTAGCTCTGCATCAACTTCCAATGTGCCAGTTTAGTGCAGAGCTCTGCAATCGCCTTAGGTCTGCATAAACATTGTTATCAGCACATCAATGCAGAGCTCCGCGCTCGACATAGCTCGACGTAGGTCTGCATACAGATTTCAATTTGCTAGTTTAGTGCAGAGCTCTGCAATCGCCTTAGATCTTCATAAACATTGGAATCAGCACATCAATGCAGAGCTCTGCCCTAGACATAGCTCGAGGCACTCTGCATACAACTTTCAATTCGCTAGTTTAGTGCAGAGCTCTGTATTCGCCTTAGGTCTGGATAAACTATAAAAAAGCACATCAATGCACAGCTCTGCGCTCGGCATAGCTCGACGTAGCTTTGCATACAAGTTTCAAATCGCCAGTCTTATGCAGATCTCGACATAGCTCGACATAGCTCTTCATACAACTTTCAGTTCCCAAGTCTAATGCAGAGCTCGACATTGCTCGACGTAACTCGACATAGCTCTGCATACAACTTTCAATGCGCCAGTTTAGTGCAGAGCTCTGCAATCGCATTAGGTCTGCATAAACATCAATGCAGAGCTCTGCGCTCGACATAGCTCTGCATACAACTATCAATTCGCTAGTTTAGTGCAGAGCTCTGCAATCGCCTTAGGTCTGCATAAACTTTGAAATCAGCACATCTAAGCACAGCTCTGCGCTCGATATAGCTCGACGTAGCTCTGCAGACAACTTTCAAATCACCAGTCTAATGGAGAGCTCAACATAGCTCGACATAGCTCTGCATATAACTTTCAATTCGCAAGTATAATGCAGGTCTCGTCATAGCTCGACATAGCTCTGCATACAACTTTCAAAATCGCCAGTCTAATGCAGAGCTCGACATAACTCGACATAGCTCTGCATACAACTTTCAAAGCGCAAGTTTAGTGCAGAGCTCTGCAATCGCCTTAGGTCTGCTTAAATACAGACTGTGGGTACCCTTTAAGAGCGCTCCAAATAGACGATTCTAATGAGCATCGACAATCTGTGTGCGTACAAAAAAGGGGGTTTAAGGGGTATACTTTATTTTTTCTTAGTCCTGCTTAAATACAGTCTGTGGTTACTCTTTAAAATGATTCCAAAGAGCATTTGCAATTTTATTGGCGCAGTCTACATCCCACCTAGGGACTCAAGGTTCTATACAAATGATGAAATCGATTTGTTCCACGCTGAAGTGTCTGAAACGTGTATCTCACATGATTATATCTTGCTGATGGGCGATTTTAACGCAAGAACGTACGACAAACCGGATTTTATCGAACCTGATGATTTCTTATCAGAATTAATTGATCCTGATGTATACTCGAACAATTATAATATCTCTTCTAAATTTGACGTTTCTAAATTATCTAGAAACCGTGTTTCACAGGACACCACAGTAAATAATGAGGGTTACCTACTCCTTGACATGTGTAAATCAAATAACTTGTTCATTCTTAATGGAAGGTGTGGTCCCGATCAAAATGTTGGTTCAATGACGTTTCGTGGTCAATCAGTAATTGATTATTCTATTGTCTCTTGTGATGCCGTACATTTTATCGACACATTCAGTGTCACTGAACTAGACCACCTTTATTCCGATGGTCATTGTTTAATAAGTACATCACTCACTCTTCATATTGCTTTGTTAAACAAATACAAACCCCATACCCATGCAAAGAAACATAGACCAAAGCTACCTGCAGAGAAAAAAATAATGTTTGTCCAAAACATAGATCGGGTCAAAGTACAAGATTTACATAGTCATATTTTGCAGTCAAAAGGTAATATTTTATCTGTAAACAGAGAAAATGTAAACAGAATTTGCTCCATGTTTTCCGCTATATTCGAAGAGTCTGCAGATTCTTGCATTCCCGTGAACATTAACTCTAGGCGGAAAAATAGTAAAAAGCCTTGGTTTGGCAAACAGTGTGGGCTAGCTCGAAAAAAGTATCATATCGCTAAAAAACGACACACTCAGTTACCTTCTCCAAGTACTAAACTAAACCTTCTGCAAGCCAGTAAAATATACAAGCGAAAAATAAATTTTTACATTGCAAAATACAACAAAACCGCCCAAAAGAAACTAAGAAACTTGAAATCTAAAAACCCAAAGGACTACTGGAAAATTTTAAATGAGATTGGAAAGAAACAAAAGAATAAAAATGAAATTGAACTTGACGCTCTTTATAACTTTTTTAAGGATCTAAACGAGCAAATCGACTCGAATAATGAACAAGTGTACGATGATTTAAATTTTTCAGAAAATGATAATGATGTCATTTTAAATTCATAAATTACTGACTCTGAAATTTTAAAATGTATAAATTCATTGAAGAACAATAAAGCTTGTTCCAACGATCACATAATTAACGAGTATATCAAAAGCACATCGGACATAATGTTACCTTTATATAACAGCTTCTTTAATCTCATTCTCGAGTCAGGCATTTTGCCCGATTCTTGGCTTGAAGGCATAATTAAACCTATTTATAAAAACAAAGGCGACCCCCTTCAGCCAGAAAATTATAGGCCAATAACTATACTGAGCTGTTTTGGGAAACTTTTTACGTCTGTTTTAAATATGAGGCTCCACAAATTTCTCGAACACCACAACATTCTAGATGAAAACCAGGCTGGTTTCAGGCCGGGATATTCAACCACTGACCACATTTTTGCCCTTCACGCGCTTATTGAAATACTCAAATCTACAAAGACAAAACTTTTCTGTTCATTTATTGATTTCAGCAAGGCGTTTGATTCTGTTTGGCGTGTTGGTTTATGAACAAAAATTCTTAAGCATAACATCAAAGGAAATTTCTTTCGCATAATTTACAACCTGTACCAGGAAATAAAATCGTGTGTGTCCTTTAATGGATCCGACTCTACCTTCTTCCAAAGCTATAGAGGGGTACGACAAGGTGAAAATCTGTCGCCTGTTCTTTTTGCACTGTTCTTGAATGATTTGGAAAGTTTTCTTACAGAGAATAACTGCAATGGTATAAATCTAAAAATGTCGGATGCTGACCTTAGCATTTATATCAAAATATTTATTTTGCTTTATGCTGACGACACTGTAATCTTTGGGACTGATGAGGTTAATTTTCAAAACAATTTGAACACATTCTTTGAGTACTCACAAATCTGGAAACTTGACATAAATTTCGATAAAAATAAAATTCTTGTCTTCGGAACACGTAATGACGATAAGTTTAACTTCAAACTTGGCGAAAACACCATTGCTATCTGTAATGACTTTAAATATTTAGGTGTTGTTTTCACGAAAACTAGAAGTTTTTATAAAGCTAGGAAACATAATGTTGATCAGGCTAGAAAGGCCCTGCATCTCTTGTATAAAAGGGCGCGAAATCTGAATCTTCCTCTCGATTTGCAGCTGCACCTTTTCGATCACACTATTTTACCTATTGCTTTATACTCATGCGAAGTCTGGGGATTTGAGAATATACAGCTCATTGAAAATCTACATAATGAGTTTCTAAGGCGAATAACAAACCTTAGGAAAAGCACGCCTTCTTATATGTTACATGCCGAACTAGGACGTAAACCAATTGAAATTAACGTAAAAACACGAATGATTGGCTTTTGGCTATCCATTGTAAATGGAAAAGAGACTAAACTGTCAAAGATATTATACCAAAAAATGCTACATGACTATAATTCAGGAATTTACGAACACAAATGGATACGGTGTATCAGAGACATCCTCATTTCTGTCGGTCGCTTAGATCTTTTTTAAAAAAAATTTGTCGATAATCCCAGATCTGTCAAGATGTCAATATCCCGAACGCTATTTGATTTACACATACAAGCGTGGGTTCAAAAACTTAATGACTCGTCAAAAGGTAAACTTTATTCTAGTTTCAAGCAAGATCTTACTTTTCAAAACTACTTATCGAAGCTTGGTCCAAAACACTATTTACCCATCATAAAGTTCAGAACAAGTAACCACAGATTGCCGGTCGAGACGGGTCGGTGGGAAAATATCCCGCTAGATGAAAGCAAATGTAAATTATGTACAAAAACAGATATAGGCGACGAGTTTCACTACCTTCTATGTTGCAAGTTCTTTGAGTCAGAACGAAAGCGTCTCCTGAAACTTTATTTTTACATAAGACCTAACATGATAAAATTTAAAGAGTTACTTTGCTCTGACAATATAGTGATACTTAAGAAGCTTTCAGAATTTGTCAAAAAGATTATGAGCACGTTTACATCTTGAATGCTTCATTTTGTTTGTTTGATTTGAGGTTTAACGTCCCCGTCAACACTGTAAAGGTCATTTTGGAGACGTTGCTTCCAATTTTATGGGACTTTTACCCGACATTGAGATGAAATGACATCTCAAGCCCTGTCGCCCAATGAAACCAATAGGGTTTATTAGCATGCATGGGCGGTCCGCCTTGCACCGCGGTTCCTGGAGGGGCTTGGACCCTCTAAACGGTTTACCAGTACTAGTGTGCGGGCCGGATTCAGCTCTGCGTGGAAGCATCATGCAGCCCATATATTTCATATATTTCTTCAAGCCCCTATGGGCGGGGGCCGTTGAATGCTTCATATGTATATACTATGTTATGTATAGCTTGTAAATATTTTTGTTGACATCTGTCTGTTTGTATATGCTCTTACGCCACCTCTGCGTTCAGTTCAGTTCAGTTCAGCAATCCGTGTGTGCTTGAAAAGAGAGGGTTTTCAGGGACTTACTTTATTTTACTTATTCCTGCATAAAAATACATGCACTGTGGGTATTGGAAGCCTCCGTGGTGCAGTGGTTACGCTACTCGCCTTGTAACTCAGGGGTCGCAGGATCGATCCCGGGCTTCTCCTGACTTTTGGATGAGTCTTTAAACCGAGGTCCCGTCTCTGTATGACATTAGCCGTTGGTGGGACGTAAAACTGAAACACTCACTCACTTACACTGTGGGTACTCTTAAGACCGCCCCAATCAGACAATTCTAAGTAGCATTCGCAATCTGTGTGCGTTTGAAAAGAGGTGGTTTACAGGGGTGTTGTAACGGCGTCTGGCTATTCTCTGTTATTCTATGTACAAATGTTCTCATTGTTGTTTAGATTCATTTATATCTGTTTTAACAAAATGTACATACCGATCTTCGGTCCGAAATAGCCGTAGCCGATGCAAACCATGTGCCAACTTTGTCGAGTATATCCTGTGTAAAACAGCCATGTCATCTCCCTTTGCATATATAACCATGACTATCTATTGTTTATTTTATCATCCATATTCTTTTTATGCTCACACTTTCGCATTTGAAACAGTATTTTCCATCAAATGTTTGTTTACTTTTTGCTCAGCTGTTCCAAGTCACTGCGCACTGAACATACCATAAAGACCGAACGTTCCGTATGCTTGGTAGCATGGTTAGGAATGTGACGTCATCCAGGCACAACGTCATCCAGCGCGAGCCTGGAGGGTATATAAGGAGCGTTTCGGTTGAAGTTCGTTGTTGCTGATTGTTGCGAGCAACCTGCTGTGGCTTTTGCCAAAACAAGTTGAGGCGCCTAGGTTGTGTTTTAGCTTCCTAGGCTGAAACACGCCTGGGTTCGCCTAGATTGGAAGTATGGTGTGGCTTAGACTGTCTAGGCCTGAGTCTGAATTATGTTTGCTTGTTTGTTGACCCAGCACTCCCATCTGGGCGAATGTTTTGCCTATCTAGGCGAAACATGCGTCCATCTGTGGGGAACATTTAGTTAGTTATTTATTTACTTTTAGGCGACGTTTGCACAGGTTATCAACACATCTATATAAATTAATTATAAATTAATGGTTTTTCATAGCAGTCATAATTTGAATACTCTCTTTGTTGATAATTTTGGCTAAGGTCGAGCTTTGCTCCGAGCTAGGCATAGTCCTTGTTACGCTGCGCCGAGGTAGGCGAAGCCCAGGTAGGCGAATATTTAAAACATAGACTGTTTGGGCTGTTGAGGGTAGTTCGCTTCTGAAAGCGTGGTGTAGCAACTCCTAGGCTGTCTATGAGCTAGTAATTTATTATCGTGCATTTCAAAGCAACATTCCTTTATGCCTAACTCGGAGGAATCTGCCTGGCTCGGATAAAGTAGAATCGACTTTGGGCGGTTAGTTCCCCTTATTAAGAATGTTTTACCTAGCTAGGCTGAATGAGTCCTTGCCAGGATGGGTGGAAGGTACTTCATTAACGATCTACGTAGTTGCTGTTTGTGGTGTTTGTCAAAGCATGTTGTAGCGACTGGTAGAGTGTTATGAATAAGTAACTCCGATTTCTATACGTTTTAAGGGAATTGTACTTGCACCTATCTGGGGTGAGTTCCGCCTGGCTGGGAAAGGACGTTCTATCAGTATCAAGTAGGGACTTAATATTGCGCGTTGTTAGTGTCCATTTTTCTGACTGTTAAAGGAGATTCCTCTTTGGTATGCCCTGAGTAATTCAATCACACAAGGTTTGGATTTGCACCTTGTAAGCATTGTTTAGTAACTTAAATTGTTAAGATAATGGCTGTGTTAAAACACAAATTATCTTGTTTGTTGGAAATTTTATTCAAAGTATATTTTCGCCTAGCTGGGTGAATTTCGCATATTTATGCGTGATTTGCGCCTACCTAGGCGTGACATTTCACCTATCTAGGTGAGGTTTGCGCCTATCTAGGTGTGGTTTAGATGGAGCCGATGCAGTGTTGGTACCTTGTCAAATGTTGTTAGTAGTAACGTGTGAATCTAGATGTTGCATGATCACACGTGAACGACAAGTATGATCTGGTAAAGGTTGTTAGTGTCTTCCACTTATATAGGAAAGCTTCCACCTAGCTAGGCGTGGCCATTATAATTAAATTGCAGTGGGACTAAATTTGCACCTTGTAGAATACCTCTTAATTGATTTTTAATTGTTAACACAAGGTCAGCTGTAAAGAATTTCTTCTTAGATGACAAACTTATTATTCTCTAAGAGACTGCGTTGTATAACGGCAACGGTAAGGGAAAGATTCATTAGTCAATCATAGGAGAATGGGTTATACAACTATTTGCAATCACATACGTAAAGCCTATCATTGTTCTGGCTGACTGTATCTAATAATATCACCAACTATCAGCTATGTTTTTTTATAAACACTTTATGAAGGAATATAGATCCAATACTTGCTCTGTAACCTTAACAACCTGAAGTCGATTGGTACACCTAGATAGGGACACCTCCTTCGTGGGCGCTGATTGTAAACAATACCAACCCAGTTTGTTACAGTGTTGTGGGCTTTACAGACGTGCTTGTAATTAACACATTGGTTGTAATTGACTCGGATTTGGCTGTACTATAATAAGGGCGAAATGTTTGGTGTGTCCGTTTAGGGGCGCCCATTTAGGTGAAATTGTTGGTGCGCCCATTTAGGTGAAATGGTTATTGCGCCCATTTAGGTGAATTGTTTAATGTACCTATTTGGGTGGAATCCAATCTCTTGAATTGGTGTGACTCTCAACGTTCAATGAATTGGTGCAATGTCATGTGCAATGATAGTATGTTATTATACGCATATCTTAAAGAAAACCTTTCTAGGTTAATGTCAGCATTTTAGGCCTTAGTAGCTGTATGCTCTTAAAATAGGTGTTATAATGTGCGACTGCAGTAATTTGTTTTTGTTGTTCTGTTCACCTATGCCTTAGCCTATTAAGATAGTTTACTATAGACTGCACACACTATTGTCAGGGGTAACAAAATAAATTTAAGAAACTGGACCAATGGCTGGCTGTGTATTCTCTTCCCGGTAGTTTAGTGTACGACCCAGGTCGAACCCACATACATGTTATTGTAAGAGCACCATCACATCCTGACCATATCAACAGCTGTACCGCTTGACCAGGTGGTGTTCCGTTACAATTTGGTGTCGCAGAAGTGGGGTGCTAATAAAGGATTGTTGTATTAGAAAATGTCACAGGAACTGAAATTAACATCGTCATATATGTTTGGATAAGTTTCATTGTTAGCTACAGGGAAAGCTGGCTTATGGTTGACTCGCTGGTACGCTTGTATGATTGTTTGAGCCTTTGGTCCTCTGTAGTTGGCAACCTTGAAAATAATTTGCTGAAATCCTGGTGTTTGGACTATACTACTTGGGAAGTGAATGCTACTGATTGTAATAATAACACAATCTTAATAAGGCAAACAGTTTATTTAAATCAAATGATGAGACACACATCAACACGCCCTCTACCCTACAACAAAATACAAATAACGAGATGTATGATGAGAACAGAGCTTGCTGATATTTTACCGCAGTTCGAGAATACCAGTGAGATTTATGGTTGCCAGTACAGAGAAATATCTCTGTAACTGAGAAGTTGTTTGACGGGTGATACCCGCTCTCTTGTAAGTGAGCTTGGCTATGATCATAGACGTGATTAAAATACTCTTGTTGAGAAGCTTGCACACAGATTATGTTCAGTGAACAAGTCTGTTTACAAGACGCTGAGTGGGTCGCGAGCTCGAAGCAAGGGTGACCATCCCAGAGCTGGCGCAAGCTACAAAGAAATTGGTACGACTAAGAAAGAACTTTTAGCTGTGTTATAGCAGTGAAACAACATTATTTGATGGATTAACAGTTCCAAGTACAACCGATCAATAGCATGGGATTAAAACATTATTAGATGAGACCTTAAAAGCATGCACCTTTAATGTAGTGCACCATGCGGGTCGAGTGCACAACAATGCTATATTGATGCCATGTAGACCGTGTCATATGGATAAATGAATATACTGTGATCGTTGTGAAAGAAGATATTCTCCGGAGAAGATAGCTGACTTAAATAAATGCAGGGAAAATTAGTGCTGTGTAGAGAGTCGCCTTGGTAGAAGGCAATATCAGGGTTGAAAAAGTTGTTGGAAGAAGACAATATCGGGAAAGACGAAGAAGTCACCCTGCCCTGCATGTGGAGTGTTCTTCATGATGTTGCTTGCCCTAATGATGGGGGTGACCATGTTGCTACTCTATTTAGTGATGGTACCATCCAGAAACACAAAGTGTTTCTTTTGTTGAACAGGACAAGGATCCTGAGTTTAATGGGCCCAGTATTGCTGACGACGATTTCCGTGGTAGTGAGGCGCACACTTCCATTAGTTTAGGACCTGGAGCAGCAGAGGTGCTCTCTTCGGAGATGTTACATGGAATGTCCCAGTTCGGGGTTCCTCACTTCACGCATGCAACGCTTAATTCTGTATGCGATGGGGTGGATGCAGAAGCTCACTAAATTCTCAAAAGTCGTCATGCATATTATTGTATATTATTATTATTATATGGAAGACTGGTTGAATCATTTTGAAGATGGGACACGGTTTGGGAGTTTGTTTGTGACTGGGGATTATCCCGTGAGTTGAATGTTGCTCATGCTGGCGTGACAATAACAGATGAGGCTCGTTATGACACTGCAGGGTCATTACGAGACTATGATTGGTACAAGCGCCTAAAACTCCGTCAGTCTTCAATCTGATCGGGAATGTAAAAACAGCATATGTCGATTATGTTTAAGTGTTAGTCAGCAAACTTGTGGATCTGGCCAATCCACTTCTTCCTGTGGTAAGACATAGGAACATTATGGTATTACACAGGAATATATTAGTTCAAAACAAGAAGATGGTGATGTTTTGAGAAATGTATTACAATGGAAAAGAGATGCTATATACCTCTTTAGTCTACGTTGGCACCTGTCTGCTTACTTAAAATAAAAATTGAACGCAAGGATAGCCTATTGGCATGAAAAAAAAAATATGAGGATTAACATATGAGAAACGATCACAGATGTTGGAAATGATGCTGAAAAGCTGTTCTTCGATAAGAAGTCTTTCACCAGTCATATGAAAATATTCCTGGTGGACACTAAGGCAGACGTAAAACTTATATAATAAAATCAGAAAGAGGTTTAAATGCTGGTGCAATATGCAAATAGATGTATCGTATTGGTGTAGAATGTGCTTAACTTGTGGGTCCAGAAAAGTGTCCCACAGGAATGCAAATGCACCTTTTTGCTGGAATACAATGTTGGATATCCAATGGACGCATTGGATACACGTGATCCAGTCATAAAATGAATATATATCTTATGGTTGTTTCCTGCTATTTCATGAAATTGGTTGATGCAATACCTTTGATGACAATAGAGGCAAATTGTGTTGCTTCGAAATAAGTGAAACGATTTATAACTATATTTGGTGTGCTACTGCAATGGCATACTGACTGAGGGTAGAATTTCGAGTCCAAAGTTTTCCAGGAGGTACGCAATTTTCTGGGTATGGACAAGACCAGAATTATTGTAGGACCTCAATTTGATAGCATGGGTGAGCTCTATACAAAACATGATCTCATCATATACCTCTGACACTCAAAAGTGCTCGAATGAACATACATTACTACTGATGCTAGCATAAAAGTAATCTATTCACGAAACCTCAGCGATGAACCATGGATTGTTCATCATGGCAAACTAAAGCCTAATTTTGGGGCCGAGTGATTTAATAATAAGACAACAAAAACACAAACATATATAAATGTAATTAGTGAAAAACAGTCATTTTCTTATATATACAAGCAGAATTTAATATACCGTATTGATAGTGTAAGACCATCAACTATAACATTAACCTGTGCCAACAAGCTGATTGTCTTTATCAATATTCAAGCAATTACTTCTTACCAAAACGACATAGAAAAACCAAATAAAAATAGACAAAGAAATGAAACACTTCACATACACAGCATGTGTGTCTGTGATTGTCAGTCCACATTTAGTGGAGCTTGTATCTGAAGACATGCGTTTTAAAGATCACAAACTTTATTACAAAGCTAACTGAGAGCTACGTAAGATGTTCTAAATGCATTCCATTCTATGCATAATCATTTGTTTTTGACTATATTTGTGTTCATATCCTTACTGTTTGACTGAGATAGTGATGTCGCTGTATTTATGACCTGTTTGCACTGAATGTTGTTTGCACACACTGCAAGTTGTACTTAAAACCAGTTTGTGCTGAATGTTGTTGCACACACTGCAAGCTGTATTTATAACCAGTTTGTGCTGAATGCTGTTTATGCACACGACAGGTTGGACTGATAGCCCGTTTGCACTGAATTTTGTTTGCATACAATGCAAGTTGTATTTATAATCAGTTTGTGTTGAATGGTGTGCAAAAGTTTGTGCTGAATGTTGTTGCACACACTGCATGTTGCTGAAGCTGACCACTGCCTGTGCTTGTACCCTCGGTTGTCTCGGCTGACGATAACATGCAGAAGAAACATCCGAGTTGCTGAAGGTGAATGCTTCATCTTGTCTAACCTGAAAAAGAAGGCATATATTTAAATTATACTTACGTACCCAAGCATAGAAAATAGAATATAGAAAAATAAAGCAACAACATCATAATTTTAACAATCGATAATTTTACTTTTGCTGCGGCCTGATGCAAGGCTGGAGACGGCTGTGATCAGACTGTTGTTCTGGCTTACATATTTGTTGTTAGTATTTAGTGCTGTCATGACCACGAATGTGGGAATAGTTGTTCACCTGACTGTCGATGGTAATGTGTTTGCTGATGTACACCATGTCAATGGTGGCAAGAGAAATTAACCACTTCTTGAGAATTTTCCCACCTTCTCTTGCATGCTGTATGTCAAGTTTATACGCTGTTCATGCTTCTCGGCGCGCAAATGTCAACTTGTCGTATCGCCTATGCGTGGGTGTGTGCCTTCATTCCACCTACTGTACTATCGCTGGCTTGAGATGGATGTAAAATTGGACTGTGACTTTTCATGCTTTCGCTTTTGTTATGACAGAGAGTTTTGCATCTGAATTTTAAATGTTCGAGGAGAAAGATTTGAGACTAGAATGCTTACATCAACGAGAGGACCCTGAGTCAGTGATGGCTAAGTTATTGCACAGAAATATCTGGTTCCGCAATGAAACAGCATCATCTTAGACAGGGAAGCTCCTCATTATAAAATTATGAACTATTTCAAGTATTGTGGCAATTTCAACCAGACGATGTTGCCAAGAATGAGAAAGTACCACGTGGAACTTCTGAAAGAACGTGAATATTTCAGAATAAAGGGTCTCCAGTAGCTAGTTAGAAGACGCATGAAACACTTTGCTGTTGTATGGGACAGACTATGGTTGTTAGTCTGCATCACTGTATGTTGCCAGTTCATATGCATATATGAACTGAATGATGCTGGTTCATATTGGCATATGAACCGTTGGAAGATGGTATACCCGTTAAGATGGCAGAGAATGGAGTCAACTATACAAGGTTAAAGAAATCGCGTTTAAGTTAAGTTTTTTTAATCAAATGAAATTGAATTATAATTAAGTATAATTCGCGTTTAAATATGTACACTTTAAATTGAAGCAAATGGACTAAAATGGAGGAAATTCTGAAGAAAATAAACATAAACCCTCATTACTATTTATAGAGAGACATTATAATACCGCGAAACCAACTGAAAGAAGACCATGGAAGTAGGAATTAGAAATTTAAGCATAGTTAGTATATTTTCGTGAAATTATATAGAACCATAGTCATCTGTCTGTGGAGTTAACATTACTTAAAATGAGAGATCTGGTTACCAAATTTTATCATAATGATAATTTATAAATACTTGTCAATTGCAGTACATTCTTTTCGTCAAAATTTTCGAAGTTGACATGATTTGTTTGAAGAGTCTTGAGGTATTCTTCACATATCATGATAATCTTCCAAGAATGTTTTCTCTACAGACTTGTGCAAGCTATTGTTAGATAATTTAATCAACTGGTTGTAACTTTAACAATTATCTTTTCTCCAGAATATTTCTGTGCAAGAATTTTATCATGCAATGAAGTTCTTGAACGGAGACCGTTTTGGGAAAGCTATATTAAAAATAAAACAAAAGTAAAGGGGTTTGCGTGGAAACAGTTGTAAAATGTCCCCATGACTTCAGGAATATCCTGACTGCATTTAGCATTTGATGAATTTGGCTAATGTTAATAGTTTTTAATCTTAAATGGTTGTAAAAACATGTAATACCTTTTCGCATGCTTACAACAGTTTGGAAATGTCTGCTTTGAGACACAAGTACTTCTGTAGGGGATTCGCTAACCTTAATCTTGAGTGACTGCTCAAATGTCATTCAGGTTCTGGTTCGTGAGTCTGAAGGAAGTAGTTGAGTTTCTGGCTTTATGTTCATGGTGTTTTCATGGCCGCATGGCATTTTATGAGACTGCAAGACCTGTACTGTATGATTGTATGCAAGTCTGTATGTTGGAATTATTTTGTTGAGATTCAAGATCATATGTTTGACATGCTGCTTTACTTTACTTGACCGCTACTTGACATGAACAGAATAGATTTTTGGCGCCCATATAGCGATTCATGAATTTTGTATACTTCAGACAGCCTCATCTTTGTCTGGATTGCAATCTGCTTTTTAACCTTTGAAAGCATTTGACATATACAGAGATCTGTATACTATATGTCTTTCCGAGTGGTGCATGCATAAAACGAGTTAATGCTTTTCAGTGAGTTATTTAAGATGTTTATTGGATTTATCGGTCAGACTGCCTTACAGATTTACTAACCTTGGATTCACTTTTAATCCATTTAAGTTAATTCCAAGGCTTGGTAAATCTTGCATTAAATTGTTAGCTTCTTAGTTTTGTCATGTATGTATGTAATTTGAAAATTGTGTTAACGGTCATAGAACGCAACTTCGAGTGAGATCCTTGTATTATTAAGTCTCTTGCTTTAGTTTACATAATAAACACTTTTAGAGTTTCTAAGAAATATAATCATAAAATCAAATTATCATTATTTCATGTGCACTGCGGACTAAATGTTGAAATATCTTAATGCTAACTTATACATAAGTTAGAAGTATTTGGAGGCCGGACACATGACTAAATGGATGTTTTTCAAAGTGTGTTGATGCCTAGTATGCATGTTCAGCAGGCAATAACAGTCATTGTCTGATGTAGATGAGTACTAGCATTTTGTAATGCAAATGTGTCCTTTAACTAGCGATGTAAAACTCATTGGCTATTAAGGTATACCACGAATTCAAGACATTGCCCGATGTTAGAGACTTATGTGTATGTATTTTCTTTCTCTTACAAATATGAGGTGTGATCCGTATCACTCTTTGTTTTGATATTGGATTGAAAGAGTTGGCTTTTGTTTGGTTCATATATAGCACTTACATGACTACAATAGCTTTTATTTGATACGAGATGTTGTGGTATTGCACTTACTGCATAGACAAAATAGTATCTTGAGATTTCATATGCAGCTAATCTTCCATATCTTTCTATCCATTTGCTTTAAAAGAGGGATAAAAAGGTGTATGTATGAAAGTGTTATTGCTATGTCCATGTAAATTTGTATTTTCCTGTCAGTGTTATCTAAATAATTAGCTGTTTTCGACTGTGTGTTAATCAGCAGTTTAGTGTTCATTTAAGGCAATGTTTACCATAATTTAAGCTTAAATTGTTCTTACACGATTACCTGCCTCGATTTTGAATGAGCCTAAGAGGTCCACTTTTGAGATCATTCGTCATCCAGGTAGGTGAATCCGACTTCGTAACCGGACACAAGCAAGTTGCTTGTAATGGTTACAATTCGGAAGGGTAACCTTCAGAAGAAAAATTGAAATAGAAATTTAAATGATATGGTGAACTTAAATATAGGATTATTCAACGAATGTGGGTGAACTTGTGTGTGAATTGATTCATAAGTTAAGTGTCAACAATATGGATAACTTTATAGACAAAATTAAGTAGTGTTAGTATTTATTTGTGTAAAATTAATATTGTCAGATGAATAACGATAATAGCCAATTGCCTCCTCCATTACTACTTTCCAAGCTGTATACTTACATAACATTCCACATGGGGTCCATGCCTTTTCAAGGTAGGGGGCTGTTGTAACGGCGTCTGGCTATTCTCTGTTATTCTATGTACAAATGTTCTCATTGTTGTTTAGATTCATTTATATCTGTTTTAACAAAATGTACATACCGATCTTCGGTCCGAAATAGCCGTAGCCGATGCAAACCATGTGCCAACTTTGTCGAGTATATCCTGTGTAAAACAGCCATGTCATCTCCCTTTGCATATATAACCATGACTATCTATTGTTTATTTTATCATCCATATTCTTTTTATGCTCACACTTTCGCATTTGAAACAGTATTTTCCATCAAATGTTTGTTTACTTTTTGCTCAGCTGTTCCAAGTCACTGCGCACTGAACATACCATAAAGACCGAACGTTCCGTATGCTTGGTAGCATGGTTAGGAATGTGACGTCATCCAGGCACAACGTCATCCAGCGCGAGCCTGGAGGGTATATAAGGAGCGTTTCGGTTGAAGTTCGTTGTTGCTGATTGTTGCGAGCAACCTGCTGTGGCTTTTGCCAAAACAAGTTGAGGCGCCTAGGTTGTGTTTTAGCTTCCTAGGCTGAAACACGCCTGGGTTCGCCTAGATTGGAAGTATGGTGTGGCTTAGACTGTCTAGGCCTGAGTCTGAATTATGTTTGCTTGTTTGTTGACCCAGCACTCCCATCTGGGCGAATGTTTTGCCTATCTAGGCGAAACATGCGTCCATCTGTGGGGAACATTTAGTTAGTTATTTATTTACTTTTAGGCGACGTTTGCACAGGTTATCAACACATCTATATAAATTAATTATAAATTAATGGTTTTTCATAGCAGTCATAATTTGAATACTCTCTTTGTTGATAATTTTGGCTAAGGTCGAGCTTTGCTCCGAGCTAGGCATAGTCCTTGTTACGCTGCGCCGAGGTAGGCGAAGCCCAGGTAGGCGAATATTTAAAACATAGACTGTTTGGGCTGTTGAGGGTAGTTCGCTTCTGAAAGCGTGGTGTAGCAACTCCTAGGCTGTCTATGAGCTAGTAATTTATTATCGTGCATTTCAAAGCAACATTCCTTTATGCCTAACTCGGAGGAATCTGCCTGGCTCGGATAAAGTAGAATCGACTTTGGGCGGTTAGTTCCCCTTATTAAGAATGTTTTACCTAGCTAGGCTGAATGAGTCCTTGCCAGGATGGGTGGAAGGTACTTCATTAACGATCTACGTAGTTGCTGTTTGTGGTGTTTGTCAAAGCATGTTGTAGCGACTGGTAGAGTGTTATGAATAAGTAACTCCGATTTCTATACGTTTTAAGGGAATTGTACTTGCACCTATCTGGGGTGAGTTCCGCCTGGCTGGGAAAGGACGTTCTATCAGTATCAAGTAGGGACTTAATATTGCGCGTTGTTAGTGTCCATTTTTCTGACTGTTAAAGGAGATTCCTCTTTGGTATGCCCTGAGTAATTCAATCACACAAGGTTTGGATTTGCACCTTGTAAGCATTGTTTAGTAACTTAAATTGTTAAGATAATGGCTGTGTTAAAACACAAATTATCTTGTTTGTTGGAAATTTTATTCAAAGTATATTTTCGCCTAGCTGGGTGAATTTCGCATATTTAGGCGTGATTTGCGCCTACCTAGGCGTGACATTTCACCTATCTAGGTGAGGTTTGCGCCTATCTAGGTGTGGTTTAGATGGAGCCGATGCAGTGTTGGTATCTTGTCAAATGTTGTTAGTAGTAACGTGTGAATCTAGATGTTGCATGATCACACGTGAACGACAAGTATGATCTGGTAAAGGTTGTTAGTGTCTTCCACTTATATAGGAAAGCTTCCACCTAGCTAGGCGTGGCCATTATAATTAAATTGCAGTGGGACTAAATTTGCACCTTGTAGAATACCTCTTAATTGATTTTTAATTGTTAACACAAGGTCAGCTGTAAAGAATTTCTTCTTAGATGACAAACTTATTATTCTCTAAGAGACTGCGTTGTATAACGGCAACGGTAAGGGAAAGATTCATTAGTCAATCATAGGAGAATGGGTTATACAACTATTTGCAATCACATACGTAAAGCCTATCATTGTTCTGGCTGACTGTATCTAATAATATCACCAACTATCAGCTATGTTTTTTTTATAAACACTTTATGAAGGAATATAGATCCAATACTTGCTCTGTAACCTTAACAACCTGAAGTCGATTGGTACACCTAGATAGGGACACCTCCTTCGTGGGCGCTGATTGTAAACAATACCAACCCAGTTTGTTACAGTGTTGTGGGCTTTACAGACGTGCTTGTAATTAACACATTGGTTGTAATTGACTCGGATTTGGCTGTACTATAATAAGGGCGAAATGTTTGGTGTGTCCATTTAGGGGCGCCCATTTAGGTGAAATTGTTGGTGCGCCCATTTAGGTGAAATGGTTATTGCGCCCATTTAGGTGAATTGTTTAATGTACCTATTTGGGTGGAATCCAATCTCTTGAATTGGTGTGACTCTCAACGTTCAATGAATTGGTGCAATGTCATGTGCAATGATAGTATGTTATTATACGCATATCTTAAAGAAAACCTTTCTAGGTTAATGTCAGCATTTTAGGCCTTAGTAGCTGTATGCTCTTAAAATAGGTGTTATAATGTGCGACTGCAGTAATTTGTTTTTGTTGTTCTGTTCACCTATGCCTTAGCCTATTAAGATAGTTTACTATAGACTGCACACACTATTGTCAGGGGTAACAAAATAAATTTAAGAAACTGGACCAATGGCTGGCTGTGTATTCTCTTCCCGGTAGTTTAGTGTACGACCCAGGTCGAACCCACATACATGTTATTGTAAGAGCACCATCACATCCTGACCATATCAACAGCTGTACCGCTTGACCAGGTGGTGTTCCGTTACAGTATACTTTACTTTTCTTATTCCTGTGTAAATACATAGAATGTAGTTACTCTTTATTCCTGCTTAAATACATAGACTGTGGGTACTCTTTATTCCTGCTTAAATACATAGACTGTAGTTACTCTTTATTCCTGCTTAAATACATATACAGTGGGTACTCTTTATGACCGCCTCAATTATACGATCCTATGGAGTACCTGCAATCTGTGTGTGTCAGAAAAGGGGGGTTTACAGGGTGATATTTTGTTATTATTATTATTCTTGCATAAAATACATAGACTGTGGGTATTCTTTAAGACGGAACCCATATGACGATTCTTAGGAGCACCCGCAATCTGGGTGTACTTGAAAAGAGGGATTTACAGGGATATACTTTATTGTTTTATTCCTGCATAAAATACAAAGATCGTCTAGATACACTTAAAGACTGCCCAAATTAGATGATTTTATGGTCCACCCGCAATCTGTGTATGCTTGAAAGGGCTATACTATTTTTCTTATTCCTGCTTAAATACATAGGCTGTGGTTTCAATTTAAGACCGCCTCAGACGATTCAAAGAAGAAAAAAATACATAGTCTGTGGATACTCATTAAAACCGCCTCAATAAGACGATTCTAAGGAGCACCCGCAATCTGTGGGTGCTTGAAAAGTTGGGATTTACAGTGGTATACTTTATTTTTCTTATTCCTGCTAAAATAATAGATTCTGTGTACTCTTTCAGATCGTCCCAATTAGACGAATCTTAGGAGCATCTACAGCCTGTGTATGTGCTGGAAAGAGAGGGTTTTCAGGTTTTCAGGCACATACTCATTTTTTCTTATTCCTGCTTAAATACATAGACTGTTGATACTTTTTGCGACTGTCCAAATTAAACAAATGCAAGGAGCACTCACAATCTGTGTATGCTTGAAAAGAGTGGGTTTACAGGAGTATACTTTATATTTCTTATTTCTGGTCATATATCTAGACCCTTGGTACTCTTGAAGACCGCCCCAATTTGACGATACTTAGGAGCACTCACAATCTGTGTGTTCTTGAAAAGAGTGTGTGTACAGGGCAATACTTTATTTTTCTTATTCCTGCTTAAATTCATAAACTATGGGTACTCTTTAAGACTCCTCAAATAGACTGTGGGTACTCTTTAAGACCGCCCCAATTAGACGGCCTGTGTGTGCTTGAAATAATGGATTTACAGGTTGAAACCCAAAATTTCTTATTCCTACATAAAATACATATTCTGTTGGGACGGCTTAAGACCGCCTCAATTACACGATTCTAAGGAGCACCCGCAATATGTGTGTGTTTTAAATTCAAGTCCCAGTGATCCTTAGTAGTGTTGACAGGGACTAAACCTTATTTCAAACAAAACCAATTACTTATAGTTACTTGTAGTACAAGTGCTGTATCTGAAAAGAATAAGTGTCATCCCTAAATCCGTACTCTGCCCTTGTATACTATAGCATTTTAAAATTCCTTATTTAGGACAACTGCCTCATAATAGTTGTTTCTCCAACCAGGAATTATGAACTTGTTTGATCTTGGACTTAGTTTGATACAGTTTAGATCCTGTTTCAAAAGGAGAACTGACTCTGGGGGCTTTCAGCCCTTTGAATCTGTTTTTTCCTTACATGTAAATAAAACCAATGTTCGAGGAGATGACGATTTAATTGGTCTATTTAATATAAATAGTTCAACAACAACGGCAGTTTACCGGATTGTCCATTCTTCATTCTAACCTAGTTTATGCCCCGCCATTCGTCTGTCCGTTCATCCGCCCGTCCGAAACCTAAGCGCAGTCTATAACTTTCTTATTTCTGGATGGGTTTTGAAATTTCTTTGCAGAAATATTAACAATCATGAGTTATGATGTGTCGCGTGAAAAAGCCAGTTCCGAACCTCCAAGGACAAGGTAAAAAAGGGGTCCGAAACTTAAAGACGGTCAATTACGTTCTTATTTCTGGATGGATTTTAAAATATTTTGCAGTAATGTTGACCATCATAAGACAATGTGTCGTGCGCAAAACCCGTATCCGTACCTCCAAGGTCAAGGTCGTACTTAAAAGTCAAAGTTAAAAAAAAACAAATGTCCAAAACTTAAAAACGGTCGATATCTTTCTTAGTTCGGAATGTTTTTTGAAATTATTTGGCAGAAATGTTAGCCATCATGAGACGGTCTGGCTCACACAAAACCCAGGTCCTTATCTCCAAGTCAATGTGTCATACGCAAGACCCGGTTGGTACATCGAAGTTCAAGGTCATACTCACAGGTCAACAGGTAAAGAAAGGTGTTTTTTTTTCCTTGTGTCCGCTCAATATCTTTGTTGTTCATGGATGGATTTTTCAGGCGGGGGCATCCGTGTCCTATGGACTCATTTCTATTATATGTGTGTAATAAAGACAGATCCAGTAACTTATTAATTGTCAAGTATATACAGTAAAACCTGTCTAAGTGACCACCTCTATTAAGCAAGCAACCTGTCTTAAGCAAGCAGGCTTTCAGTTCCCGAAAAAGGAAAATGTATTAAAATTCACCGGTTTTAAGCAAGCACCTGTCTTAAGCAAGCAGCGGAAGGGAGAGAATAACAGTAATAAAGATTTCATGACTAGTCTTTACGAAAGAATGTTGCCGACCCCGGTAGGTATCGAACCCGTGTCCTCCTGATCACCTATCAGATGCGCATCCGACTGAGCTACCGAGGCCGGCAATTTTCGAGTTAAGAATCGAATAAAGAGCTAGGCTGTTTTTCGAGCTCTGCATTGAAATAGCTAAAAAAATTAAATGCAAAGCAAGGCTGATTGCAGAGTTCTGCATTCAAATTTCGATTTTAAAGTTGGATACAGGGCTAAGCCGATTTAAGAGCTCTGCGTTCATATGGCAATTTCAAAGTTGGATGCAGACCTAAGCCGACTGCAGAGCTCTGCAATAAACTGTCGAATTGAAAGTTGTTTACAGAGCTATGTCAAACTATGTTGATTGAAGAGCTCTGCATTGATATGGGGACTTCACAATTGGATGTCGACCTAAGCTCTGCACTAAACTGGCGCATCGGAAATTGTATGCAGAGCTATTGCGATTGCAGAGCTCTGCATTGAAATGACAAACTCATACTTGATTGCACAGCTCTGCATTAGACTGGCAAATTTCAAAATGTATGCAGAGCTATATCGAGCGCAGAGCTGTGCATAGAGGTGCTGATTTCAAAGTTGGATGCAGACAAAAGTCGAAACTGGCGAATTTAAAGTTGTATGCAGAGCTACGTCGAGCTATGTTGAGCGCAGAGCTGTGCATTGACGTGCTGATTTCATAGTTTATGGAGACCTAAGGTAATTGCAGAGCTCTGCACTAAACTAGCGAATTGAAAGTTGTATGCAGAGCTACGTCGAGCTATGTCGAGCTCTCCGTAAGACCGGCACATTGCAAGTTGTATGCAGAGCTACGTCGAGCTATGTCGAGCTCTGCATAAGACTAGCGAAATGAAAGTTGTTTGCAGAGCTATGTCGAGCTAGGTCGAGTTCTGCAATTTGCTAGGTCGAGCTCTGCTATGTCGAGCTCTGCATAAGACTGGCACATTGAAAGTTGTATGCAGAGCTACGTCGAGCTATGTCGAGCTCTGCATAAGACTGGCGAATTGAAAGTTGCATGCAGAGCTATGTCGAGCTCTGCAATTGGCTAGGTGGAGCTCTGCTATGTCGAGCTCTGCATAAGACTGGCACATTGAAAGTTGTATACAGGGCTACGTCGATCTATGTCGAGCTCTGCATAAGACTGGCACATTGAAAGTTGTATGCAGAGCTACGTCGAGCTATGTCGAGCTCTGCATAAGACTGGCGAATTGAAAGTTGTTTGCAGAGCTATATGTATTTCGAGCTAGGTCGAGCTCTGCAATTCGCTAGGTCCAGCTCTGCTATGTCGAGCTCTGCATAAGACTGGCACAATGAAACTAGAATGCAGAGCTACTTCGATCTATATCGAGCTCTCCGTAAGACTGGCACATTGAAAGTTGTATGCAGAGCTACGTCGTGCTATGTCGAGCTCTGCATACGACTCGCGAATCGAAAATTGTATGCAGAACTACGTCGAGCTATGTCGAGCGCAGAACTGTGCATTGATGTGCGGATTTCTACGATTATGTAGACCTAATGCGATTGCAGAGCTCTGCACTTAACTGACATATTGAAAGTTGTATGCCGAGCTACGTCGAGCTAAGTCGAGCTCTGAATAAGACTGGCACATTGAAAGTAGTATGCAGAGCTACGTCGAGCTATGTCGAGTTCTGCATAAGACTGGCGAATTGAAAGTTGTTTGCAGAGCTATGTCGAGCTAGGTCGAGCTCTGCATAATACTGGCACATTGAAAGTTTTATGCAGAGCTACGTCGAGCTATGTCGAGCGCAGAGCTGTGCATTGATGTGCTGATTTCAAAGATTATGCAGACCTTAGGTGATTGCAGAGCTCTGCACTTAACTGGCACATTGAAAGTTGTATGCAGAGCTATGTCGAGCTATGTCGAGCGCAGAGCTGTGCATTGATGTGCTGATTTCAAAGATTATGCAGACCTAAGGTGATTGCAGAGCTCTGCACTTAACTTGCACATTGAAAGTTGTATGCAGAGCTACGTCGAGCTATGTCGAGTTCTGCATAAGTCTGGCACATTGAAAATAGTATGCACGGCTATGTCGAGCTATGTCGAGCTCTGCATAAGACTGGCACTTTGAAAAGTTTTTGCAGAGCTGTGTCGAGCTAGGTCGAGCTCTGCATAAGATCTGGCACATTGTAAATAGTATGCAGAGCTATGTCGAGCTATGTCGAGGTCTGCATAAGACTGACACTTTGAAAGTTTTATGCAGAGCTGTGTCGAGCTAGGTCGAGCTCTGCAATTCGCTAGGTCGAGCTCTGCTATGTCGAGCTTTGCGATAACCTTGCACATTGAAAGTTGTATGCAGAGCAACATCGAGCTATGTCGAGCTCTGCATAAGTCTGGCACATTGAAAATAGTATGCAGAGCTATGTCGAGCTATGTCGAGCTCTGCATAAGACTGGTACTTTGAAAGTTTTATGCAGAGCTGTGTCGAGCTAGGTCGAGCTCTGCATAAGATCTGGCACATTGAAAATATTATGCAGAGCTATGTCGAGCTATGTCGAGCTCTGCATAAGACTGGCACTTTGAAAGTTTTATGCAGAGCTGTGTCGAGCTAGGTCGAGCTCTGCAATTCGCTAGGTCGAGCTCTGCTATATCGAGCTCTGCGATAACCTTGCGCATTGAAAGTTGTATGCAGAGCAACGTCGAGCTATGTCGAGCTCTGCATAAGACTCGCGAATTGAAAATTATATGCAGCGCTACGTGGAGCTATGTCGAGCGCAGAGCTGTACATTGATGTGCTGATTTCTATGATTATGCAGACCTAACCGAAGTTATATGCAGAGCTACGCCGAGCTATGTCGAGCTCTGCATAAGACTGGCGAATTGAAAGTTGTTTGCAGAACTATGTCGAGCTAGGTCGAGCTCTGCAATTCACTTGATCGAGCTCTGCTATGTCGAGCTCTGCATAAGACTGGCACATTGAAAGTTGTATGCAGAGCTACGTCGAACTATGTCGAGCTCTGCATAAGACTGGCGAATTGAAAGTTGTTTGCAGAGCTATGTCGAGCTAGGTCGAACTCTGCAATTCGCTAGGTCGAGCTCTTCTATGTCGAGCTCTGCATAAGACTGGCACATTGAAAGTTGTATGCAGAGCTACATCGAGCTACATCGAGCTATGTCGAGCTCTGCATAAGACTGGCGAATTGGAGGTTGTATGCAGAGCTATGTCGAGCTAGGTCGAGCTCTGCAATTGACTAGGTCGAGCTCTGCTATGTCGAGCTCTGCATTAGACTGGCACATTGAAAGTTGAATGCAGAGCTACGTCGATCTATGTAGAGCTCTGCCGAAGAATGGCACATTGAAAGTTGTATGCAGAGCTACGTCGAGCTATGTCGAGCTCTGTATTTGACTGCCGAATTGAAAGTTTATGCAGAGTTACGTCGAGCTATGTCGAGCGCAGAGCTGTGCATTGATGTGCTGATTTCTAAGTTTATGCAGACTTAAGGTGATTGCAGAGCTCTGCACTTAACTGGCATGCAGAGCTACGTCGACCTATGTCGAGCTCTGCAATAGACTGGCACATTGAAAGTTGTATGCAGAGCTACGTCGAGCTATGTCGAGCTCTGCATAAGACTGGCGAATTGAAAGTTGTTTGCAGAGCTATGTCGAGCTAGGTCGACCTCTGCAATTCGCAAGGTCGGGCTCTGCTATGTCGAGCTCTGCATAAGACTGGCACATTGAAAGTTGTATGCAGAGCTACGTCGAGCTATGTCGAGCTCTGCATAAGTCCGGCGAATTACAAAATGTGTGCAGAGCTATGTCGAGCTAGGTCGAGCTCTGCAATTGGTTAGGTCGAGCTCTGCTATGTCGAGCTCTGCATAAGACTGGCACATTGATAGTTGTATGCAGAGCTTCGTCGATCTCTGCATAAGACTGGCACATTGAAAGTTGTATGCAGAGCTACGTCGAGCTATGTCGAGCTCTGCATAAGACTGGCGAATTGAAAGTTGTTTGCAGAGCTATGTGGAGCTAGGTCGAGCTCTGCAATTTGATAGGTCGAGCTCTGCTATGTCGAGCTCTGCATAAGACTGGCACATTGAAAGTTGTATGCAGAGCTACGTCGAGCTATGTCGAGCTCTGCATAAGACTGGCGAATTGAAAGTTGTATGCAGACCTATGTCGAGCTCTGCAATTGGCTAGGTCGAGCTCTGCTATGTCGAGCTCTGCATAAGACTGGCACATTGAAAGTTGTATGCAGGGCTACGTCGATCTATGTCGAGCTCTGCATAACACTGGCTCATTGCATAAGACTGGCGAATTGAAAGTTGTTTGCAGAGCTACATGTATGTCGAGCTAGGTCGAGCTCTGCAATTCGCTAGGTCGAGCTCTGCTATGTCGAGCTCTGCATAAGACTGGCACATTGAAAGTTGTATGCAGAGCTACGTCGAGCTATGTCGAGCTCTGCATAAGACTGGCGAATCGAAAGTTGTTTGCAGAGCTATGTCGAGCTAGATCGAGCTCTGCAATTTGCTAGGTCGAGCTCTTCTATGTCGAGCTCTCCACAAGACTGGCAAATTGAAAATTGTATGTAGAGCTGCGTCGATCTATGTCGAGCTCTGCAAAGACTGGCACATTGAAGGTTGTAGCCAGAGCTACGTCGAGCTTTGTCGAGCTCTGCATAAGACTGGCGAATTGAACGTTGTATGCAGAGCTATGTCGAGCTATGTCGAGCTCAGCATAAGACTGGTACTTTGAAAGTTTTATGCAGAGCTGTGTCGAGCTAGGTCGAGCTCTGCATAAGATCTGGCACATTGAAAATATTATGCAGAGCTATGTCGAGCTATGTCGAGCTCTGCATAAGACTGGCACTTTGAAAGTTTTATGCAGAGCTGTGTCGAGCTAGGTCGAGCTCTGCAATTCGCTAGGTCGAGCTCTGCTATATCGAGCTCTGCGATAACCTTGCACATTGAAAGTTGTATGCAGAGCAACGTCGAGCTTTGTCGAGCTCTGCATAAGACTCGCGAATTGAAAATTATATGCAGAGCTACGTGGAGCTATGTCGAGCGCAGAGCTGTACATTGATGTGCTGATTTCTATGATTATGCAGACCTAACCGAAGTTATATGCAGAGCTACGCCGAGCTATGTCTAGCTCTGCATAAGACTGGCGAATTGAAAGTTGTTTGCAGAACTATGTCGAGCTAGGTCGAGCTCTGCAATTCACTTGATCGAGCTCTGCTATGTCGAGCTCTGCATAAGACTGGCACATTGAAAGTTGTATCCAGAGCTACGTCGAACTATGTCGAGCTCTGCATAAGACTGGCGAATTGAAAGTTGTTTGCAGAGCTATGTCGAGCTAGGTCGAACTATGCAATTCGCTAGGTCGAGCTCTGCATAAGACTGGCACATTGAAAGTTGTATGCAGAGCTACATCGAGCTATGTCGAGCTCTGCATAAGACTGGCGATTTGAAAGTTGTATGCAGAGCTATGTCGAGCTAGGTCGAGCTCTGCAATTGGCTAAGTCGAGCTCTGCTATGTCGAGCTCTGCATTAGACTGGCACATTGAAAGTTGTATGCAGAGCTACGTCGATCTATGTCGAGCTCTGCCAAAGAATGACACATTGAAAGTTGTATGCAGAGCTATGTCGAGCTATGTCGAGCTCTGCATTTGACTGCCGAATTGAAAGTTTATGCAGACTTACGTCGAGCTATGTCGAGCGCAGAGCTGTGCATTGATGTGCTGATTTCTAAGTTTATGCAGACTTAAGGTGATTGCAGAGCTCTGCACTTAACTGGCATGCAGAGCTACGTCGATCTATGTCGAGCTCTGCAATAGACTGGCACATTGAAAGTTGTATGCAGAGCTACGTCGAGCTATGTCGAGCTCTGCATAAGACTGGCGAATTGAAAGTTGTTTGCAGAGCTATGTCGAGCTAGGTCGACCTCTGCAATTCGCAAGGTCGGGCTCTGCTATGTCGAGCTCTGCATAAGACTGGCACATTGAAAGTTGTATGCAGAGTTACGTCGAGCTATGTCGAGCTCTGCATAAGACTGGCGAATTGAAAGTTGTTTGCAGAGCTATGTGGAGCTAGGTCGAGCTCTGCAATTTGATAGGTCGAGCTCTGCTATGTCGAGCTCTGCATAAGACTGGCACATTGAAAGTTGTATGCAGAGCTACGTCGAGCTATGTCGAGCTCTGCATAAGACTGGCGAATTGAAAGTTGTATGCAGACCTATGTCGAGCTCTGCAATTGGCTAGGTCGAGCTCTGCTATGTCGAGCTCTGCATAAGACTGGCACATTGAAAGTTGTATGCAGGGCTACGTCGATCTATGTCGAGCTCTGCATAACACTGGCTCATTGCATAAGACTGGCAAATTGAAAGTTGTTTGCAGAGCTACATGTATGTCGAGCTAGGTCGAGCTCTGCAATTCGCTAGGTCGAGCTCTGCTATGTCGAGCTCTGCATAAGACTGGCACATTGAAAGTTGTATGCAGAGCTACGTCGAGCTATGTAGAGCTCTGCATAAGACTGGCGAATCGAAAGTTGTTTGCAGAGCTATGTCGAGCTTGATCGAGCTCTGCAACTGGCTAGGTCGAGCTCTTCTATGTCGAGCTCTCCACAAGACTGGCACATTGAAAATTGTATGTAGAGCTGCGTAGATCTATGTCGAGCTCTGCAAAGACTGGCACATTGAAGGTTGTAGCCAGAGCTACGTCGAGCTTTGTCGAGCTCTGCATAAGACTGGCGAATTGAAAGTTGTATACAGAGCTATGTCGAGCTATGTGGAGCTCTGCAATTGGCTAGGTCGCGCTCTGCTATGTTGAGCTCTGCATAAGACTGGCACATTGAAAGTTGTATGCAGAGCTACGTCGATCTATATCGAGCCCTGCATAAGACTGGCACATTGAAAGTTGTATGCAGAGCTACGTCGAGCTATGTCGAGTTCTGTATAAGACTACCGAATTGAAAGTTGTATGCAGAGCTATGTCGAGCTAGGTCGAGGTAGGTCGAGTACTGCAATTGGCTAGGTCGAGCTCTGCTATCACGAGCTCTGCATAAGACTGGCACATTGAAAGTTGTATGCAGAGCTACGTCGAGCTATGTAGAGCTCTGCATAAGACTACCGAATTGAAAGTTGTATGCAGAGCTATGTCGAGGTAGGTCGAGGTAGGTCGAGCTCTGCAATTGGCTAGGTCGAGCTCTGCTATGTCGAGCTCTGCATAAGACTGGCACATTGAAAGTTGTATGCAGAACTTCGTCGATCTATGTCGAACTCTGCATAAGACTGGCACATTGAAAGTTGTATGCAGAGCTACGTCGAACTATGTCGAGCTCCGCATAAGACTGGCACATTGAAAGATGTATGCAGAGCTACGTCGAGCTATGTCGAGCTCTGCATAAGACTGGCGAATTGAAAGTTGTTTGCAGAGCTATGTCGATCTAGGTCGAGCTCTGCAATTTGCTATGTCGAGCTCTGCTATGTCGAGCTCTGCATAAGACTGGCACATTGAAAGTTGTATGCAGAACTACGTCGAGCTATGTCGAGCTCTGCATAAGATTTGCGAATTGAAAGTTGTATGCAGAGCTGTGTCCAGCTCTGCAATTGGCTAGGTCGAGCACTGCATAAGACTTCCGAATTGAAAGTTGTATGCAGAGCTATGTCGAGCTAGGTCGAGGTATTTCGAGCCCTGCAATTGGCTAGGTCGATCTCTGCTATGTCGAGCTCTGCATAAGACTGGCACATTGAAAGTTGTATGCAGAGCTACGTCGAGCTAGGTCGAGGTAGGTCGAGCACTGCAATTGGCTAGGTCGAGCTCTGCTATGTCGAGCTCTGCATAAGACTGGCACATTGAAAGTTGTATGCAGAGCTTCGTCGATCTATGTCGAGCTCTGCATAAGACTGGCACATTGAAAGTTGTATGCAGAGCTACGTCGAACTATGTCGAGCTCTGCATAAGACTGGCACATTGAAAGATGTATGCAGAGCTACGTCGAGCTATGTCGAGCTCTGCATAAGACTGGCGAATTGAAAGTTGTTTGCAGAGCTATGTCGATCTAGGTCGAGCTCTGCAGTTTGCTAGGTCGAGCTCTGCTATGTCGAGCTCTGCATAAGACTGGCACATTGAAAGTTGTATGCAGAGCTACGTCGAGCTATGTCGAGCTCTGCATAAGATTGGCGAATTGAAAGTTGTATGCAGAGCTGTGTCGAGCTCTGCAATTGGCTAGGTCGAGCTCTGCTATGTCGAGCTCTGCATAAGACTGGCACAATGAAAGTTGGATGCAGGGCTACGTTAATCTATGTCGAATAAGACTGAATAAGACTAGCAAATTGAAAGTTGTATGCAGAGCTACGTCGAGCTATGTCGAGCTCTGCATAAGAATGGCGAATTGAAAGTTGTTTGCAGAGCTATTTCGAGCTAGGTCGAGCTCTGCTATGTCGAGTTCTGCATAAGACTGGCACATTGAAAGTTATATGTAGAGCTACGTCGAGCTATGTCGAGCTCTGCATAAGACTGCCGAATTTAAAGTTGTATGCAGAGCTATGTCGAGCTAGATCGAGCTCTGCAATTGGCTAGGTCGAGCTCTGCTATGTCGAGCTCTGCATAAGACTGGCACATTGAAAATTGTATGCAGAGCTACGTCGATCTATGTCGAGCTCTGCATAAGACTGGCACATTGAAAGTTGTATGCAGAGCTACGTCGAGCTATGTCGAGCTCTGCATAAGACTGCCGAATTGAAAGTTTATGCAGAGCTACGTCGAGCTATGTCGAGCGCAGAGCTGTGCATTGAGGTGCTGATGCCTAAGATTATGCAGACCTAAGGCGATTGCAGAGCTCTGCACTAAACTGGCATGCAGAGCTACGTCGACCTTTGTGCGGCTCTGCAAAAGACTGGCACATTGAAAGTTGTATGCAGAGCTACGTCGATTTATGTCGAGCTCTGCATAAGACTGACAAATTGAAAGTTGTATGCAGAGTTTGGTCGAGCTCTGCATAAGACTGGCGAATTGAAAGTTGTTTGCAGAGCTATGTCGAGCTTGGTCGAGCTCTGCAATTCGCTAGGTCGAGCTCTGCTATGTCGAGCTCGGCATAAGACTGGCACATTGAAAGTTGTATGCAGAGCTACGTCGAGCTATGTCGAGCTCTGCATAAGACTGGCGAATTGAAAGTTGTATGCAGTGCTATGAAGAGCTAGATCGAACTCTGCAATTCGCTAGGTCGAGCTCTGCTATGTCGAGCTCTGCATAAGACTGGCACATTGAAAGTTGTATGCAGAGCTACATCGAGCTATGTCGAGCTCTGCATAAGACTGGCGAATTGAAAGTTGTATGCAGAGCCATGTCGAGCTAGGTCGAGCTCTGCAATTGGCTGGGTCGAGCTCTGCTATGTCGAGCTCTGCATTAGACTGGCACATTGAAAGTTGTATGCAGAGCTACGTCGATCTATGTCGAGCTCTGCCGAAGAATGACACATTGAAAGTTGTATGCAGAGCTACGTCGAGCTTGGTCGAGGTCTGCAATTCGCTAGGTCGAGCTCTGCTATATCGAGCTCTGAGATAACCTTGCTCATTGAAAGTTGTATGCAGAGCAACGTCGAGCTTTGTCGAGCTCTGCATAAGACTCGCGAATTGAAAATTATATGCAGAGCTACGTGGAGCTATGTCGAGCGCAGAGCTGTACATTGATGTGCTGATTTCTATGATTATGCAGACCTAACCGAAGTTATATGCAGAGCTACGCCGAGCTATGTCGAGCTCTGCATAAGACTGGCGAATTGAAAGTTGTTTGCAGAACTATGTCGAGCTAGGTCGAGCTCTGCAATTCACTTGATCGAGCTCTGCTATGTCGAGCTCTGCATAAGACTGGCACATTGAAAGTTGTATGCAGAGCTACGTCGAACTATGTCGAGCTCTGCATAAGACAGGCGAATTGAAATGTGTTTGCAGAGCTATGTCGAGCTAGGTCGAACTCTGCAATTCGCTTGGTCGAGCTCTTCTATGTCGAGCTCTGCATAAGACTGGCACATTGAAAGTTGTATACAGAGCTACGTCGAACTATGTCGAGCTCTGCATAAGACTGGCGAATTGAAAGTTATTTGCAGAGCTATGTCGAGCTAGGTCGAACTCTGCAATTCGCTAGGTCGAGCTCTGCTATGTCGAGCTCTGCATTAGACTGGCACATTGAAAGTTGTATGCAGAGCTACTTCGATCTATGTGGAGCTCTGCCGAAGAATGACACATTGAAAGTTGTATGCAGAGCTACGTCGAGCTATGTCGAGCTCTGCATTTGACTGCCGAATTGAAAGTTTATGCAGAGTTACGTCGAGCTATGTCGAGCGCAGAGCTGTGCATTGATGTGCTGATTTCTAAGTTTATGCAGACTTCGGGTGATTGCAGAGCTCTGCACTTAACTGGCATGCAGAGCTACGTCGACCTATGTCGAGCTCTGCAATAGACTGGCACATTGAAAGTTGTATGCAGAGCTACGTCGAGCTATGTCGAGCTCTGCATAAGACTGGCGAATTGAAAGTTGTTTGCAGAGCTATGTCGAGCTAGGTCGACCTCTGCAATTCGCAAGGTCGGGCTCTGCTATGTCGAGCTCTGCATAAGACTGGCACATTGAAAGTTGTATGCAGAGCTACGTCGAGCTATGTCGAGCTCTGCATAAGTCCTGCGAATTACAAAATGTGTGCAGAGCTATGTCGAGCTAGGTCGAGCTCTGCAATTGGCTAGGTCGAGCTCTGCTATGTCGAGCTCTACATAAGACTGGCACATTGATAGTTGTATGCAGAGCTTCGTCGATCTCTGCATAAGACTGGCACATTGAAAGTTGAATGCAGAGCTACGTCGTGCTACGTCGAGCTATGTCGAGCTCTGCATAAGACTGGCGAATTGAAAGTTGTTTGCAGAGCTATGTGGAGCTAGGTCGAGCTCTGCAATTTGATTGGTCGAGCTCTGCTATGTCGAGCTCTGCATAAGACTGGCACATTGAAAGTTGTATGCAGAGCTACGTCGAGCTATGTCGAGCTCTGCATAAGACTGGCGAATTGAAAGTTGTATGCAGACCTATGTCGAGCTCTGCAATTGGCTAGGTCGAGCTCTGCTATGTCGAGCTCTGCATAAGACTGGCACATTGAAAGTTGTATGCAGGGCTACGTCGATCTATGTCGAGCTCTGCATAACACTGGCTCATTGCATAAGACTGGCGAATTGAAAGTTGTTTGCAGAGCTACATGTATGTCGAGCTAGGTCGAGCTCTGCAATTCGCTAGGTCGAGCTCTGCTTTGTCGAGCTCTGCATAAGACTGGCACATTGAAAGTTGTATGCAGAGCTACGTCGAACTATGTCGAGCTCTGCATAAGACTGGCGAATCGAAAGTTGTTTGAAGAGCTATGTCGAGCTAGATCGAGCTCTGCAATTGGCTAGGTCGAGCTCTTCTATGTCGAGCTCTCCACAAGACTGGCACATTGAAAATTGTATGTAGAGCTGCGTCGATCTATGTCGAGCTCTGCAAAGACTGGCATATTGAAGGTTGTAGCCAGAGCTACGTCGAGCTTTGTCGAGCTCTGCATAAGACTGGCGAATTGAAAGTTGTATGCAGAGCTATATCGAGCTATGTGGAGCTCTGCAATTGGCTAGGTCGCGCTCTGCTATGTTGAGCTCTGCATAAGACTGGCACATTGAAAGTTGTATGCAGAGCTACGTCGATCTATGTCGAGCCCTGCATAAGACTGGCACATTGAAAGTTGTATGCAGAGCTACGTCGGGCTATGTCGAGTTCTGCATAAGACTACCGAATTGAAAGTTGTATGCAGAGCTATGTCGAGCTAGGTCGAGGTAGGTCGAGCTCTGCAATTGGCTAGGTCGAGCTCTGCTATGTCGAGCTCTGCATAAGACTGGCACATTGAAAGTTGTATGCAGAGCTACGTCGAGCTATGTAGAGCTCGGCATAAGACTGGCGAATTAAAAGTTGTATGCAGAGCTATGTCGAGCTAGGTCGAGGTAGGTCGAGCTCTGCAATTGGCTAGGTCGAGCTCTGCTATGTCGAGCTCTGCATAAGACTGGCACATTGAAAGTTGTATGCAGAGCTTCGTCGATCTATGTCGAGCTCTGCATAAGACTGGCACATTGAAAGTTGTATGCAGAGCTACGTCGAACTATGTCGAGCTCTGCATAAGACTGGCACATTGAAAGATGTATGCAGAGCTACGTCGAGCAATGTCGAGCTCTGCATAAGACTGGCACATTGAAAGTTGAATGCAGAGCTTCGTCGATCTCTGCATAAGACTGGCACATTGAAAGTTGTATGCAGAGCTACGTCGAGCTATGTCGAGCTCTGCATAAGACTGGCGAATTGAAAGTTGTTTGCAGAGCTATGTCGATCTAGGTCGAGCTCTGCAATTTGCTAGGTCGAGCTCTGCTATGTCGAGCTCTGCATAAGACTGGCACATTGAAAGTTGTATGCAGAACTACGTCATGCTATGTCGAGCTCTGCATAAGATTGGCGAATTGAAAGTTGTATGCAGAGATGTGTCGAGCTCTGCAAGTGGCTAGGTCGAGCACTGCATAAGACTACCGAATTGAAAGTTGTATGCAGAGCTATGTCGAGATAGGTCGAGGTAGGTCGAGCACTGCAATTGGCTAGGTCGAGCTCTGCTATGTCGAGCTCTGCATAAGACTGGCACATTGAAAGTTGTATGCAGAGCTACGTCGAGCTATGTCGAGCTCTGCATAAGACTGGCGAATTGAGAGTTGTATGCAGAGCTATGTCGAGCTAGGTCGAGGTAGGTCGAGCTCTGCAATTGGCTAGGTCGAGCTCTGCTATGTCGAGCTCTGCATAAGACTGGCACATTGAAAGTTGTATGCAGAGCTTCGTCGATCTATGTCGAGCTCTGCATAAGACTGGCACATTGAAAGTTGTATGCAGAGCTACGTCGAACTATGTCGAGCTCTGCATAAGACTGGCACATTGAAAGATGTATGCAGAGCTACGTCGAGCTATGTCGAGCTCTGCATAAGACTGGCGAATTGAAAGTTGTTTGCAGAGCTATGTCGATCTAGGTTGAGCTCAGCAATTAACTAGGTCGAGCTCTGCTATGTCGAGCTCTGCATAAGACTGGCACATTGAAAGTTGTATGCAGAGCTACGTCGAGCTATGTCGAGCTCTGCATAAGATTGGCGAATTGAAAGTTGTATGCTGAGCTGTGTTGAGCTCTGCAATTGGCTAGGTCGAGCTCTGCTATGTCGAGCTCTGCATAAGACTGGCACAATGAAAGTTGGATGCAGGGCTACGTCAATCTATGTCGAATAAGACTGAATAAGACTGGCAAATTGAAAGTTGTATGCAGAGCTACGTCGAGCTATGTCGAGTTCTGCATAAGACTGGCGAATTGAAAGTTGTTTGCAGAGCTATGTCGAGCTAGGTCGAGCTCTGCTATGTCGAGTTCTGCATAAGACTGGCACATTGAAAGTTGTACGCAGAGCTACGTCGAGCTGTGTCGAGCTCTGCATAAGACTGCCGAATTTAAAGTTGTATGCAGAGCTATGTCGAGCTAGATCGAGCTCTGCAATTGGCTAGGTCGAGCTCTGCTATGTCGAGCTCTGCATAAGACTGGCACATTGAAAATTGTATGCAGAGCTACGTCGATCTATGTCGAGCTCTGCATAAGACTGACACATTGAAAGTTGTATGCAGAGCTACGTCGAGCTATGTCGAGCTCTGCATAAGACTGCCGAATTGAAAGTTTATGCAATGCTACGTCGAGCTATGTCGAGCGCAGAGCTGTGCATTGAGGTGCTGATGCCTAAGATTATGCAGACCTAAGGCGATTGCAGAGCTCTGCACTAAACTGGCTTGCAGAGCTACGTCGACCTATGTGCGGCTCTGCAAAAGACTGGCACATTGAAAGTTGTATGGTGAGCTACGTCGATTTATGTCGAGCTCTGCATAAGACTGGCAAATTGAAAGTTGTATGCAGAGCTACGTCGAGCTATGTCGAGCTCTGCATAAGACTGGTGAATTGAAAGTTGTTTGCAGAGCTATGTCGAGTTAGGTCGATCTGCAATTCACTTGATCGAGCTCTGCTATGTCGAGCTCTGCATAAGACTGGCACATTGAAAGTTGTATGCAGAGCTACGTCGAACTATGTCGAGCTCTGCATAAGACTGGCGAATTGAAGTTGTTTGCAGAGCTATGTCGAGCTAGGTCGAACTCTGCAATTTGCTAGGTCGAGCTCTGCTATGTCGAGCTCTGCATAAGACTGGCACATTGAAAGTTGTATGCAGAGCTACATCTAGCTATGTCGAGCTCTGCATAAGACTGGCGAATTGAAAGTTGTATGCAGAGCTATGTCGAGCTAGGTCGAGCTCTGCAATTGGCTAGGTCGAGCTCTGCTATGTCGAGCTCTGCATTAGACTGGCACATTGAAAGTTGTATGCAGAGCTACGTCTATCTATGTCGAGCTCTGCCGAAGAATGACACATTGAAAGTTGTATGCAGAGCTACGTCGAGCTATGTCGAGCTCTGCATTTTACTGCCGAATTGAAAGTTTATGCAGAGTTACGTCGAGCTATGTCGAGCGCAGAGCTGTGCATTGATTTGCTGATTTCTAAGTTTATGCAGACTTCGGGTGATTGCAGAGCTCTGCACTTAACTGGCATGCAGAGCTACGTCGACCTATGTCGAGCTCTGCAATAGACTGGCACATTGAAAGTTGTATGCAGAGCTACGTCGAGCTATGTCGAGCTCTGCATAAGACTGGCGAATTGAAAGTTGTTTGCAGAGCTATGTCGAGCTAGGTCGACCTCTGTAATTCGCAAGGTCGAGCTCTGCTATGTCGAGCTCTGCATAAGACTGGCACATTGAAAGTTATATGCAGAGCTACGTCGAGCTATGTCGAGCTCTGCATAAGTCCGGCGAATTACAAAATGTGTGCAGAGCTATGACGAGCTAGGTCGAGCTCTGCAATTGGCTAGGTCGAGCTCTGCTATGTCGAGCTCTGCATAAGACTGGCACATTGATAGTTGTATGCAGAGCTTCGTCGATCTCTGCATAAGACTGGCACATTGAAAGTTGTATGCAGAGCTACGTCGAGCTATGTCGAGCTCTGCATAAGACTGGCGAATTGAAAGTTGTTTGCAGAGCTATGTGGAGCTAGGTCGAGCTCTGCAATTTGATAGGTCGAGCTCTGCTATGTCGAGCTCTGCATAAGACTAGCACATTGAAAGTTGTATGCAGAGCTACGTCGAGCTATGTCGAGCTCTGCATAAGACTGACGAATTGAAAGTTGTATGCAGACCTATGTCGAGCTCTGCAATTGGCTAGGTCGAGCTCTGCTATGTCGAGCTCTGCATAAGACTGGCATATTGAAAGTTGTATGCAGGGCTACGTCGATCTATGTCGAGCTCTGCATAACACTGGCTCATTGCATAAGACTGGCGAATTGAAAGTTGCTTGCAGAGCTACATGTATGTCGAGCTAGGTCGAGCTCTGCAATTCGCTAGGTCGAGCTCTGCTTTGTCGAGCTCTGCATAAGACTGGCACATTGAAAGTTGTATGCAGAGCTACGTCGAGCTATGTCGAACTCTGCATAAGACTGGCGAATCGAAAGTTGTTTGCAGAGCTATGTCGAGCTAGATCGATCTCTGCAATTGGCTAGGTCGAGCTCTTCTATGTCGAGCTCTCCACAAGACTGGCACATTGAAAATTGTATGTAGAGCTGCGTCGATCTATGTCGAGCTCTGCAAAGACTGGCACATTGAAGGTTGTAGCCAGAGCTACGTCGAGCTTTGTCGAGCTCTGCATAAGACTGGCGAATTGAAAGTTGTATGCAGAGCTATGTCGAGCTATGTCGAGCTCTGCAATTGGCTAGGTCGCGCTCTGCTATGTTGAGCTCTGCATAAGACTGGCACATTGAAAGTTGTATGCAGAGCTACGTCGATCTATGTCGAGCCCTGCATAAGACTGGCACATTGAAAGTTGTATGCAGAGCTACGTCGAGCTATGTCGAGCTCTGCATAAGACTACCGAATTGAAAATTGTATGCAGAGCTATGTCGAGCTATGTCGAGGTAGGTCGAGCTCTGCAATTGGCTAGGTCGAGCTCTGCTATGTCGAGCTCTGCATAAGACTGGCACATTGAAAGTTGTATGCAGAGCTACGTCGAGCTATGTCGAGCTCTGCATAAGACTGGCGAATTGAAAATTGTATGCAGAGCTATGTCGAGCTAGGTCGAGGTAGGTCGAGCTCTGCAATTGGCTAGGTCGAGCTCTGCTATGTCGAGCTCTGCATAAGACTGGAACATTGAAAGTTGTATGCAGAGCTACGTCGATCTATGTCGAGCCTTGCATAAGACTGGCACATTGAAAGTTGTATGCAGAGCTACGTCGAGCTATGTCGAGCTCTGCATAAGACTGGCGAATTGAAAGTTGTATGCAGAGCTATGTCGAGCTAGGTCGAGGTAGGTCGAGCTCTGCAATTGGCTAAGTCGAGCTCTGCTATGTCGAGCTCTGCATAAGACTGGCACATTGAAAGTTGTATGCAGAGCTTCGTCGATCTATGTCGAGGTCTGCATAAGACTGGCACATTGAAAGTTGTATGCAGAGCTACGTCGAACTATGTCGAGCTCTGCATAAGACTGGCACATTTAAAGATGTATGCAGAGCTACGTCGAGCTATGTCGAGCTCTGCATAAGACTGGCGAATTGAAAGTTGTTTGCAGAGCTATGTCGATCTAGGTCGAGCTCTGCAATTTGCTTGGTCGAGCTCTGCTATGTCGAGCTCTGCATAAGACTGGCACATTGAAAGTTGTATGCAGAGCTACGTCGAGCTATGTCGAGCTCTGCATAAGATTGGCGAATTGAAAGTTGTGTGCAGAGCTGTGTCGAGCTCTGCAATTGGCTAGGTCGAGCTCTGCTATGTCGAGCTCTGCATAAGACTGGCACAATGAAGGTTGGATGCAGGGCTACGTCAATCTATGTCGAATAAGACTGAATAAGACTGGCAAATTGAAAGTTGTATGCAGAGCTACGTCGAGCTATGTCGAGCTCTGCATAAGACTTGCGAATTGAAAGTTGTTTGCAGAGCTATGTCGAGCTAGATCGAGCTCTGCTATGTCGAGTTCTGCATAAGACTGGCACATTGAAAGTTGTGTGCAGAGCTACGTCGAGCTATGTCGAGCTCTGCATAAGACTGCCGAATTTAAAGTTGTATGCAGAGCTATGTCGAGCTAGATCGAGCTCTGCAATTGGCTAGGTCGAGCTCTGCTATGTCGAGCTCTGCATAAGACTGGCACATTGAAAATTGTATGCAGAGCTACGTCGATCTATGTCGAGCTCTGCATAAGACTGGCACATTGAAAGATGTATGCAGAGCTACGTCGAGCTATGTCGAGCTCTGCATAAGACTGCCGAATTGAAAGTTACTGCAGAGCTACGTCGAGCTATGTCGAGCGCAGAGCTGTGCACTGATGTGCTGATGCCTAAGATTATGCAGACCTAAGGCGATTGCAGAGCTCTGCACTAAACTGGCATGCAGAGCTACGTCGACCTATGTGCGGCTCTGCAAAAGACTGGCACATTGAAAGTTGTATGTAGAGCTACGTCGATTTATGTCGAGCTCTGCATAAGACTGGCAAATTGAAAGTTGTATGCAGAGCCTGGTCGAGCTTTGTCGAGCTCTGCATAAGACTGGCGAATTGAAAGTTGTTTGCAGACGTATGTCGAGCTAGGTCGAGCTCTGCAATTCGCTAGGTCGAGCTCTGCTATGTCGAGCTCTGCATAAGACTGGCACATTGAAAGTTGTATGCAGAGCTACGTCGAGCTATGTCGAGCTCTGCATAAGACTGCCGAATTGAAAGTTGTATGCAGAGCTATGTCGAGCTAGGTCGAGCTCTGCAATTGGCTAGGTCGAGCTCTGCTATGTCGAGCTCTGCATAAGACTGGCACATTGAAAATTGTATGCAGAGCTACGTCGATCTATGTCGAGCTCTGCATAAGACTGGTACATTGAAAGTTGCATGCAGAGCTACGTCGAGCTATGTCGAGCTCTGCATAAGACAGCCGAATTGAAAGTTTATGCAGAGCTACGTCGAGCTATGTCGAGCGCAGAGCTGTGCATTGATTTGCTGATTTCTAAGATTATGCAGACCTAAGGCGATTGCAGAGCTCTGCACTAAACTGGCATGCAAAGCTACGTCGACCTTTGTGCGGCTCTGCAAAAGACTGGCACATTGAAAGTTGTATGCAGAGCTACGTCGATTTATGTCGAGCTCTGCATAAGACTGGCACATTGAAAGTTGTATGCAGAGCTTGGTCGAGCTCTGCATAAGACTGGCGAATTGAAAGTTGTTTGCAGACGTATGTCGAGCTAGGTCGAGCTCTGCAATTCGCTAGGTCGAGCTCTGCTATGTCGAGCTCTGCATAAGACTGGCACATTGAAAGTTGTATGCAGAGCTACGTCGAGCTATGTCGAGCTCTGCATAAGACTGCCGAATTGAAAGTTGTATGCAGAGCTATGTCGAGCTAGGTCGAGCTCTGCAATTGGCTAGGTCGAGCTCTGCTATGTCGAGCTCTGCATAAGACTGGCACATTGAAAATTGTATGCAGAGCTACGTCGATCTATGTCGAGCTCTGCATAAGACTGGTACATTGAAAGTTGCATGCAGAGCTACGTCGAGCTATGTCGAGCTCTGCATAAGACAGCCGAATTGAAAGTTTATGCAGAGCTACGTCGAGCTATGTCGAGCGCAGAGCTGTGCATTGATTTGCTGATTTCTAAGATTATGCAGACCTAAGGCGATTGCAGAGCTCTGCACTAAACTGGCATGCAAAGCTACGTCGACCTTTGTGCGGCTCTGCAAAAGACTGGCACATTGAAAGTTGTATGCAGAGCTACGTCGATTTATGTCGAGCTCTGCATAAGACTGGCACATTGAAAGTTGTATGCAGAGCTTGGTCGAGCTCTGCATAAGACTGGCGAATTGAAAGTTGTTTGCAGAGCTATGTCGAGCTAGGTCGAGCTCTGCAATTCGCTAGGTCGAGCTCTGCTATGTCGAGCTCTGCATAAGACTGGCACATTGAAAGTTGTATGCAGAGCTACGTCGAGCTATGTCGAGCTCTGCATAAGACTGGCGAATTGAAAGTTGTATGCAGAGCTATGAAGAGCTAGATCGAGCTCTGCAATTGGCTAGGTCGAGCTCTGCTATGTCGAGCTCTGCATAAGACTGGCACATTGAAAATTGTATGCAGAGCTACGTCGATCTATGTCGAGCTCTGCATAAGACTGGTACATTGAAAGTTGCATGCAGAGCTACGTCGAGCTATGTCGAGCTCTGCATAAGACAGCCGAATTGAAAGTTTATGCAGAGCTACGTCGAGCTATGTCGAGCGCAGAGCTGTGCATTGATGTGCTGATTTCTAAGATTATGCAGACCTAAGGCGATTGCAGAGCTCTGCACTAAACTGGCATGCAGAGCTACGTCGACCTATGTCGAGCTCTGCAAAAGACTGGCACATTGAAAGTTGTATGCAGAGCTACGTCGAGCTATGTCGAGCTCTGCATAATACTGGCGAATTGAAAGTTTATGCAGAGCTATGTCGAGCTAGGTCGAGCTCTGGGTTAGACTTAACAGGAATCCTGTTACATTAAGGGAATCCTGCTAAGTCTTATGCAGAGCTGAATGCAGATGGGCGATTGCAGAGCCAACTTCACACAACTTATCGGCTTACTTGTATCGTGTAAACGCCAATGACCTTTCTCGGTGTATTTATGCCCCCAACTTCGAAGAAGTTGTGGGGGCATATTGGTTTTGCCCTGTTCGTCCGTCCGTCCTTCCATCCTTCCGTCCTTACGTCCGTCCCACTTTTTACTGCATAGCATAACTTTAGAACCATGGGTGCTAGGTTTTTGAAATTTCATATATGGATTCCTCATGAAAAAATAATTGACCCGTGTTTTTTTTTCTCGTCAGGATTATGCCCCTTTTTTGAGTTATGCCCCTTTGCAAAAAATACTATGAAATCTTGTAAGCAAGATATCTCAAAAACTGTTTTGAGCTATTGCCCTGAAACTTTACATGCTGGTTGGGGATGATGAGTAGATGAACTGATTAACTTTTGAAAAAAATCCGAAATTTTTTTCTTGAGTTATGGCCCTTTGAAATTTTTCGCGTTTTAAGTTTGTAAGCAAGATATCTAAAAAAACTATTTGAGGTTTTTCCCCGAAACTTCACAGACTTGTCGGGGATGATGAGTAGATGAACTGATCAACTTTTGAAAAAAATCCGATTTTTTTTTCTTGAGTTATGGCCCTTAGATTTTTTCGTGTTTTCAGCTTGTAAGCAAGATATCTCAATAATTGTTTGAGCGATTGCCCTGCAACTTTACAAGCTGGTTTGGGATGATGTGTAGATGAACTGATTAACTGTTGAAAAAAAATCCGAAATTTTTTTCTTGAGTTATGGCCCTTTGAAATTTTTCGCGTTTTAAGTTTGTAAGCAAGATATCTCAAAAACTATATGAGGTTTTTCCCCAAAACTTCACAGACTGGTTGGGTATGATGAGTAGATGAACTGATTAACTTTTGAAAAAAATCCAATTTTTTTTCTTGAGTTATGGCCCTTTGATTTTTTTCGTGTTTTCAGCTTGTAAGCAAGATATCTCAAAAATTGTTTGAGCTATTGCCCTGAAACTTTACAGGCTGGTTGGGGATGATGAGTAGATGAACTGATTAACTTTTGAAAAAAATCCGAATTTTTTTTCTTGAGTTATGGCCCTTTGAAATTTTTCGCGTTTTGGCGTCCTTCCGTCCTTCCGTCCTTACGTCCGTCCCACTTTTTACTGCATAGCATAACTTTAGAACCATGGGTGCTAGGTTTTTGAAATTTCATATATGGATTCCTCATGAAAAAATAATTGACCCGTGTTTTTTTTTCTCGTCAGGATTATGCCCCTTTTTTGAGTTATGCCCCTTTGCAAAAAATACTATGAAATCTTGTAAGCAAGATATCTCAAAAACTGTTTGAGCTATTGCCCTGAAACTTTACATGCTGGTTGGGGATGATGAGTAGATGAACTGATTAACTTTTGAAAAAAATCCGAAATTTTTTTCTTGAGTTATGGCCCTTTGAAATTTTTCGCGTTTTAAGTTTGTAAGCAAGATATCTAAAAAAAACTATTTGAGGTTTTTCCCCGAAACTTCACAGACTTGTCGGGGATGATGAGTAGATGAACTGATCAACTTTTGAAAAAAATCCGATTTTTTTTTCTTGAGTTATGGCCCTTAGATTTTTTTCGTGTTTTCAGCTTGTAAGCAAGATATCTCAATAATTGTTTGAGCGATTGCCCTGCAACTTTACAAGCTGGTTTGGGATGATGTGTAGATGAACTGATTAACTGTTGAAAAAAAATCCGAAATTTTTTTCTTGAGTTATGGCCCTTTGAAATTTTTCGCGTTTTAAGTTTGTAAGCAAGATATCTCAAAAACTATATGAGGTTTTTCCCCAAAACTTCACAGACTGGTTGGGTATGATGAGTAGATGAACTGATTAACTTTTGAAAAAAAATCCAATTTTTTTTTCTTGAGTTATGGCCCTTTGATTTTTTTCGTGTTTTCAGCTTGTAAGCAAGATATCTCAAAAATTGTTTGAGCTATTGCCCTGAAACTTTACAGGCTGGTTGGGGATGATGAGTAGATGAACTGATTAACTTTTGAAAAAAATCCGAAATGCTTGCTTAAGACAGGTTGCTCGCTTAATAAAGGTGGCCACTAAGACAAGTTTGACTGTATCTCTAAAACTGTATGAGCTATTATCCTGTAACTTAAAAAACTAGTAGGGGGTGATAAATAAACGACCTGATTAACTACAGCTTTTCTTGTGTAATTTCAGCATTACAGCCACATAAAAACAAGATATCTCAATTACTGTTAGGGACAAGCAGTGTTAGGGTCAAGCAGTTGGGGGCATTGTGTTTCATAAACACTGGCTCTAGTTTTTCATATGTTCTTTCATTCTTCTTCCTCTCTATATTGGCCAATGTTAATTTTATCAAATATTTCTCAAGAACTATAAAACTAGAGGCCCAAAACATGTATCATGTAAGAGACAGAGGGTTTTCTGTCTCATCAGGACGTCGCGCATTCAATCCCGTTTCACAGCCCCTGCCTATCGGGGCTTGAAGAAATTGATGGGCTGCATGGTGCCTCAACGCAGAGCTGAAATCCGATCGCACACGAGTACTGGTAAGCCGCTTAGAGGATCGAAGCCTGCCCAGGTAAAGCGGTGCGAGTCGGACCGTCCATGCTTATAAACCTTATTGGTTTCATTAGGCGACAGGGCTTGAGAAGTAATTTCATCTCAACGTTGGGTAAAAGTCCCACAATAGTGGAAGCAACGTCTTCAAAATGACCAATACAGTGTTGACGAGGACGTTAAACCTCAAATCAAACAAACAAATTCAACCCCGTTTCAGTAAAATAAAAGCGGGCTCAAAGTCATATTTGACAGTCTTTTTCGGTATCAAAATTTCTCATGGTGTGCTGTAAAAATCATATATAGATCAAACCACTGACAGCACTGGTGGGTCGATTGAATTCGAGTGTGGATTGGTACATGTTTCGTTTATCCTTTAAATTCCTATACTATAAGCAAAACGTGTAGATCCTGATAAGACGCCGCGCTTGGGTCGATTAATTATCAATTGACTAAAAGTTACTAACTACAGAAGCTTCCCGCCTTCTATTGACCTCTTGACTATCACTGCCTCGTGACTATCACTGACCATGTTCAAAATCCAGGTACCAGTTATTTATAGCAGCGCTATAGTCTTTCCTTGTGACGTCAGTGCGCCATGTAGACTAGGCCGGTGAACATGGACATTGCAAACAGTGTAGACCCTGATCAGACGCCGCAGAAGAGAGCTTCATTAAATAACCGGTACGTTCATGGTGTAGATGGTCAGCGATAGTCACGTGGACAATAGCAGGTGAGAAGCTTCTGTAGGTAGTTACTTTGGGTCGAATGGAAAAAAAAATCGACCCAAAAGATGTTAAACTAGGCAACAGGAACACCATGACTAATTTAACAAAGCAACAATCGGACAGAAAATGCGGTATCAGAATACGTTGCGTGTTCAGGATGTATCATTTTGATAGAGCAGCACATTCCTAGACCCTTCGTTTCATCCCATCGGTCAGACGTCGAAATTGATGGCTGGTCAGCTCTAGCCACGCATCACGCATGTGTGTGGTGGTGGGGTGGGGTGGGGGGGGGGGGCATGTGGTTGTTCAATGTTCTGTATTCGACGCCAAAGAATCTCCCAAATATGTTCCAGGGGATTCAAATCCGGGCTTCTAGCTAGCCAAGCCAATGTCTCAATTCCGTAACTGTGTGTATAGGACTTAATATCTCGAAAGTCGAAATTTCGAGATACTAAGTCGAAATTTCGAGTTAATAAGTCGAAATTTCGAGTTATTAAGTCGAAATTTCGAGATAGCATGTCGAAATTTCGAGTTACTAAGTCGAAATTTCGAGATACTAAGTCGAAATTTCGAGATACTAAGTCGAAATTTCGAATTAATATGTCGAAAGCTCGAGTTAATAAGTCGAAATTTCGAGTTGTTAAGTCGAAATTTCGAGAAAGTAAGTCGAAATTTCGAGTTACTAAGTCGAAATTTCGAGCTACTTAGTCGAAATTTCGAGTTGATAAGTCGAAATTTCGAGTTAATAAGTCGAAATTTCGAGTTAATAAGTCGAAATTTCGAGTTATTATGTCGAAATTTCGAGGTACTAAGTCGAAATTTCGAGTTAATAAGTCGAAATTTCGAGTTACTACGTCGAAATTTCGAGATACTAAGTCGAAATTTCGAGATACCTATCAAAAGAAAAAAGTATACCTGGCCCTAATGCTCTTTCGTAACAAGCAAACCATTGGGAAACGCACGTATTCGCACGATGTCTTTTGACCGTTGTGCGACGTTAACCCATTGTATACTAGTGGACTCTTCCATTGCTATATGTTGGACAAGTCCATTTGTCATATAAGGGGTGTCAGGCCTACGATGAGTATACATTATTTTTTTATTATTTTTGACTAAAACATAAATTGTGGGCACTCAATAGAAACGTCTCGCCGATGCCATTCTTCGAGTTCCCACAATCTATGTTTAGAGCCGAAATAGGAAAAATATCAATATTTTTATATTAAAATTTTCATTGTTCGGTGGAAAAAAAAAATCAGTATATTTGAAAAATCGTGTTTTCGTAATGGTGTCGTGGTCATAGATTTGCCTCATCGAGTGCACATACCATACATTATAGGTAGCTTTGCACTAAATACTGGGGGTACTGGCTTTTATCATTTTGGGACAGAGCTTTTAGTTGCAGTCCAAATACCAGACAGGCTTCCATTGGATAAATATCCCATGTTTCATTTCAATGTGAGAAAAGGATAATTATAAGGAAATAAAATGGTGTGTGTTTTATAATTATATCTGCAAGCTCAAAGAAATTATTGCTGGTTTTATATTGTCACCTCTCCGTTAAAAAGCGGGCTTGTATTCACTGCGAATCTGCATGTAAACAAACATGGCGGACCATAGCTTGAAAAGGAGATGGGGAACATGTGGATTTTTTCTCATCAACTTGTTGAGCTAGAATGGCTCCATAAATAAGTAAGGTTTGAAAAGTTTTGTATGTGTAGTTTTTGTGGGAGCATGTAAAAGGTTACTATTGTCGCCTATGGAAAATATTTAGTGGTAAGCTCCCAATACCATAAGTCCAAAAATCAGCCCCACACTCCAGTTTTCAGTCATTACATCATATTTTCACACATTGGTAGGTTCTATCCTATTCTGTATCAAAAAAATGGATATTCATGGCATGTGGTTTGCCATAGAAACTGTAAAAAGTGTAAGGTTAGTGGTAATTTAGGTCTAACCGGGTGTATTTGATCAGTTTTTGCTTCTGATCTGTGCATTGGGGTGGGGGGGGGGGTACTTTAAATCCATGTTAATCAATTGTTAATGGGTTTGTTTTGGAAAAAGTCTTACAGTAAGTGTATAACCAAAACACAAGAGAAAGAATCTACTCCATTTGGAATATAACAGTAAGGTTACATGGTTTTTTGGCCTTGGTCTCTAGCCAAAGCAAAACTTCAAAATTGTCTCTGCTGCAACATCTCGATAAGTTTTCTCATCTATTATTGGTTCCAATTGATTAGATTCATGTTAAAGGATTTGAACAGATATTTATCCACTATTTCTCATGGTATTAAGGCATTTATAATCATTTTTGTCAAAGTTTTATCATCAAAATATCCTCTAAATGCCATTTTTACATAAAATAGGGGGTATAGGTGTGAAATCAGCCATAAATACCAGTTGGTATGCTTTGAAGGCATAATTTAGTGCTTTTAAGGATTGAAGTGTTCCAAAGACATAGGAGAAGAACCACTGATGCAAGCCGGTGTCTGGGTTCCATTCCAGAAAGAGGTAAACTTTGCGCTTTTTCACAAAATATGGTTTGTTCGGCTTTCATTGTAGAATCTGAAAGCGATAACTTTTTCGCAAACTTCAAAGATTCTTTGTCACTGAACATTTATTATGCATGCTTAAATTATTAGATATGATCTAAATTTCTATTTGACAATGCTTTTGATGGATCATAAAGACAATAAGGGTTTGGTATAGGTAGCTTTGCACTGAATACTGGGGGTACTGGCTTTTATCATTTTGGGACAGAGCTTTTAGTTGCAGTCTAAATACCAGACAGGCTTCCATTGGATAAATATCCCATGTTTCATTTCAATGTGAGAAAAGGATAATTATAAGGAAATAAAATGGTGTGTGTTTTATAATTATATCTGCAAGCTCAAAGAAATTATTGCTGATTTTATATTGTCACCTCTCCGTTAAAAAGCGGGCTTGTATTCACTGCGAATCTGCATGTAAACAAACATGGCGGACCATAGCTTGAAAAGGAGACGGGCAACATGTGGATTTTTTCTCATCAACTTGTTGAGCTAGGATGGCTCTATAAATAAGTAAGGTTTGAAAAGTTTTGTATGTGTAGTTTTTGTGGGAGCATGTAAAAGGTTACTATTGTCGCCTATGGAAAATATTTAGTGGTAAGCTCCCTTTACATAAAAGTAATGAGATATCCCTAAATTATCGAGGGGTGGTTGGGTGAGGCAAAGGTGACGTGTATCTTGCGTCCATCTGATATTGGCTTACAGTTTGATCAGGCCTGCTGTCCTTGCAGCAGGTAAGGGTAGAGGGGGAATGTTGTTTATTCTGTTTTTACACTGCCGTTCATTTTCCTATTTCTCATCTGTCCCTCACTTTCATCTTCTCTACTATCTCTTCTATCCCCTTAACCCTTATCTTGCTGTTCACGACAACCCCTATCTTTGCAAACAGTGTAGATCCAGATCAGATGGCTTCTGAAGAAGCCATCTGATCAGGATCTACACTGTTTGGCATTCAGTTTATGAATTTGTAGCAATTAGTTACATCAAGTAATTTGATTGGTTGATAGACAGAAATGGGTGTGGCTTAAATGAATATTCAGCAAGAGAAGGGTTAATCTCTTTTCTACCGTTCTCTGGGAGACGACACAAAATGACCTACAACAAAACCCAAAACAATCAATCACTAAATGAGCCCCGCCAAGCGAATTTGTGTCTTCGAGCATTCCAACATGACAGATTTTAACTGCGCATGCCCAGCCATTCAGAGGGGCCAGGATTATGGCTTTCTGTCTGAAGGTTCCTCTTGATTCATTGCTTGTATCAGCGAGCAGCGAAGGTTCTGGCGAGACTGCGCGGATGCGCAGGCTCGCCTGAATCTTCGCTGCTCGCATAGGCGATAAGTAACAAAATCGCTTGACGGGGCCCAAATCAGTCTAAATTATCCCTCACTTTTGGGGGTATGTTTAGCAATTGTCCCGAAGTTACTAAGCGTAGTAGCTTTTCAGTGCTGAAGTCCACATGACTATATGAAATCCAGGTACCAGTTTAGAAAATAGCCTCGCTATTCTTATCGCTGTAAGGTCAAAATGTTGCGTTAGACAGTTGTCTATAAAATCTGGACTGGATTCATTTGTTGGAGTTGCCAAATAGTGCAGACTCACATCAGACGCCACAGAACGCGACGTCTGATCATGGTCTACACGGTTTACATACATGACACTTATTAAAAGGTCAGACGCCACAGTACGCGGCGTCTGATCAGGATCTACACTGTTTACTTAAGTACAGCAGTTTAAGGGTCAACGAAAGAGTCTAAGTCCTAGTTCAGGACCTTTTTACTCAGAGACAATCGACCCACCTGTGCTTTCAGTGCATTGATTATTATCAAGAGCTAAGGGGAAATTTCCCGGGGGACTCAGGAACATGGTACTTCTCAGCCATTATAAATGGACCATCGGTGATCGAGTAATTGCAGTTCCACTATTCAGCATTCGGACATTTTATCCATATTTGACAATGAAATCTCCCACCTAGTAAGTTTAGAGTGATCCATTTCCAATTATAGGGATGTCAGGTTTGTTTTTGTGTGTGGCACATTTTACAAAAAAAAAAAAAAAAAAAAAAAAAATGTTCATTAAGCAAACAGTGTAGACCCAGATCAGACGCCGCTTTCTGTGGCGTCTGATCAGGGTCTGCACTGTTTGCCAATGTCCTAGAAAAGGGCCGCTAGGCATATATGGGTTGGCACCGGATCTTAGCGTAAATAATGCTCAATATGTCGCATATGAACACGCCAGTCTGTGGGCTCTGTCTGATCTGTATATGCAAGTTATTTGAGAAGAGCTCGACACCGTTTTAGTAGACTAAGAATGGTCTCAAAAATGTTTTGTTGTCATTGTCGTCGTCGTCAGCTGGTTACTTTGCAGCATGTTTAAGGGGAGTGGATACACGTTCGGTGTGTGTGTGTGGGGGGGGGGGGGTGCAACTCTTTCAGAAATGTTTGTGTTCCTTGTTAAAGTAGGGGAATGTGAACAGCTGGCAGATTTATACGCCATTTTTTAAATGGGAGACAACTTTCGGGACTTCCTGTTCGCTTTTCTATAAGCACTGTCCCACTGAAAAGGGGGTCTACTCTTAAAGGGAAAGAATTTGCTCCTCAGGAGCAAAATCTTTTCTTTTAGAGTTGACCTCTATTGACAAGGGAGACAAAAGTACTTTTTCAGGAGTTGCCTCCGCTGAAGGTGTTCCCATTCCCCTTAAATGAAATAATTTGATCATGAGTAGCATTTTTTTTTCCTTTAAGAGTAGACACCTTTTACAGAGGGACAAAGTTCATAGGGTCAGAAAAAATATCTCCCTTATAAAAACGGCAGGTATATCGAGTCCCCTTAGTGAAATCAGACACATTTAAAGAAAATATTAATTTTTTTTTTTTTTTCAGTGTAAGATAGTTTTTTTTTTTTTTTTTTTTTTTTTAATTTCCTCGAATGAACAGCAAAAGTAGTATGTTCAAGAGTTGCGAAGATTTGGTGCTCATGAGTGAAATAAAAACTGATCTTACACTAAAAATAACCTCTATGACCAATTTTCTGTTTCTTTTATGCTTAAAATTGTAATCTTAAACGCAAATCAATTACGTACTGCTAATCAGAGGATAAACAGTGAAATCCAAAAATCGTATTTTCACCTTTGAGGCAGTGACGAGATATCAACAAATTACACAGGCCCGTTGACTTTACAGAAGGATTGCCTCGCTTAGACATGTCTTTACCTCCTCAATAATAGAATTTACGTGAGCCGGCCAGTAAAAACTCGGATCAGCATCCGTACTATCTGATCAGCTACAGTTCGCTATTATTTTTATGGATAACAAATGCATTTGAATAGGCTCACACGAGTACGGAAGTCTCTGATCAGACTGCGCGCATGCACAAGATGATCTAAGCTAGGCTGTGGGGGCCACATTTGACTTCAGCTGTTACTTATGCTTTTGTTGAGGCAATGAGCTGGAAATGTTGTGAGTTCATGTGAGAGCAATTAATTTCTTAAAGAAAGTTAAAACATATGTTATTATATATGTGTTCAAATTTCTAAAACTTGCTGACGTTCATAGTCTGTGTCAGCTTGCCGCCGCTTCCACGTTCTTACCCCGTGATGCAAAATCAGGCCATATTGTACTCTAACATTTTCTATGCTGTACACGTGTATAAGTTTTAATTTACGTCTCAAATAATTTGCGAAAGAAAGAAATATATAATTATATAATAAAAAATACAATTATGAAAAAAATAAATAACAACTGAATCGCTGTGGGTTCGAGCCTGGCTCGGGTCACATGTGAGACGCCAAGTTCTGCAACGTAAGGTCAGGTAGTTTTTCTCCAGGTACTCCGGTAACGATCGGCTCGATATGAGTGAAATAATCTTAAAAGGGCCGTAAAACCAAAAACAATATGTATATATAACAGTGTAGACCCAGATCAGACGCCGCGTTGATCTGGGTCTACCCTGTTCGCTAATGTCACAAATGTGACCGCTAGGCATATATGGGTTAGCCTGCGCATTCTATAATATAGTTCTATGGAAAGGTAATCCTTTGGAAGCAAGAACGATAACACATAACTGAAAACTGTCGGGAGCATCACGAAAACACGCCTATATAATATTGTCCCCCCTGGAACCCAACTTTGGTATGGTAATACTGGGGTTTACAGGGGTTAACCTTATTTTTCTTATTTCTGCTCTAAAATATAGATTATTGGTACTCTTTAGAACGTCTATATCACTAACCCCTTGAACCCCACTTGTATATAGTAGCTTAAAACTAGGGTTTACAGGGGTAAACCTTATTTTTCTTACTTCTTGTTTGTTTGTTTGATTTGAGGTTTAACGTCCCCGTCAACACTGTAAAGGTCATTTTGGAGACGTTGCTTCCAATTTTGTGGGACTTTTACCCGACATTGAGATGAAATGACATCTCAAGCCCTGTCGCCCAATGAAACAAATAGGGTTTATAAGCATGGTCTCGCGCCGCTTTTGCCTGGGCAGGCTTAGATCCTCTAAGCGGTTTACCAGTACTCGTGTGCGGACCGGATTCAGCTCTGCGTGGAAGCATCATGCAGCCCATTTATTTCCTCAAGCCCCTATGGGCGGGGCCGATTTTCTTACTTCTGCTCAAAAATAAATATTGTGGGTACTCGTTAGAACCGCCTCGATGCGGCGGTTCTAACCAGTACCCACAATCTATATTTTGAGCAGAAATGAGAAAATATCACAAGTTTTCATCTTAAAAGTTTATTTTTTTTTGGCGATAAAGATTACATTGTGTTTGTATAGGTGCGTTTTCGTAATGGGACAAGATTTTATTTTTTCTCGGACAGACTAGCTAGTTTCGACCAATTAGGCATCATCAGTCACCCTCAATAAGGACACAACTTATTGACACATATTTATGCGCCGAGCAAAGCCTCTGATCAGGGTGCGCAGACTGATCTGTGTCGTCGCTTTGCGTAGCTTGCTCGAAAACACAGGCTGTTACATGTTTCTTGAAATGACGCCCATTGTTCATTTCAGAGTTATTGTTGAAAGTTAGACAAATTTAGAAACTTCCTGAAAAGTAGCGACTTAACAGTTAATTACTTCGTCTCCGATCCAGCTGTTGATATTAATTTGTACAAAATAAATTTCTATAATTTCTATGGCTTTGTGATTGCTCTCTAACTGCGCATTCAAGTAACGTTTACAACATATGTCTGAAGGAATGTTGATAATTTACAAACGTTAAAATATACCTTATCAACAAACAAAACTAGACAGACGTTAAAGAGATGTTGAAAAACGTTGATAGCACTGTTTCAACATTATTATGCCCCCAACTTTGAACAAAGTTGGTGTGGTATATTGGTTAGCCTTTGTTCGCCCGCCCGTTCGTCCGCCCGTCACACTTTTTGATAGGGTTTTGAAATTTTATACATGGATTTCCCATGAGAAAGAAGATATTTTATAACATCAAGATTATGCTCTAGCCTGAGTTATCGCCCTTTGCAAAAAATAAGGATGAAATCTTGTCAGCAGCAAAAAAACTCAAAAGTATACAAACTAGAGCCTAAACATTTTGTGTCTCGATTGGAAGTGAGGGGTAGATGACCCGATCAACTTTTGAATTAATTTTGAAAAATAATTCATATGTTATTGCCCTTTGTGAATTTCGTCATTTCTAATTTGTTAGAAAAGTATCTCACATTCTATTAAAACCAGACCTTTGAAATATGATGAACGTAGGGATGACCTGATCAACTTTTAAATAAATTCTGAAAAATACTTCATGAATTATGAATTTATCCTTTATAAATTTGGGCACTTTGTTTACCTTGTCAATATATTATCTCAAAAACGGTTAAAGACACAGCCTTGCTGTTTGGAGATTACATGTATATTGCTAGTGATGAGTCGATGACCTGATTAGCTTTTGAACAAATTTTGAAAAATACTTCATGAGTTTTAACCCTTCGTAAGTCTTGACAGCATATATATAAACAACATTGGAGCTAGGGTCTTGCTATTTGGTGATAAGATTGCTAATGACAATTAGAATAACTCTTGAACATGCTTCACGAGTTATGGCACTTTGTTTTGGACAGTTTTGACTTGTCAGAAAATTATCTAAAATTCATTAACGCCAGATGATTAAATTGCTGGTGACGAGAAGATGACCTTTTTAGCTCACCTGTCACGTTGTGACAAGGTGAGCTTTTGTGATCACATTTTGTCCGTCGTCCGTGCGTGCGTCCGTGCGTGCGTCCGTAATCAATTTCAAATAAGTATATCTCTAATACCCCATGGCCAATCTTGATAAAATTTCATGAGAAGCATCATCAGGTAGGGGGAAAGGCTACATAAGGTTTTTGGGGTGATCAGATTGGAATTCTGGTTGCCATTGCAACAGTTAGCTTCCATTGAATTATAATGGTGAAAATCGTTTCCGCTCAGTAACTTGTTTATTTTTTATTGGATCCTCATGAAACTTGCAAATAATCAGATTATCCAGAAATTTCTTGGTTCGAATTTGGGCCAGATCAGAATTTTCACTTCAGAGTAACTTGCTCTTGAATGCCAAAAAAAAATTATGGTTTCCGCTCAATAACATGTTTAGTTTTGATCCAGTCTTCAACAAACTTACAGATAATCAGCACATCCATAAAATTTCGGACGAGTTCGAATTTGGGCCAGATCGGATTTTTCACTTCAAAGTTACTTGCCCTTGAACGCAAAAAATATTATGGTTGCCGCTCAACAACTTGTTTATTTTTGATCCAGTCTTCATCAAACTTACAGATAAGCAGCACATCCATAAAATCTCGGACGAGTTCAAATTTGGGCCAGATCGGATGTTTTATTTCAGAGTTACTTGCCCTTGAACACAAAAAAGTATGGTTTCCGCTCAATAACTTGTTTATTTTTTATCCAGTCTTCATCAAACTTACAGATAATCAGCGCATCCATAAAAGCTCGGATGAGTTCGAATTTGGGCCAGATCGGATTTTTTACTTCAGAGTTTCTTGCCCTTGAATGCAAAAAAAATATGGTTTTCGCTCAACAACTTGTTAAATTTTGATCCAGTTTTCATCAAACTTGCAGATAATCAACATACCCATAAAATCTCGGATGAATTCGAATTAGGCTCAGATGGGATGTTTCACTTCAGAGTTACTTGCCCTTGAACAAAAAATGGTGGTTTCTGCTCAATAATTTATTTATTTTTGATCCAGTCTGCATCAAACTTACAGATAATCAGCACATCCATAAAATCTTGGATGAGTTCGAACAGGGCCAGATCGGATGTTTTATTTCAGAGTTACTTGCCCTTGAACACAAAAATATGGTTTCCGCTGAATAACTTGTTTGTTTTGATTCAGTCTTTATCAATCTTGCAGATGATCAGCACACACACAAAATCTCGGATGAGTTCGAATTTTGGCCAGATCGAATTTTTCACTTCAGAGTTACTTGCCCTTGAACGCAAAAAGTTATGGTTTCCGCTCAATAACTTGTTTATTTTTTATCCAGTCTTCATCAAGCTTACAGATAATCAGCACACCCATCAAATCTCGGAAGAGTTCGACTTTAGGCCAGACAAGATTTTTCACTTCAGAGTTACTTGCCCTTGAACGCAAAAAATTATGGTTTCCGCTCAATAACTTGTTTATTTTTTTATCCAGTCTTCATCAAACTTACAGATAATCAGCACATCCATAAATTCTCGGACGAGTTCGAATTTGGGCCAGATCGGATTTTTCACTTCAGAGTTACTTGCCCTTGAACATAAAAAAAATATGGTTTCCGCCCAATAACTTGTTTATTTTTTATCCAGTCTTCATCAAACGTACAGATAATAGGTACATCTATAAAATCTCGGATGCGTTCGAATTTGGACCAGATCGGATTTTTTACTTCAGAGTTACTTGCCCTTGAATGCAAAAAAATATGGTTTCCGCTCAACAACTTGTTTAATTTTGATCCAGTCTTCATCAATATTACAGATAATCATCACACCCATTAAATCTTGGATGAGTTCGAATTTGGCCCAGAAAGGATGCTTCACTTCAGAGTTACTTGCCCTTGAACCAAAAAAATAAGGTTTCTGGTCAATAACGTGTTTATTTTTGATCCAGTCTTCATCAAACTTACAGATAATCAGCACATCCATATAATATTGGATGAGTTCGAACAGGGCGAGATCGGATGTTTATTTCATAGTTACTTGCCCTTGAACACACAAAAAAATTATGGTTTCCGCTGAATGACTTGTTTATTTTTGATCCAGTCTTTATCAAACTTGCAGATGATCAGCACTTACATAAAATCTCGGATGTGTTCGAATTTGGGCCAGATCGGATTTTTGACTTCAGAGTTATTTGCCCTTGAATGCAAAAATATGGTTTCCGCTCAACAACTTGTTTAATTTTGATCCAGTCTTCATCAAACTTACAAATAATCAGCATACCCATAAAATCTCGGATGAGTTCGAATTTGGCCCAGATCGGATTTTTCACTTCAGAGTTACTTGCCCTTGAACACAAAAAATGATGGTTTCTGCTCAATAACTTGTTTAATTTTGATCCAGTCTTCATTAATCTTACATATAATCAGCACATCCATAAAATCTCGGATGAGCTCGAATTTGGGCCAGATCGGATTTTTTTTACTTCGGAGTTACTTGCCATTGAACGCAAATAATTATGGTTTCCGCCCAATAACTTGTTTATTTTTTATCCAGTCTTCATCAAACTTACAGATAATCAGCACACCCATAAAATCTCGGAAGAGTTAGAATTTGGGCCAGATCAGATGTTTCACTTCAGAGTTACTTGCCCTTGAACACAAAAAAATTATGGTTTCCGCTAAACAACTTGATTATTTTTTATCCAGTCTTCATCAAACTTACATATAATCAGCACATCCATAAAATCATGGATGAGTTCGAACAGGGCCAGATCGGATGTTTCGTTTCAGAGTTACTTGCCCTTGAACGCAAAAAATATGGTTTCCGCTGAATAACTTGTTTATTTTTGATTTAGTCTTTATCTTACTTGCAGATGATCAGCACATACATAAAATCTCGGATGAGTTCGAATTTTGGCCAGATCAAATTTTTCATTTCAGAGTTACTTGCCCTTGAACGCCAAAAAATAATGTTTTCTGCACAATAACTTGTTTAGATTTAATCCAGTCTTCATTAAACTTACAGATAATTAGAATATGCATAAAATCTCAGATGAGATCGAATTTTGGCCAGCTTGAACTTTTCACTTCAGAGTTACTTGCCTTTGAATGCAAAATAAATAATAATAATAAAAAAAAAACGTTTTCCGCTCAATAACGTATTAGCTCACCTGAGCAGAAGGCTCACAAGGTTATCTTATATTATAGCAAGGCTCTGTTGTCCGTCTTCGTCCGTCGTTGTTTGTCGTCGTCGTCCACACTTTCATAAAAGAATATCTGATAGACCAGTGGGTCAATCTTGTTCAAATTTCATTTGCACCATTGTTGGGGTTGGGGGATTGGCTGCATAATGTTTGGGGCACATTCCATCAAAACTTTGCTTTCCATGGTGACAGTTGGCTTCCCTTGAGTTAAAAAGGTGAAATGGCCGCCTTCTTTGATGTTTGCGCCGGTTACTTTTTTGGCGATCAAACTATTTTTATAGTTTTTCGTGATTCAGTTCGATTTTATCCCTTCAAGTATTTCGGTTCAACTGAGTAAATTTCCGGTCGATTCGAGATTCAAGTTTCGGCCTTAATCAATTTGTACATTTTTCGTATATCAAAACTGAAAGCCCTATGGTGATTACAAGCATTTTCCATTGTAAGTCTATTGGACCCTGTGGTTGCCATGTCAACCAACGTTTTCAATAAAAAGTTTTGGTTTTTGTTTTTTTTTTCAATATTTCCCCACCATAAGCATGCTACAGATTAGAAATGATTGAAATCAGCCTTCAGGCTTCAGAAATATAAATGGTCAAACGTGCTGTCACACATGAAGGGGCGAACCTCGCCACTTTTCAAACATATCCCAGATTTTATTCTGAGCTTACTTATATGCTAGGTTTATAAAGATCTGATGAAAACTAAACAACCTATGGTGATGACAAGGTCCAATATAGGCATTTTCAGGTTGGATGTGAAACTAATTCACTTGGTCAAATTTCCGCCTTCGCCCATCAGGGCTTGGAGAAATAGATTGGGCTGCACGATGCTTCCACGCAGAGCTGATACCGAATGCACATGGGTACTGGTAATCCGCTTAGAACGTCTAAGCCTGCCAAGGAAAATTGCTGCGAGTCGGCCCGTGCATGCTTATAAACCCTATTGGTTTCATTGGGCGGCAGGGATTGAGATTTGATTTCATCTCAATGTCGGGTAAAAGTCCCACAAAACTGGAGCCAACGTCTCCATAATGACCTAAATAGTATAAACCTCAAATCAAACAAACAAAATTAGTCAAATCATACTTGAGACTGCATTTTTGGTTCAAACTTCATGAAACTTGCAAAGAATGTTTGCCTTCATACAATCTGGAATATGTTTGAATATGGGTCATATGGGATCAAAAACAAGGCCATGAATAAACTCAGGTGAGCGATACAGGACCATCACGGTCCTCTTGTTTACTTTTAGTAGATTTTGGACAAATGCTCCACTAATTATGGACATTTGTAATTTTTGGGGCAGCTTTAACTTGTCAGCAAAATATATTAAAGGGTCTTGATATTTCGTGATTGGACTGGAAATGATGAGAAGATGACCTATTTATCTTTGAATATATTCTGAAAAATACTTCATGATTATGGTCATTTGTAAATTTGGGCATATGTAACTTGCGGCAAAATTATAAAAAAAATAATACTACAAAAACGGTTTAAGTTAGAGCCTTGATATCGAATGATTATATTGCTAGTGACAAGCAGAAGACCTGATTAAGTTTTGAATAAATTCACGAAAACACTTCATGAGTTATGGCCCTTTGCAAATTTTATCAGCAATATATCTCAAAATCGGTTAGAGCTAGAACCTTGCTGTTTGGGGATTAGATTGTTGGTAACGTTTTGATAATCTGATTTTTTTTATTTTTTTTTTTTTTTTTAATATTTTTTGCTGTTTTTTAAAATACTTCGTGAGTTACGGCCCTATGTAAATTTTAGGCAGTATTACATTGTCAGCAAACTATCTCAATTTAGCACTGGGGAAAAAACCTTGATATTTTGTGATTATATTGTTAGTGAGGAGATGGCCTCAAAAACCATCGGAACTAGCCTTGATATATAGTTATTAAATTGGAAGTCATAAGCAGATGGCCTGATAAACATTTTAATAGATTTTGAAAAATGCTTTATGAGTTAAGTATGACCCTTTGCAATTGTTTTGTCAGTTTTACCTTGTCAGCAAAATATTTCCATTACCGCTAGAGCCTTGATGTTTGGTTATTAGATTGGTATTAATAAGGAGGCGACCTGATTAACTTTTGAATAAATTTTTAAAATCAATACTTCATAAATTATTGTCCTTTGTAAATTTTGGCATTTGTACCTTGTCAGCAAAATATCTTTTTTTTTTTTTTTTTTTTAACAAAAAGCATTAGAGCAAAAGCATTGATATCAGATTGCTAGATTTAGTGACAAGTAGATGACATGATTAACTTTTGAATAAATTCTGAAAAGGACTTAATGTGTTGTAAATTTGCGCATTTTCGCGTCCTTAAACCAAAGGCTACGGGGGAGCTTATAGTATTGTAGGCCTCCTTCGTCCGTCCGTCCGTACGTCCGTCCGTATGTCCACCATTTTAAAATTTCTTCTCCGAGTAAAACTACTGCACCAATTTCAATAAAATTTCATATACAACCTCCTGACAATAGGAGAAAAAAAGTTTGCATGAATGGTATAGGTCACATGACCAAGATGGCCGCAATGCCCAAATATGGTAAAAAATTTAAAAATCTTCTTCTCCAGAACCAGTGGACCGGTTGTCTTGAAACTTGGCATGTAGCATTGAGTGACTAAGTACTGATAAATTTGCAAATACGATGACCCTCCTATTTTATACAAAGGTCAAATTTGGTTCCCCAGGATTTTCAATGGGAAAAAAGGTAAAACGTCTTTGACACGAGAATATATACAGAATGAATGTATATGAATGCATAAGGTCAAGTTTATTTGGTGACCTTGGCCAAGGGTCGCATGGATTGCAGGCCCATTTTCATTTCAAAATATTTCCGCTGAAACAACTGGGCCAATTTATACAACCCTCTAGCAGTGAGGGAACAAACATTTTCATTTCAAAATATATTTCCGCTGAAACAACTGGGCCAATTTATACAACCCTCTAGCAGTGAGGGAACAAACATTTGTGCAAACTGTTTAGGTCATCTGACCAAGATGGCCGCCATGCGCTAAAATGGCAAAACCCTTGAAAAATCTTTTTCTGCAGAATGACTGGACTGATTGCCTTTAAACTTGGTATGTAGCATTGGATGATTGAGTACTATCAAGTTTGCAAGAATAAGGACTCTAGATTGACCTTGACTTATTTTATACAAAGGTCAAATTTTGTTCCCTAGATTTTTCAATGGGAAAAAGGGTAAAACAATGCATGGTATATTACAAGATAATAGGTACAAAACGAATGTCTATAAATACTGTAACTTTTATATGCAGCCTTCAGACAATGGGGGGAACGGAAATTTGTTCGAATGGGCCAGGTCACATGACCAAAATGGCTGTCAAGTCCAAATACGGTAAAAATATTAAAATTCTTCTTAAACAGAACCACTTGGCCGCTTGCCTTGAAACTTGGTATGTAGCATCGGGTGACTGAGTACTACCAATCTGCAAAACTGTCGATTCTAGGTCGACCTTTACCTACTTTACGTAAAGATCAAGTTTTGGTTCCCAAGCGTTTTCAATGGGGGAAATGTAGAACAATGCATTTTGTCGAAAAGTATTGTGGTTGTTTACATGAGAATAGCTACAAAATTTATGTATATGAGTGCTAACGGTCACGGCCACTTGGTGACATTGGCCCAAGGTCGTTTGGCTTGCAGGTCAGTGGACATTTCAAAATACATTTTCTCTGAAATCAGAGGGCCAATTTCATTTAAATTTTATATGCAGCTGGTGGAACGGACGTTGTCCAGGTCACATGACCAAAATGGCGACCATACCGAAATAAGGTAAAAAGCCTCAAGATCTACTGGGCCGAATGCCTTGAAACTTTGTATGCAGCATTGGATGGCTGGAGTTCCATCAAGTTTGTTCAAATGATAACCCTAGGTTGACCCTGATTTATTTTATGGGAAGGTCAAATGTGGCTCCTTAGGTTTTGCAATGGAGAAAAGGTAGAACTGCCTTTTCAAAAAAAAACTATCGTGGTCTGTGAAGTGAGGGTATTTACATAATGAGTCTACGAATGTCAAAGGTAAGGTTATTCCAAGACCTTGGCCCAAGTTCATTCGGATTGCAACGCCATCAAGATTTCAAAGGATATTTTATTTTAAACAGCTTGGCCAGTTTCAGTTTAATCCATATTCAACCTTCTGACAATTTGGAGAATGAAATTTTGAATGGTCCAGGCCACATAAACAAGATAGTCCCTGTCCCAAAATACGGTAAAAACTGCGAAAGATCTTCTCCCGAAGTGTTTGGCCAATTATCTCGAAACGTTTTATGTAGCATTAGGTGACTGAGCACTGCCAGATTTGTTGAAATAATGACACTAATTGGCCTTGATCAATTTTACAACACATTAAATTTGGTCCCCGAAACTTTTGAATGGTATAAAGGTAAAGCAATACATTTTTCGAAAACTAGTATGCTTTATGACATGATAGTAGGTGCAATATGAATGCGTATGAATGTCAATGGTCAAGGTCATTAGATAGCCTTTGCCCGAGGTAACTTGGATTGCAGGTATATTGACATTTCAAATGACATTTTCTCTAAATCTGCAGAAAAGTGACAGTTTAAGTTTTATATGCAGCGTCCTGACAATGGCAGAATGAAAGCTTATTTGAATGGTTCAGGTCACATGACAAAGATGGCCGCACGCCTATATATGGTAAAACCCCTTAACATCATCTTCTTCAGAACCTCTTGGCCAATTGAAACTTAGTTTGTAGCTTTGGGTGACTGAGTACAACCCTGTTTGTTCCATTGATGACCCTAGGTTGACCTTAATCTATCTTTGGACATGGTCAAAGTTGGTACTTCAGGCTTTTGAATGGGAAAGAGGTTAAAAATGTATTTTTCGAAAACTGTTGTGATTATGAAAAGAGAGTAGGTACTGTATGAATGTCTGTGTATGCTATTAAATGTCATTCAGCGACCTTGGCACCAGATGTCCATCAACTTTATTTAAAATTTTATATACAGCTGCCTTGGTAAATGATGAACGAAAGATTTATTAAATTGTCCAAATAGCATGGCCAAAATGGTTGTCATGGCCATTTATAATAACAAGAGGATCGATGAGCCTAAACCGCTCACCTGAGGAACTTGTTAGAAAGCCATTGGGAGCTGATAAACCCCGAGGTATGGTCAATGTTGATCCCAGGGACATGATTGGCAATATTTATGTAGTTGACCACTGGATGGTGCTACATACTAAGTATCTAAGCTCTGGGTCTTATGGTTTCAGAGGAGAAGATTTTTGAAGTGTTTCCCTTTATAAGTCTATGGAAACTGATAAGCCCTCAGGCGTGTCCAATTTGGACCACACGGGTATAATTGGCAGAATTTATATAGTTGACCACTAAACATTCTTTCATACGAGTACAAAATATCTAAGTTCTGGGGCTTATTGAAGATACTTTTTCCTTTATAAGTCTATGGGGGCTAATGAACCACGGGGCGTGGCCAATTTGGTCCCCAGGGGGTGATTGGAAGAATTCATGTAGGTGACCACTAGCCGTTGCTACATACTCAATATCTAAGCTCTGGGTCTTATGGTTTCAGAGACGATTTTTTTAAGTTTTTCCCATTATAAGTCTATGAGAAATGATAAGCCCCAGTGCATGGCCAATTTGAATCCTAGGGGCTTGATTGGCAGGATTTATGCAGTTGTCCATTAGATGTTGCTACATACTAAATAGCTTAGCCCTGGGTCTGATGAGTTCAGAGAATTTTTTTTTTAATTTTCCCTTTGTATGTCTATGGGAGCTGATAAGCCCCGGGGCGTGGTTAATTTGGACCCAGAGGTAAGCTTGGCAGGATTTATGTAGGGGATCACTAGATGTTGGCACGTACTAAATATCTAAGCTCTATGCCATATGGTTTCACAGAAAAAGGTTTTTGAATTTTTTCCAGTTATAAGTCTATGGGAACTGATAAGCCCCAGGGCGTTGTTGGTTTGGATCCCAGGCGCATAATTGGCAGGATTTATGTAGTTGACCACTTAGCGTTGCTACATAGTAAATATCTAAGCTCTGGGCATTTTGGCTTCAGAGAAAAAGATTTTTGAAAGTCTTCTAATTGTAAGTGTATGAGAACTGATAAGCCCCATGGCGTGGCCATTATGGACCTCGAGGGGCATGATTGGCAGCATTTATTTAGAGGACTACTTAAGGTTGCTTGATAATGCTTATCTAAGCTCTAGGCATTATGGTTTCAGAGACGCTTTTTGATGTTTTTCCCATTCTAAGTCTATGGGAAAAAGTAAGCCCCAGGGCGTGGCCAATTTGGACCCCAGGGGCATGATTGGCATGATTTATGTAGGTGACCACTAGATGTTGCTCAATACCTAATATCCAAGCTCTTGGCCTGATGGTTTCCGAGAAGAAGTTTTTTTTTTTTTTTTTTTTTTTTTCAAACATTTTCCCATTGTAAAATCGAAGTGAAGACAATGATGAGGAATAGATACAATTAATCTACAGCTCCCATTAGAGACACCAATGGGAAAAAAACACAAAACATAAATAACTAGACCTTAATGGAAACATCACTAGTAGAAAGCCAAAAGGACAGTTACTTTCCAACAAAATGACCCATTGGCTACCCAAAACAAAAAGATA